>JAYESD010000012.1:98997272-99331123 GCA_036927565.1 Tuctoria greenei | reverse complement strand
AGCATCACACCTCTCCTTGGCTTGCTCAAGGATTTCCCTGGAGTTAGCGTCGAGCGCTCAGATGGCGGCTTCCTTCTCCTCAAGCAGCTTGTCCCAGTACTCTAACCGGGCCTTCCCCCTCCTGATCCACTCCTTCTGGTCAGTTAGCCTCGTTTGGGGAAGCTTGGTCTCGAAGTGGAGTCTGTTGTGCCAACGCCTCAAGGTGTTGCGCTCCTCCTCCAGGGCTTTGCTCTTATGATCGAAGGCAAGTTGGACTTGTCAGAGGCTGGAGCAGGCATTGTCTATGGACAACGCCAGAGGGATAGGCTCCGGACTTGCTGGGACCATCTTCGCAGGCTCCAGAGGATTCCCCATCACAAAAATCGGGTCCACTCTACAAGTGTGGTCCCCTAAGCTCCTGCAGCTCTGAGTTCGCTCTTTGGAAGCCCTTCCGCTGCAGCAGAGGAAGAACCCACTGGGGGAACTACCACCTCTGGAGCAGAAGTTGAAGGCGCGGCTTCCGTGTCTTTGGTCGCTGGCTCTGAAGACGGAGGACCTGTCGCCACCTCTTCAGGCAACTCCGGCTCTGGTTCAGCTACCTCTGGGGCATTGGCCGGGGCTTCATTCGGGGCCTCTACCGCCACTGGCTCAGATGCCGGCACATTAACTCTTTTTGGCTCAGCGACCGGAGCTTCAGGCATCTCCGGCTCTGCTGCCGGATCTTCAACTGCTTCTGGCACAAGGGGCGGAGCTTCAATGATTTCTGACTCAGTGGCCGGGACTTCGATTGATTCTGGCTCAGAGGCCAGGGCTTCCACGACCTCTGGCTCAAAGGCTGGAGCTTCTAGCTCCGGTACTGGAGCATCAGCCCTCTGGCACCGATGCCAGAGGAGCATCCCCAACTTCTCTCTCGTGGTCCGGCACTACCACGGGAGCTTCAGGCGAGGACTCCGACTCCAAGTCCACGACAGTTGGCATCAAAGCTATCGCGACTTATGACGCCACTTGAGGAGGCTCGGTGCTTGAAGTTGGGGCCTCGACATGTGCCGCTTTGACTGGCGCCAAAGTTCCTGACCCCTTCTTTGACACCCTAGAAATAAAGGGAAGAGAAGATTAAAGACACATCAAAAACAAGACTGGCATTTTAAGGTAAGCAATCAATACTTACCTAGGGATGCTACCACCCCAGTCGCCTCAGAACCTCTTCTTCTGAGGCCCGAAACCAGAGCCCACCAAGTCTGGTGAGACAATGGCTTTTGACCTCAGTTGAGGGCCACTTACAGCGGCCGATGTCCTCTCGGCTGGATCCTCTCTTGGCCGGGAAGAACTCCCAGGCATGGAGCTTTTAGCTGGCACTGAGGCCGGGGTTGACTGCTTGGAGCTAGCGCCTCTTGAAGACGCCTGTGTCGGAGAAGGTGCAGCCGCGGAAGACCTCCTCCGCCGGGGAGAAGGAGCTGTTGTAGAGGGAGCAGCCCTGATGGACGTCCCATCAACACGCTTCAGCTTCCTCTTTCGGCTGGAGGGTTCGACTGGCTCCTTGCCCTTTCCCTTGCCTATGTCTTCAACCCTCTGGCTTGGGGCGGAGGCAGGCCCTCCTTCAAAAGCTTCGGGGATTACCACCCTGGAGGTCGGACGCCTTTCCACCTCACCAAGGTTGTCAAGCGCCGGCATCTTCCTCCGGAGCTCTCTTCTAAACTGCGCCTTCATGTTCAGAGGAAGGAAAGCTACCGGCGGAGCCAAGTCGTCGCCGTCGACGTTTATCCCATGCTGGAATTTCTTGAGATGAAGCTTCAAAGCTTCGTCATCCAAGTTGGATTTCAAACCAGTTTCAATCCGGTCGTCATCCATCAAGCTATTGAGGGCCCACATGAGCTTCTCCCTCTTCCTCAGTGGAGCCCATCTGTTGACCAGGAAGTTGCAGAAGACCATCTGAGGGGTCACTCCACCCTCCACGCATTCGCGGATTCTGGTTAGGACGGGGTTGAAGGCATCCGACGGCACCGGAACTACACTCCAAGCTTCGGTGTCAATGTTGGGGAGTACTTCGGGAAGTTCTAACCTCTCATGGTCCTCCACTTCAATGATGACCCAATCCTTCTTCCAGTCATCCCATTTGTCGGAAGGAAATGACTAAAGGTATTTGAAGGGGCAGTTCTTGCGCTTCATGAAATAGTAGAAGCCAAGAAGCTCAGTCCCCTTGCCGGTGGTGTGGATGGTGAAGAAGGTGCGAAATAGCTCGATGCAGGGGGGGAACACCCACCCACATCTCGCAAAAGTGGATGAAAGTCACCACAAGAAGAAGAGAATGGGGGCCAAGATGATACAGCTGGAGACCATAAAAGTCTAGCAGCATCAAAAGAAAAGTTGAGAAAGGTGGGATCAATCCCACCATGGCATACGAAGAGAAGTACACCATGTCGCCATTACGCTCCTTCTTGAATGGGAGCTCGCCGGCGCGGATCAGATGGTTGAAGGAGTCACTGGACCACCCCATATAGGTTTGGACCTTCATCAAATCGTCCTTGTTCTTGAGGCGTCTCTTGGAAGACCCAACTGCATCGCGGCAAAGTGAAGCGAAGGAAAAGAAAGCTAGGCAAAGTTTGGGAGGGTGTGAGCGCAATACTGATCGAAAGCATAAAGAGTCCCCAAACCGTGCACACTTTCTTCTTAAGTAAGCCTCCGCGACGCTTGGATGGAAACCGCCACCGGAGTGGAGTCACATTTCAAAAATTTACCCCATCCATGACGAATGGGTTTGGGGCCACCTCGACAAAGAGATCGAGATTATTACCCAGGCGAACCGTTGTCATGATGGGCGGTGGGAGACCCAAAGGCGGCACCTTGACAAGGCGCTCGAAACCGATATGGTTTTTATATCGGGAACTGGCGACCTTCAATTGCGTGAGATCCGCACTCAAAGATCTTATCTACCGCATTCATAACAAGCCACACGGTGATGGTTAAACCTCGGACCATCGCCCCAACAACACATTACAAGACTTTTGAAGTCGAAGCGCGGGAATCAAGGATGGCCCCACCTTTGGTAGAATAACTTAACCCAAAGGGTTTCTCCCAAAGGTGGGCCCGGTGGCCACTATCGATACCCTGCGTACCGGGTACCCTATGATACCGCAAGAAGTGCAAAAGAGTTCTATCCATCAAAATTGAACGCCACTTCAGGCACCACTATGTCATATTACAACGGACCCGCATCCCTCATATGGGTAGCTCCAGATATTGAAACGTGTAATGTAAATCCGGAGCTAAACTCTCGACACAGGAAGCTCCGTGATCAACACATGTGTAATGACCCTGGACCTAACCCCCAGTAGAGGGAAGCTACGGTGCTGACATGTGTACAACGACGCTGGATCTACCTGCCCTCAAAGGGAAGCTCCGAAGCTGCCATGTGTGGAGCCTCCGGATCTTCATCAAGAATACATTGGCGGATCTCCTACAGCACATACGTTCAAGGGACAGTTAAAGCGGCAGCTACAAGACTTGATTACATGTCGTTAATACCGTATTTAACGACACACTATCAGAGCACTGTTAATCACATTATTAACCATGCCTAATACCCGTATACAGTGTATTGGGCTATTAAATAAGTCAGGGCCACATGTCGGGCCATGCTAATGATGTAACGGTCAGTCCTTGGACTATAAAAGGACTGAGCCGCACGATAGAAAGAGGGAACTGGAGGCTGAGTGAGAGACAACGCTTTTGAGCGTTTCATAATACAACACACACACACACATCCCGTGGAGTAGAGTGTTACGCTCAGGCGGCCCGAACCACGTAAATCCCTGGTGTCACCATCTTGATCTTAATCTCTACGTGCCGCAACCGAAACAAGAACCTCCGCGAGCTACACTTTAGTAGTATTGGGGGAAGTGTCATTGCGACGCTTCAACAGAAGGGAATAGAAGTAAGATCGAGGTGCTTACCGGGAGGAAAGGAAGGCGGCGGTGTTGTGCGATGGCGGGGCGAAACTGTGGCGAGGGGAAGCGAAACTGGGATGGAACTCGACGTCGTCGGTCGGGAGGGGTAGATATAGGCCAGGTGAGGTGTTTAAGCCACACAGCTGCCTGCTTTGCATGCCTTGTCGCGGTGGCGAGCTCCCCCGATGTTGAAGCGCGGGGACAGCCGTAAACAGAGCGGCTCCGTCGGTTCATCGACTGCGAGAGGCTGACAGTGGGTCCCACTGTCCCTTTCATCCTAATCCCCCTCTGTAACTTCAATTCTCCTACCTAGAACTGCCCAAAAATTCTAGATTTTCATGGAGAGGCCAAATCAATTGTGTAGGTTCAGATTCTGAAATTGGATTGCGAATTTGGACAAGTTTCAGTTAAATTTCGAATCCAAATTTGAATTTGACTCGAATTTGCTAAGCGTCTCAAATAAAATAGCAAATAAAATCCAAAAATCTTGAAACTTCGCAGGAAGGCTATTTGTAATATTATGAGGCCATGGAAAATGTATAGCCTCAGATTTGAATAATTTTGACAGGGCCTATATGTACATTGGTTATATTCATGTTTGAATTAATTTGAATATATTTAGTAGTGCATATTGATTTGCCCTAGCAAATTTCCATTCAATAAATTCCAAAATTTGTAGAAAGGCCACTTGAATTATCCTAGGGTCATTGGTGAAATCCTTCCCTCATGTTCAAAAAAATTTAAGTACGAGGGAAAGAAAGATACTTGATGATATCAAGTTCATGTGTACAACCATATTTAATCTTCACTATGGTTGAGAACAACTGGTAACTGAACTTCATATTAAGGAAAAACTAGGATTTTACATTCCCCCCCCTAAAGGAATCTCGTCCGAGATTACAATAGGAAGGAAAAAAGAAAAAGATCTAATGAACATATGCTGCTAACAAGTCTAGATACTGCGTTCTAAGGTATTCCCCGCTTTCCCACGTTGCTTCGTCAGCGGTGTGGTTGCCCCACAAGACCTTGTAGAAATGTATGGTGTGGCTCCTTGTGGTGCGAGTCTTCTCATCGATTATCTGGGTTGGGTGCTCAGAGTAAGTAAGATCTGGTTGGAGAGCTTCCAAATCTTCCATACGGACGTCAGCTGGGGCCTTGGACATTTCCGCAACTGTGAAATGTGAAACACATTGTGGACCCCTGATTGCGACGCTGGTAGCTCTAGCCGATAGGCCATCGGTCCGCATTGTTCAATTGCTGTGAACGGCCCAATGAAGCGTGGAGCTAGCTCCCCCTTTTCTTCGAAGCGATGAATCCCTTTCATTGGGGATACACGAAGATAAACGTGATCCCCGACATCAAAGTAAAGAGGTTGACATCATTTGTCCCCATAGCTTTTCTGACGAGATTGAGCAGCCTTGAGGTTGGCTTGAATAACTCGCACTCAATCTTTGGTTTCATTTACCAAGTCGATACCATATATCACTCGTTCACCGGATTCACACTAGTTCAAAGGTGCGCGGCACTTCGGCCATACAGAGCTTCATATGGTGCCATATGGATGCTAGCATGATAACCATTGTTGTATGAAAACTCTGCCAATGGTGGGTGATCATCCCAATTCTTACCATGGTGGATGGCACAGACGCGAAGCATATCTTCTAGCACTTGGTTTACTCGCTCCATTTGACCATCAGTCTGAGGATGGTAAGCTGAGCTTTGGATCAACTTGGTACCCAAAGATGCGTGGAGCTGCTCCCAAAATCGAGAAACAAATAAGGTCCCACGATCTGATATGATAGTGCAGGGTACTCCATGTAGGCACAAGATCCTGGCAATATACAAATCTACATATTGTCGTGCAACATAATTGACATTTATTGGAATAAAGTGAGTTGACTTGGTGAGTCGGTCGACTATCAACCAAATCGAGTCATGCTTGCGAAAGGTGAGAGGTAATCCAACAATGAAATCCATGCTGATGTCCTCCCATTTCCAGGCCGGTATGCTCAAAGGTTGAAGCTGACCGACTGTCTTCAGATGGTCGGCTTTCACCCGTCGACACGTATCACACTCGGATACGTACTTCACTATCTCCCTCTTCATCCGAGTCCACCAAAATTTCTTCTTTAAATCTTGGTACATTTTGTTACTTCCCGGATGAATTGAATACTTGGACAAATAAGCTTCGTCCAATATCTTCTTCTGAAGTTCCACATTGCGGGGGCACCACGATGCGGTCTTTGAACCAGATGGTACCTTCATTGTCACATCGGAAACACTTCATCTCCCCCTTCTTCATTCTTCGGCGAATATGCGATATGCCCCTGTCTTTCTTCTGAGCCTCTACAATATCTTCCCTTATGGTATGAATGAGAGATATTGTAGAGCGCCCCATATGGAACCAATTAGAGACTTGGCCCTTCTTCTTCCATCGAGGTGATGGAAAGATTATTGACATGGTACTTGTGACTCAGCGCATCTGCAACTACATTTGCTTTGCCAGGATGGTAGTGGATCTCAATCTCATAGTCTTTGATCAATTCCAACCATCTTTGCTGTCGCATATTCAAGTCCTTCTGGGTGAAGATGTACTTCAAGCTTTTGTGATCGGTGTACAGATGCACTAGGTTGCCCAATAGATAATGTCTCCACATCTTTAATGCAAGTACCACGACAACGAGCTCAAGATCATGAGTCGGATAATGCTGCTCATGGATCCGAAGCTGCCGTGATCCATAAGCGATCACCCTTGTGTCTTGCATCAGCACACAACCCAAACCAATTCCAGATGCATCACAATAAACATCAAATGACTTGGTTGTGTCTGGTTGTGCTAATACCGGTGTTGTTGTGAGGTGTTTCACTAATGCTTGAAAACCTTCCTCACATTCCTCCGCCATACATACTTATTTCCTTTCTTCAGAAGTTCTGTCATAGGTTTAGCTATCTTGGTGAAACTTGGAATAAACCTCCGGTAATATCCTGCTAAACCCAGGAAGCTTCGAACTTCATGTACAGACTTTGGAGACTCCTACTTGAGTACTTGCATAATCTTGCTTGGATCAACTGCAATCCCCTCAGCAGAGATGATGTGCCCTAGAATTGGCACTTGGCTGATCTAGAACTCACATTTGCTGAACTTGGCATACAACTTGTGGTCTCGCAATCATTGAAGCACGATGCGCAAGTGTTGAGCATGTTCTTCTTCGGATTTCGAATACACAAGGATGTCGTCGATGAAGACCACGACAAACTTTTCCGATTCCAGCATGAACACCGAATTCATGAGATACATGAAATGAGCCGGTGCATTGGTCAATCCAAAAGACATGACAAGGTACTCATACAATCCATACCTCGTCGAGAATACCATCTTAGGTATATCCTCTGGTCGAATCCATCTTCGAGAATACCTTGTAGGATCGAAGAGCACGTGAAAAGCTACCAGATCAGAGGGGGGGGGTGAATGGTAGATTTAAAAAACGCAGCGGAAACAATTAAACCCCAATACCTTCGGTAGAAAAACGATCTGTTAAAGAAATCGTGTCTGAGACTAATCTAAACGTGTTTCACCGTGACAAAAGTGATGGTTATCAGAGAGAATCAAGTCATGAAGACAACACAACAAGAATCACTTCAAATCCGTCGAGAAAAACTCAAGCTATGATCGAAAGATCAAACAAAGGTCAATCTGCCCTACCCGAGAAAAAAATAGTTCTGGAACGCTGCAAAGAAACTCGTGTAGATCATAGACCACAAATCCAATGACCGTGAAATTTTGATAGATGATAGATAATCAAGTTGTGAAGACAACCCAAAAAGAATCACGTCAGTTGGATCTGTAAAACTCGATTTATGATAAAACCACCAACGAAAGGTAGTGCTGTCCAGAAACTCGACGAGTAAATCTTGTCTGGAACAAGTCTGGCGAACAAGGCACAAAAGTTCCTTGAAACTACAAATTTTATTCAATAGAACACAAGAGGAACAGCCCAAAGTCGTGCACCACGAGCTCTGGGCTCCCTTGCTCATATAACCAGCTAGAAAGCCAACTCAACTCAGATCAGGAACCTAATCCTACTCTGTTCACGAATCGTAACTTTCCATAACTGCTTAGGATTCTTCTATACATAGATAGAAGCAATATTAAGACTTTCAAACACCTTAGGAACGTATCCCACATTCCTAAACAACTCAAATTCGTGACCCACACGAAATCCTATCCTAACCAACTCAAATCTTTCCATATTTGAGTTAAACCCGACTCAGCCGCAGCCTGAGTCCATAACCTAGTCGGTTGGACCTTTCCGACCAACTCTTTACGTACACATCTCTTCATCACGTCTCAGAACCATGTAGCCACGTCCATGCACTCCTTGCACACGTGCAAACATCTTCCAATGACGTCCATGATACCTTCATATGCATTATTCTTGATTCAATCATGCTGCGCAACCTCCTGATCAGCTCAACCACAATTCCTCCTGAATTTGGTTGTTGGAACCTCATCTCCTCCCTGAGACTAGTCCGATGGATCCCGTCACCAGCAATGTCTTGAACTAAAGCGACACCTGCACATGAATAAACAACCAATCCATACGATCCGAAGTCCTTGACTTGACTCAAGTTAGTTCCGAACACAACACCTTACGTGAGAACCTCACATAAGCATGTTGCAAAACCACAGTAACACGATATCATCCATATCAACCAAAACGCACCAAAGACTTAGCAAATGAATACTAAGCAATCTTTCCATAGATGTAAAGCAAGTACGAAACATTGCAAATGAAAAACAGAAGCATTGCGGTCAAGTTTCGGACCTTGCCAGAGCAACCCGAACCTTGAGCCAGAGCTAACAACAGCTAGTAGAACCTAGCGCCAGAACTTACCAGAACTAGTATAACCAAGCTCCCGCTGGAGCTTACAAAAATAGGAGGACCTAGCACCGGAGCTAACCAAAACTAGCAGGACCTAGCGCTGGAGCTTACCAAAACTAGTCCAAACTAGTCAAACCAAAAGCCGGAGCTAGAAAAATCAACTCGGAGCTTAGAAAAAACACGCCGGAGCTATCAAAGACATGTCGGAGCTAAAGATCAAACTCATCGGAGCTAACCAAAGCTGGTCGGACCTTAATAAAAAGGTGTTTTGGTGATATTCAAAACTTTTATCGTCAAAGCAAGTATATTCACTACAAGCCAATGTATTCAACACACACAGGTCTTACAATCTCCCCCTTGATGAATGCATTGGCAACACCATGTAAAATCTGAACATTGGCTTATTCACATAAAAGTTTTGAAGGTAATTTCCCCCCCTTTGTAAATCAAAAGTAAAATGAGAAGAAAAATTATCCCATATTATCTCTCCCCCTTTATTATCTCTCCTTATGCACATATTCTCTTTCTCTTCATACTTATCTCTCCCTCTTTGACAATGTATTCAACAAGTCATGAACATATAAATAAATTATCTCTCCCCCTTTAGTTGTTATGAGCATATTATAACATATACATGTAAACAAAGCTCATCCAAGTCATACTATCAAGTACTTTACATTATCACATCAATGAAATACATAAAGTAGTGTAAGCCATTCTAGAGATCAAATGTAATTTTCAATTTAATCAAGTCATGATCTCACAAACTTAACTATTTCAAAACCTGAAGGCATGACACTATTTGCTGCATTTTATTATTTTTCAAAGCATAAATTTAGATCATATGATATTTGCAAGAGATTATATGCGCATCTGCCTTATTCTAACCAACCAAGCCAAGCATATGTCATTTGACAATCAGAAGCTTAAGGACATGGTTTTAGTCATACACAACTTCTTCCAAGTTCATATCTAAGTGCAATGACAAGCCATCTCAAAAGAAGAAGTGCGATGCATGCATATTCTCTTGATCTTTTCTCAATTTATATTTGTTCATAAAAACTCAACATGTGAGTTGATTACTTGATGAATTCTTAATGATTAAAAGCACTTGTGAACATGTAACAAGTTCAAAACAGCAAGAAAGTTCAATCATGACCAGTTTTAGTGTAAGTAATTATTCCAATTACTAGACATGGCAAAAACTACAAAATGTATAACATGAGTAAAGTAGTAAGAACTTTCAGCATATAAAAGGAATCACAAAGTCATATATGTATGAAATACTATGCTCATATTATTTTGATTTCAGATTCACACATAGACTTCCCAAGTTTCAAAACTCCCCCTCAATTTAAGCCATGAGGATGCATAACCCCTATTTCACTACGAATATAACAAAAACGAGTGAAATCCAAAGGTTTTGTAAAAATGTCAGCCAGTTGTTGTTCGATATCTACATGGTGAAGCACAATGTTTCCTTTTTCAACATTATCTCGGATAAAGTGATACCTAATGTCAATGTGCTTAGTTCTAGAATGTTGCACAGGGTTTTTAGCAATGCAAATGGCACTAGTGTTATCACAGAACAGTGGAACACTATCTGGATCAACCCCATAGTCCTGAAGTGTTTGAACAATCCAAAGAATTTGTGAGCAAGCACTAGCAGCAGCTACATATTCAGATTCGGCTGTGGATTGTGCAACTGAATTTTGTTTTCTAGAGGACCAAGCAACAAGAGAATTACCAAGAAAATGACAAGCACCAGAAGTACTTTTCCTATCAATCCTACAACCCCCAAAATCAGCATCCGAAAAAGCTTTCAAGTAACAGTTGAGGAAGAAGGAAGAAAAATGCCAAATTCTTGAGTTCCATGTAAGTAACTGAGAATCCTTTTGACGGCTTGACGATGTGAAGCATGTGGGGAGGCTTGAAACCGTGCACAAAGACATACGCTGAATTGTATTTCCGGTCTTGATGCCGTGAGGTACAAAAGTGATCCAATCATGCTTCTATATTCTTTTTGATCCACGGGTTCACCATCTTCATCAAGTTCAAGTGTTGTTGCTGTTCCCATTGGTGTCCGAAGAGGCTTGCTTTTGTCCATGTTGAAGCGCCTTAGGAGGTCTTTGGTATACTTCATTTGATGCACAAAGGTACCCTCCTTGGTTTGCTTGATTTGCAGCCCCAAAAAGTAAGTGAGTTCACCCATCATACTCATTTCAAATTCGGAACTCATCATTGCTGAAAACTTGGACACAAGATCATGAGAAGCACAACCAAAGATAATATCATCCACATACACTTGAACGGATAATGAGTCATTGCCATGTTTAAGCACAAAAAGAGTTTTATCAACCTTGCCCATGGTAAACCCCTTTTCAAGTAAGAATGTTTTTAACCTATCATATCATGCTCTAGGGGCTTGTTTGAGACCGTATAAGGCTTTGGACAGTTTGTAAACATGATTAGGAAAATCTGGATTTTCAAAACCCGGTGGTTGTTTGACATAAACTTCCTCATCTATGTAGCCATTAAGAAAAGCACTTTTAACATCCATTTGAAATAGCTTAAAACCTTTAGATGCTGCAAAAGCTAACAAAATTCTTATGGCTTCTAATCTAGCGACAGGAGCAAAAGTTTCATCAAAATCTAGACCTTCAACTTGAGTGAAACCTTGAGCAACCAACCTAGCCTTATTCCTAACCACAACCCCATCCTCACTTTGTTTATTTTTAAATGCCCATTTAGTTCCAATTAAAGTGTGACCTTGAGGTGGAGGTACAAGTTTCCAAACATTATTTCTTTCAAAATTTTCTAACTTTTCTTGCATGGCAATAATCCAAGATTCATTAGTGAGTGCGTGTGATATATCTTTGGGTTCAAAAGAAGCAACAAAAGCAGAATGAGCATGAGAGTTTGGATCGCAAAACCTGGACCGTGTGACTCGTTCGTGCAAGCTTCCAATCATCTATTGTAGGGGATGATCTTTGTAAAACCGTAGGGGAACAGATGTCTCACAAGCTTCTTCTTCTTCATGTTCATCACAAATCGATGATGTCGGTACCCTGGAAACCGTACACCCCTTGAGGTTACAAAGATCTCAAAGGAAAGTCATCTACTTGGTTTGAAGACCGTCGGAGGCCCACTTGTCAGATAATACCGGACCCGCTTCTCCAACATGGTTAATCCCAGGGTCGCCACGTGTACTATCAAACCGGAGCTACCGCCCACAAGGGGGAAGCTCCGGGCTATGTACCGAAATGGCACCTCCGGACTTAACCCCATACCGAGAGAAGCTCCGGACCTGACACGTGTTAGGTAGCTCCGGAGCTACCTGTTTCCCACAGTATGCTCCGGAGCTGCCACGTGTCCAACCGACGGATCTTCAGCCTCTAACCTCCGGAAGACTCCACAACGGCTCCGGATCTTCAAAGGGGAATCAAGGACTTCAAGACCCGATTAAGTGTCATTAATACCATATTAATGACACACGATCGGATGACCTTAATTACCAGTAACGGTGCTGTCAAAGCCCATTACCCGGTCATTAAGGACAATTAAACATGTTGAATGAGTATCAATACTAGTAACCGCCGGGGCCACATGTCGGGCCAGGCTAACTTGTAACGGCCTGCCCTTGTACTATAAAAGGACAGGCCGACGACGGACTCTACACGTTCGGCGACGCTACACACGCGCCATAGACACTCGTCACAAGCTCATACAGCTAATACAACACCAACATACTCGTGGAGTAGGGTATTACGCTCAGGCGGCCCGAACCACGTAAATATCCATGTCTCCTGTGCCATTTATAATTCACCTTCTTGAATCTCCACACGCCCACACCGAACATCAAACTCCTCTAACACTTTAGTAGTGTCGGGAGATCTGCTGGATCCAAACCATCGACATATGAGCTTGTGACTTGAGGATGATTTGAATAAGCATTGATGGTTGTCGGTGCTGGTTGAGAATTAACATTCGGAGCTGAACCAAAGTCTTTAGCTGCTGAATTTTCGGGCAGCAGCTCCAATTCTTCCTCATCTTCAACGAAAATGCTCTCCCCTGCGGATATGGATCTAGACCTGCAATGTTTGAGCTAGTACTTGGTCTAGCTTCATCAAAAGACACTTCACAAGTCTCCACAATTTTGTTAGTGTCAAGTAAAAGCACACGGTAGCCTCTAGTATGAGATGGATAACCAAGAAACATGCCATCAATGGATCTAGGTTCAAATTTATCAAGATTACCATGTTTCTTAACAAAGCATTTGCAACCAAAGACCCGAAAGTGTGTAACACTAGGCCTATGTCCAAACCGGAGCTCATATGGTGTTTTACCTAGCTTAGCACGCAAGAAAACACGATTTGAGACATAACAAGCGGTTGCTAACGCATCAGCCCAAAATTTCCTAGGAGTTTGATATTCATCAAGCATAGTCCTAGCCATCTCAACTAAGGTTATGTTCTTTCTTTCTACAACACCGTTTTGTTGAGGTACATATGGTGAAGAGAATTGATGATCTATTCTATTTTCAGCACAAAAGTGATCAAACGATTGATTTTTAAATTTAGTTCCATTATTACTTCTAATTGCTTTTAAAGATCGTGGGTAATCAATTGATAATCTAATAAATAAAGTTCTAAAGTGACTAAAAATTTCATTCTTAGACGCCATAAAGTAAACCCAAGAGTATCTAGAATAATCATCAACGATAACAAGAACATACCATTTACCTCCGAAGGATTGAACACGTGAAGGTCCTACGGTGTCAAGATGCAAAAGTTGACATAGTTCAGTTGTCATGATCATTGTGAGAGGAGTATGTGAACCTGCAACCATCTTAGCATGTCTACAAGAAGAGCACACAATTTCTTTGTCCCCTTTAAGCTTAGGCAGCCCACGTATGCGATCAAGAGCGCTAACACGCGTTAGGTGATCAAAGCCTACGTGACCAAGTCTACGATGCCAAAAATATAAGTCCTTTGAATCATTAGCAACTAGACACCTATACTTAGAGGAAGACATATCAAAATCAGCTTTAAAAACTCTTCCAAACCGAGACATGTTAAAAATAAGCTCACTATTTGAACCTACAACTTTGCAGCAGTTTTTATTGAAGATAATTTCTAGATTTTCATCTGGCAATTGTGCAACAGAAAGCAAGTTGTATTTAAAATTTTTGACAAGTGCCACATCCTTCAAAGTGTAGTGATCATTTACTCTAACCGAACCCTTAGCAATTATAGGAGTTGAAGAATTATCGTCAAAAGTAACATTCTCTACACGTGACACAAAAGAGAGGGAGGAGAACCAATCTTTGTTACCGGTCATGTGGCGTGAGCAACCTGAATCCACAATCCAAATGTTCTCCTTCCTCAAACGTGTAACCTACATAAAAGCACAATACGTCGATGAATCAATACTGGGGTTAGTCAAAAGGCATTTAGGAATCCAGTACTGAGTCACGCGACGTGCAGCAGGAAAAACACGCGAAAGCTGAGACAAAACATCAGGTTTATGAGTCAAAGTTTGAGATTTTTTATTCTTAACTACTGACCTATAAGGTGTTACTTGTGTAGCACAAAAATCAGTAGCTCTGGAGGCAAAAACAGAAGGTCCGAAGGTAAACTTTGAATGTTTTTGACTCAAAACAGCAGGTTGTATATTCAGTTCAATGTGTGCAGCAAATTTTGCATGAAAGTTATGAGATCTAGCAACCATTCTTTCCCTTTTCTGTTGTTTAGCTAGTCTATAACAAAAATCTATGACATGACCGTCTCTACCACAGAATGTACAATTAAATTTAACTTTGTGTTCATGTCTAGATGAGGAAGCAATATTTTTATTTGAAACCGAATGAGACAACACTCATGCAGATTTGAAAACCACTCCTTTTTGTTTAGGAACTGTTTGAATCAAACCACTTCCTAATGACTTTACAATTTTAGGTGGATGTGCCTTAGCATGAGCATGAGAATCAAAACCTAAACCAGTTTTATCATTGCAAGACTTGGAAGAATTCATCAGTAAGTTTAGGTTCTTATTCCCATTACAAAACCGATCTAATGTCCTATGCATGTCATCAAGTTTATTGGACAGATCAAAGCAATTTTCACATGAAGTTTTTCCTTTTAGTTTGCAATTGGAACAAAATTTAACTTCATGAGAACGTAAAGCATTGTTCAATATATAAATTTCATTCATAGCATCCTGTAGTTTCTTATCAAGATCATCACAAGTAGAACAATGCAAATCAATTGTAGAACAGCTAGCATCTTTCAAGTTTTTAACATTAAGTGGAGCAAGCTCTTTGTTCTTTTCAATTTCTAACTCAAGTTTATCAAGTGTGGAGGTGTGCGCACTTCTTAATGAGGACATTTGTTCATATATTAAATCACATGAGGAACATGCATCATCACTAGGAATCAAAGTTTTTAAACGGTTGATTTCAGATTCTAGTGATTCAATTTTAGCAGCACTATCCCTAAGCTTTTTGTCCTTTTTCTTAACAATAATAGTGGCACGAGAAATGGCATCACACATTTCTTCGCAAGTAGGACATACCTCTTCATGGTCGCTGTTGTGTTCTGCCTCCTCCATACTTGATCTTGACTTGCCCACCATAAAGCACAAGTTTGCCAAATCATCTTCATCTTCATCACTTCCAATGTCCACGTCGCTTGAACTGAACTCTTGAAGCGCGGTGATGAAACTGTTGATCATCTTGCGTCCTATGGTACCTTTCTTCTTCTTGTTGAAATTTCCAGAGGAGGTCCGAACCTTGCTTTGTTTTTCTTCCCGGGTGGTCGGACCTGAAAGGTTTGGGCATTCTGTACGAAAGTGTCCTGTTTTACCACGTTCAAAATAGCGTTGATGTCCGAAGCTTCCTCTCCTTCTTGTTCTCACATTTTGCAATGCTTTTGAGAATCTAGTAGAGATGAGTGACAACTCCTCTTCTGGAAATTCTTCGATCTGCTCCACGGTTAGTGAGGACAACAAAGCAAAAGTATTGCAAGATGATGATTGGTCGGAGCTAGACATATCATGTTGTGAAACAAATGCAATAGACTTATTGGGGTTCTTACGTGAGATTATGTCAATTTCATGAGTTTTTAACTTGGAATACAACACATCTAAAGTAAGTGAACTCATGACAGTAGATTCACGAATAGATGTGACTTTCATCTCCCAAATTGACATATCTAATGCACTTAGCAATTGCTTAGCATTTTCAGCATCTGAAAAATTAACATTGACACTACGCAAGTTGCTGAGAATCTTAT
Source organism: Tuctoria greenei (assembly GCA_036927565.1). Taxonomy (NCBI): domain Eukaryota; kingdom Viridiplantae; phylum Streptophyta; class Magnoliopsida; order Poales; family Poaceae; genus Tuctoria; species Tuctoria greenei. The sequence goes on along the minus strand of JAYESD010000012.1, from coordinate 99,315,025 downwards.
TAAAGCGAGCAAAAAGGTCATCAATAGACTCACCGGGTTGCATCTCGAAGTGCATGTATTCTTTCTTGAACATGTCTTGCCTTACCTCTTTGATTGGTTGGATCCTTCGTGGTAGTCACAAAGTATTTTCCACACATCGTATGCAGATCGGAGGTGTGCAACACGGTCGAAGTCGTTTTGTGTTAATCCTTGTATGATCAAGTTCCGAGCCTTGTTGTTGTTGTCGACATCTCTCAGATTTGTAGCTGTAACTTGATCGTTTGATGGCACTTCGTAAGGCTTGTATACCTTCTCCCATATTGCAAAGCCTTGTGCCTGGATGAAAGCCTCCATGCGTGCCTTCCAAACCTGAAAATCAATACCAGCGAACACACAAGGTTTGGCATAGTACTTCTCCATGATGATTAGTTAAAAACACGCGTAAATCACAAAGATTAGAGCACCTTGGCTCTGATACAAATTGTAGGATCGAAGAGCATGTGAAAAGCTACCAGAGGGGGGTGAATGGTAGATTTAAAAATCTTACGTAGCGGAAACAATTAAACCCCAATCCCTTCGGTAGAAAAACGATATGTTAAAGAAATCGCGTGTGACACTAATCTAAACGTGTTTCACCGTGACAAAAGTGATGGTTATCAGAGAGAATCAAGTCACGAAGACAACACAACAAGAATCACTTCAGATCCATCGAGAAAAACTCAAGCTATGATCGAAAGATCAAACAAAGGTCAATCTGCCCTACCCGAGAAGAAAAACAGTTCTGGAACGCTGCAAAGAAACTCGTGTAGATCATAGACCACAAATCCAATGACCGTGAAATTTTGAAAGATGATAGATAATCAAGTTGTGAATACAACAAAAAAAGAATCACGTCAATTGGATCTGTAAAACTCGAGTTATGATAAAACCACCGATGAAAGGTAGTGCTGTCCAGAAACTCGACGAGTAAAACTTGTCTGGAACAAGTCTGACGAACAAGGCACAAAAGTTCCTTGAAACTACAAATTTTATTCAATAGAACACAAGAGGAACAGCCCCAAAGTCGTGCACCACGAGCTCTGGGCTCCCTTGCTTATATAACCAGCTCGAAAGCCAACTCAACTCAGATCAGGAACCTAATCCTACTCTGTTCACGAATCAAAACTTTCTATAACTGCTTAGGATTCTTCTATACACAGATAGAAGCAATCTTAAGACTTTCAAACACCTTAGGAACGTATCCCACATTCCTAAACAACTAAAATTCGTGACCCACACGAAATCCTATCATAACCAACTCAAATCTTTCCATATTTGAGTCAAACCCGACTCAGCCGCAGCCTGAGTCCATAACCTAGTCGGTTGGACCTTTCCGACCAACTCTTTACGTCCACATCTCTTCATCACGTCTCGGAACCATGTAGCCACGTCCATGCACTCCTTGCACACATGCAAACATTTTCCAATGACGTCCACGATACCTTCATATGCATTATTCTTGATTCAATCATGCTGCGCAACCTCCTGATCAGCTCAACCACAATTCCTCCTGAATTTGGTTGTTGGAACCTCATATCCTCCCTGAGACTAGTCCAATGGATCCCGTCACAAGCCATGTCTTGAACTCAAGAAACACCTGCACATGAATAAACAACCAATCCATACGAGCCCAAGTCCTTGACTTGACTCAAGTTAGTTCCGAACACAACACCTTACGTGAGAACCTCACATAAGCATGTTGCAAAACCACAGTAATACGATATCATCCATATCAACCAAAACGCACCAAAGACTTAGCAAATGAATACTAAGCAATCTTTCTAGAGATGTAAAGCAAGTACGAAACATTGCAAATGAAAAACAGAAGCATTGCGGTCAAGTTCCGGACCTTGCCAGAGCAACCCGGACCTTGAGCCAGAGCTAACAACAGCTAGTAGAACATAGCGCTGGAACTTACCAGAACTAGTATAACCAAGCTCCCGTCGGAGCTTACAAAACTAGCAGGACCTAGCGCCGGAGCTTACCAAAACTAGTCCAAACTAGTCAACCCAAAAGCCGGAGCTCGAAAAATCAACTCGGAGCTTAGCAAAAACACGCCGGAGCTATCAAAGACATGTCGGAGCTAAAGACAAAACTCATCGGAGCTGACCAAAGCTAGTCGGACCTTAATAAAAAGGTGTTTTGGTGATATTCAAAACTTTTATCGTCAAAACAAGTATATTCACTACAAGCCAATGTATTCAGCACACATAGGTCTTACATACCTTAGCACCCACCAATTGATCGAACAAGATATCGATGTGTGGTAGTGGATACTTATTCTTGACCGTGACAGCATTGAGTGGACGATAGTCCACACATAGTCTTAGTGTCTTATCCTTCTTCTCCACGAACAATGCAGAACAACCCCAAGGTGATGAGCTTGGACGAATGAAACCCTTGTCCATAAGTTCCTTCAGTTGCTCCTTCAGTTCTGCAAGTTCCTTAGGTGCCATCTTATACGGCTTCCTCAAGATTGGCATTGTTCCCGATACAAGTTCAATCTTAAACTCGACATCTCTTTCTGCAGGCATACCTGGAAGATCATCGGGAAAAACGTCCGGATACTCACATACCACCAGAATATCCTCAAGTTTAATGGCCTCGGTGTTGTAAGTAGTTGGAGCCACTCGAATAATACTCTCAAGAGTGAGAGCTTGGGGAGGGTGGAGTGGAGAATTCAGATATATCCTCCGAGGAATGATGTCAAGAATAGCACAGTTGTATTGCAACCATGCCATCCCTAAGATGACATCTAACTTTTGATGCTCTAGTATAATGGGAGAGATAGGGTATATGTTCCCACCCAGATCAAGAGGTACCCTATGGACCATCTCATCTACTACTACTTTCCCACCCGAAGAACAAATCATATATGAGGTTTTTGTGGGAATGATAGGCAACTGATATTGAATGATATAAGACTTGCTATAAAGTTGTGGGAAGCACCGGAGTCAAAGAGGATGACTACGGGATGACCAAGGAGAGAGAACGTACCCGTGAGTACGGGTGCGCCTTCCGGAATGTTCTCGATGGCGAGGTGGTGGACGTTGCCGGTTCTGGTGGCTGTCTTCTTGGGCTGGTTGCGGGGCTGGTTTGCCCCCTGGTACGATGACTGTCCTCTGCTCTGCGAGCAGTCCTTGACGAAGTGCCCCGTACGACCACACGTGAAACACGTGTACGGAGTCTGACCGACACGGAAGGGAGGACGGAATCCCGGTGCACACGATGGAGGTAGAAGTGCACGCGGAATCATCCCCTGCTGCTGCGGACAGAAACCGGCGTTGTTAAACTGGCGACCACGAAACATCAGTGGTCGCGATGGCGGCTGCCACCTCTAGCTGGATGGTGATCGTTAAATCATTCGGTACTTCTGAGGAGCACCACCTTCACTGCTCTACGGAGCACTCCTTTTCTTCTTGTCGGAGAACAGCTCCCTAGTAGCGTCCTCCTGTACGATCGCGGTGTTGACAATGTTGTTGAAGCTGTCGCTGTTGAACAAGGCAAGCTTGTACTTCATCTTGGGTTTCAAACCCCGGTAGAAACACTCATGCTTCCTATCTTCAGTACTCACTTGGTCCTGAGCATACTGGGCCAAGTGATTGAATACCTTGGAGTACTCGTAAGCACTCCTTCCTCCTTGCTTCAGCTCCAAAAACTCTTGAAGCTTCCTTCTCATGATCCCGGGAGGTATATGATAGGCGCGAACGCCTCTCAAAGTTCTTCCCAGCTCACGACATAGTCTGCTGGTCGTGCGGCGAGGTAATTCGCCCACCACGCCCCAGCAGACCCCTGCGACTGTTGTGTCGCAAACAAGGTCTTCTACTGTTCGGTCATTCACAGCAGACCGAACTTTCCTTCGATGGAGCAGAGCCAGTTGTCCGCCTCCAACGACTCATCGACCTCCATGAAGACCAGCAGGTGCGTTGACATGAAGTCCGAGTATGAACTCGGAGAGGTCTGTTGTGGACCCGCATCTGGTCGCCCCCCTTGACGGGACGAATGTTGAACCAATGTCCGCAACAACTCGGTTTGCTCGTCGCGCGAGCCGAGCACTGCGGCGAGAACCTCCGCTAGACTCCTCAGAAGTTCAGGAGGTGGAACTTGTTGTTGTGGTGTCGCAGCTGGCCCCTGGGTCGGAGATTCGTCCTAACGACCACGACTTGAACCTCCCATCTTAGGCGTCGAACGTGTACGCACCATTCTGCAGCCATATGTTAAAAATCAGCAAATGTTTGTCTTGCCTTCATCCATTTCCTATTACAGTAGTGCGAATATTGGCAAGGAAATAAGTGCATAACATCCACATATATTGATAAAGCATAAACTTTATACAAGATATATTATCACATGACCAAGTTTACAGTAGTGAACTCCAAAATGATGGACTCCCACTACAGAAGTGCATCTCTACCATACTTGGTCCCCATGAGACCTCATACACACCTTGTCATCTTATACACACCCACTACTATTTTTAATATGACACAAACATGGCCACAAAATAAACACGAGCAACTACTAAACTATACGTTGCCCCGTGATGGTAGGAGTGCTGCCCAATCCTACTCCGATACGTCCTATTCAACGTACTCACATTCCTCAGGATCTTCTTCTTCCTCTCCGTCCTCAGAAATTGGTGCCACAGGTGTGGGTGCTAGAGCAGGAGTTGCTACCTCACCCGCCACCGATGATGTTGCGGCAACTAATGACTGCACATCAGCCTGTAGAAGAAACATCTTATAGTCTTCCAATTCCTTTCGTGCATGCTCGCAACTGGCCCTCCAATCCTGAGTCTCCTCCTTGGATTGATCCCGTTCTTGAGTTACCATACCCAGCTGATCGTCCAGCAGCTGTACCTCAAGTTGACTCGCCTTCAGTGCGCTTTCTGCGCTTTGCGCTTCCTGGTGAGCTTCCGATAGATCTTGAACAGCTCGGTGCCATTGATTCTCCCTAACGTTTAAACGTCGGTTGAGAGGAGCAATCATGGCTCTAAGTGAGTCATTGGCCTACTCAAAATGATCTCCTTGAATCAAAGCTTGCTTCAGATCACCCAGCAACCCTTCAATGCCAATATGTTGTGTAATGCTCACTTGGCACGATGATGCTGCATATAATGCCAAAATTATCTTGGGTACCTCTCCGTGAATGCCATAATCTGCACACATTCGACTTGCCCACTCCTCACTAGCTCTACCATCGACTAGAAAGAGGGCGAACGGGGTGCCCGCCAAATGACGAAAATGAAGCTTGCAAAACCTTGCAATAGCAACACTCGCGACAAAACACCACGTGTCTTCCAACTGAGCCCCTTTCACCCGGATGGAGAAAGGAGCCCATCCAATATATGACAGACCAGCGGGCACATCAACATAGATGGTGCATCTTGTCACACCTCCGTCATCGAATTCCCTGCCCCAATAGCTCGGTATGTTGCGATACCCGAACCGTTGAAGCAGCGCTATGAACAATTCCGGAAAACCTTTTCAATGAGCACACGTCGCGAACACCCATCCATTCTGTAAGTGTACCATTAAATCCGCCATCAGTGGAAATGATACTTGAACAATGAAAAGGTTTCCAACTTCCAATAATTCAAGGAAAATTTAAATCTGGATTGGTGATCACAGTCTGTTCCAGCTGACCTTCCTGTATAAATTAAAAAATTTTATACAGGAAACTTCAGAACCAGATGTTGGGTTGAATACAAAAGTTGTAGTAAAATTTACAGCCTTTCCATATTGTACTCATACAGCTACAGGGGATCTAGGAAGTAGAATCTATATAGGTTTAAAGTTGACCCAAGTTTTCTGGAAATTTTGACAGAACCTCCCCTGTATATGTGGTTATTTCCACAATTTATACAGGTATATCAAAACAATATATTGAGGTAATTAAAAAATAAACATGGTATAAAATAAATTTAACAATTCATAAGTAAAATATTTCAGCCATGAAATATTTGTTACACAGGGATAGCGCGCAAATTCGAAACTATGTGCAAACTGTTTCAAGTTCTGGTCTGCCAGAACCAAGTTTGCGACCATAGGAATGAAACACAGTTACACCAAGATTCAGGTCATGAGTGCAACATAAAGTTGATAGAGGACTTCCTAAGATTTCCAGAAATGTATATATGTGACCATTTCAATATTCTGGGTCAAAAGCTATAGCTATTCAAACTCAACAGATGAACTGACTGGTTTTCAACAGCAGCCCTGCAGATCACTGTTTTGAACTCAAAATTTGAATTGACTCAATTTCGAATCAGGAAAAACTTTGATAACAAATCTGTAGATCTCCTACTACCCTTTCCAGATATGTATCAGAATAAGGCAGGAGATTTTTCTACAGTGAGTTATGGCAAAATACATGGACTGGTACAATGGTATGGTCATCTGGTGCAGTTGAAGTATACTCCAAATTTCAACAGATTATCAAGCTTTTCTAGCTTGCGAGTCAACATAAAAGTTGTAGAGGTCTTCAAGAGCTTTCCATCCATATAGCATACCGCTATGTTATTTTTAAACTAACCAATATTACGACCTGGTGAAGTTGAGCAAACTTCTGCCAGAAATCAAGAATCTAGGTTCTAACCCTTTGTTGAGTCAAAACCCATTTTGCAGAGTCCAAACTTACCAGCATCAGATAGTCGGACTTTCCAAAATGTAATGACACCATTCTGTCGTTGGGGATGGTCAAGTATCAAATTTTATACTGACGGTACTACGTGCCTCATCAAAGAAAATTCTAACCGGTATATCCGGATACGTTTATAGGTGGCCCTAGTATCGTTCACTCGCAAACATGTTCTACACGGGTTGCTACCATAATTAGTGTTGCAGAAGACAAACAATCCCCTTTCACACCTTCACACCTCAAGGGCGGCACGGGGAAACATAATAGACAATAACAATAATAATATATATGAAAGTAAATGCATACGACTTTGGTGTGAGTCGCCCTCGAGCGATGTCATGTCTCGAGGTACATGGTTGTACTACGTATGTACAACAAAGACTCCCGCACGAACCGGCTTATACACGCTCGGGCATACGTGTTTCGCATGCTCCCATAGAACATGAATAGTTCTAGAGACGCATACTATCGGATTATTCACCACCCGACGGGGGCTCCCACTAACTTTGAAGCACGCTGGGGTACCGCGTGTCATAGGTTCTCAGAAACATGGAAAGTTTTAGAGACTCCTATTAACATTTCTGTGCCAAGCCACGGAAATACTTCCATGCTACCTCTCGCATGGTGAGCTTACCGCAATTGACCCGCTTGTGGTGGCGTACCTTACCTCTTACCTGACGTCTAAACGTCGTTACAAAATATAATAACACATAGTTAGTTTACCACATTTATATCTTATACTAATAATACTCCTTATAGGGGCATATGGCTACTTACTCACTCATATAATCCTAAGTTTTTGAAAATATGCTCTTTTCAAGCACACTGTTCCCAATGATGCTCTGATACCATGCTGTGGGGACCGGAATCCCGACACCCAAGGATCTCATTGGGTGGTGTCGTGCGAAGCGACACCCAATAATATACAAGAAAAGAACGAGAATAAAATATAATACCAAGTCTTTATTTATAAACACAGCGAAAGTTTTAAAATACTAAGTGAAAAGGAAAGAAAACTATACATCATAGCTACGCTCTCGGCACTAGCTATGCAGAAGCAAAGTCATCCATGCCTTGGATGCTTCGCACTAGCAACACCCAACTTACAGTGGCGTGCAGGGTTCCCACTCGGCTGTAAACCCTGGAGGGGGTGCAGCCTCGTCATCGAACCCGTCATCGGTCGTATAATCTGCAAAAACATATTAACTGCAAACGTGAGCTTAAGGCTCAACAAGACTAACCCGTCTCACTAGACATATGCAGGGGTGAATACTAAGCATAGATAAGGAATAGCATAAAGGACTCACCTACAACTGGATCCTTATAGTCATGTTTTGAGTAGCACATTACATTCTTCAGGCACAGCACATCATGGACTCCACAATCAAACAAAAAATGCTTTGCCGATGATATGACATGCCCAAAGCACATAATGCTATTACAGGTAAAGTATGGAGAAACTGTACACTTTTAATTATGATATCTCTAAGCCATACAAGGTTGCAAAACAATTTTAATTCAACACATTGTATTCTCCTGACTTCTTCAGTATTTACTACGTCACGACACAGTGAACAAGTGATACTCTATTACGGCGAGCGACGGTGATTGCAATCAGGACACACCCGAACAACACAACACATACACACTTTCCGAAGTGCCAGCGAGTACATATAGCAGTACCTACATAACACTTCAGTACTAGTCGTATATGGCCACCTTTCATCCAATACTCGAATGTCGAACCAGTCGATCCATCACGAGCAGGAGGTCACTATGTGGGGCGTACTCTGACGTGCCCACCAGCTGATTTACACCTTGCTGCCCTCAACCCACGACTATAAAACGGAACAAAATGCCTCGACAAACTAGTATCAAGCTACGTCAGTTTACTGGAGCCCATTTCTCCAGTATGTCGTCGGTACAATTCAAGCTTGTCCAGGAGGGCCGCAAACGGCACGGGCCTTAATCGACACGGTCAGAGCTATGCGACCAAGACCACCTCTTGTCTCTTCCTACTCATCTCTGACCGGTCTCAATTTCATATTTATAAAACATTTCGTGATCCAATTCATCCCGTGTGATAAAATCCTATCTCGCGAGTAGATTCCAACTACTCGACTTCTACCGGATCCCTATGAATATAAGCATAGCAGTTACTACACGATTCTGTGAGCTATTCTAACCACTCCCTGGGTTATTTGGTCATGCAAGTGGATGTCAAACACCTTAAACGTAATGAACAAACATCTGAAGATGTGAGGTGAATGAAAACTGCAAAGACACTGTAAGGAACTTAAATGCAAATCGGGGCTTGCCTGAATGCGAGTCCGAGTCTATGTTAGTCTCCGGCAGCTGGACTTCCAAAGCTTCCGGCTGCTCCTCGACTTCAGTTACTACACGTTATGCATATAATATATATGAATGACTTTGAAAATAAATAATATGTTTAAGGTCACAAGCTAATATCTTGTGAATCAAATAAGATTATGATCTTAATTGGCTTTGGAATTTTTATGGTAGATAATAGGGACTATAATGGAGACTCTTGCAAAGAACAGGAGATGGTCAAGGAAGTTTGTTGTCCTCAAAATTCCTACAAGTATAAACCTTCTATGAATTTCGGTTGCAATGGTGGAGGTCTATCATGGCTACCAGTGGTTGTACCATGTAGAGGGGGTCTCACTGGTTCTAGGAAAATTGGTTTCACAATTTTCTAAGCTTCCTACAGGGAGAAACTGATTTTACAAGTTTGGGGGAATTCTGAAATTGATTTTTGTATTTTTCTCAATTTTCAACAACATTGAGATTTGGAACACTGATCAACCCAGTAATTGAAGTCCAATGAACTTGAAATTCTTACTGGAGATCAAGTGTATTAATAAGAGTGTTCTGACTGAAATTGGGAATTTTCCAATTAGCAGAACAGGAGTAATTAATTTCCCAAGTAGTTAGCTCAAAGAAATTAATTATAAAAATTATGGGAGTTTCATGTCCAATAAATTACATCACTGCAAAGTAGATATTGGGATGAGTCTACCAGAATTTATTTGGAATTTTTTGAGCAATTCTACTAGGAGTAATGATTTTTAGAAGTTTGATCAAATCCTAGAATTATTCTCCAATGGGAAATATTTGAATAAAGCAGCCGGTCCCACTTCATTTAAATGGGCCAATCGCGTCTGGGCCACACCGGGGGCCACGGGGTTCAACCACGTAGTCGCACCAAATCCAGTGCCGCAACTAATCCTGGGGCGTTCGAATGGGCGCTGACAAGTGGGGCCCATAGGCCTTCATCTACCTCATGACGCGCCGCTCGGCTGCGGCGGCGCTGCGCCGGCAAGCTTGCTGCGATGGCTGTGCCGACCTCCACTCGACTCGGCCCTGACTGCCTAGCCATAGAATCGACCACACAACACGATGGTGAGATCCAATTGCGGCGGCGACGACCGGAGATGGCGCCGCGACGACGGCGGCGGAGCTAGGGTTTCGGCTATCGTCGGAATCGCTCAAGAATGGCGCAAACGGCTAGGAAAAGGTCAGGGCGGCTTCTAGGATCATGAGGAAGACTCATAGGTGGTGTAAACAGAGTGGAACCACCGGGAAACACAAGTTTCTCGATGAACAGGGGAGGTTTCAATGGCGGAGGGGAAAACTCCAATATCTCGTCAATCCTTCAATTGTTTCTGTCGATTCTTGGCAGGAAGGTGCGCTTGGAGGTATGGATCAATATCTATGAACTGATTAAAGAATAGTTGCGTGTGGAAAGCGAATTAAATAGAGAAGTAAGCTAGTTCATGGACCACGGCCAAAAGAAAAACTTGAATAACTTGCTCGATACTTAAGGAAGTGAAGCATGGGTTTTACCATGAGAAAGATCTCGTGATGGCGATCCTTTTTGCTGTTGGAGTCGAGGCACGACACCGCTTGTTGAGGGCTGACAACGGTGGCGTTGAGGCGTTGTTCTTCCCCAACTTCGGTGGCGTCCGCGGAACTTCAAACTACGGCCAACCTAGGGAGCAAAACGATAAGCTAGTTGGCGTAGATGACAGAGCACAAACTTGGTGCCAACTTTGCCGTTTGCATCGAAGGGAATAGTGGTAAGACCGAGGTGCTTACCGAGAGGAAAGGAAGGCGACGGTGTTGTGCGACGGTGGGGCAAAACTGTGGCAAGGGGAAGCGAAACTGGGATTGAACTCCATGCCGTCGGTCGGGAGGGGTAGATATAGGCCAGGGGAGGTGTTTAGGCCACACAGCTGCCTGCTTTGCATGCCTTGTCGCGGTGGCGAGCTCCCCAGATGTTGAAGCACGGGGACAGCCGTAAACAGAGCGGCTTCGTCAGTTCGTCGAGTGGGAGAGGCTGACAGCGGGTCCCACTGCCCCTTTCATCCTAATCCCCCTCTGTAACTTCAATTCTCCTACCTAGAACTGTCCAAAAATTCTAGATTTTTGTGGAGAGGCCAAATCAATTGTATAGGTTCAGATTCTGAAATTGGATTTCGAATTTGGACAAGTTTTAGTTAAATTTCAAATTCAAATTTGAATTTGACTTAAATTTGCTAAGCGTCTCAAATAAAATAGCAAATTAAACCCAAAAATCTTGAAACTTTGCAGGAAGGCTATTTGGAATATTATGTGGCCATGGAAAAATGTATAGCCTCAGATTTGAATAATTTTGACAGGGTCTATATGTATAGTGGTTATATTCAAGGTTTGAATTAATTTGAATACATTTAGTATTGCATATTGATTTGCCCTAGAAAATTCCCATTCAATAAATTCCAAAATTTGTAAAAAGGCCACTTGAATTATCCTAGGTTCATTGGTGAAATCCCTCCTTCATGTTCAAAAAAAAATTTAAGTATGAGGGGAAGAAAGATACTTAATGATGTCAAGTTCATGTGTACAACCATATTTGATCTTCACTATGGTTGAGAACAACTGGTAACTGAACTTCATATTAAGGAAAAACTGGAATTTTACATCGGTGTCCACCACATACTAGTCTGGACATCGCAAACCCTAACGGTAACTTTTGGAGACCCTAATATAAATAGAGGTGTACGGCCCTACAACCATAACACTCGACCCCCTGCGCCATCACACCTTTCAAGAGCCCAAAATACACATCTCTCCACACATTCTAACCCTAGAAAGATCAAATCTTTGAGGATTAGCATTGATAAAAAAGGAGAGACTTGTTCCACATGATCTTGAGCTCTTGCGTTTGAATCTCTCGCACACTCTTGTTGTTTATTGCATATATTTCGAGTGTGTTTGGTGGTGTTCTCCATTTTAATTCTTGGGGAGCCCTCAACTTGTGAGAAGGCCCCTTGAACACGGTTATTTGCCCCTTTGTGGTTAGTGGAAGAGAATCGGCCTCCGTGGCGATTCGACGAGGGTAGGGTTGGTGAAGACCCGGTCCTCCGTGGACTCCTCAACATGGATGTAGGTTTCCTTCGTGGGAATCAAACCACGGGATAAAATCGTGTCTTGTGCACTTTTTGTTTCATTGTTCATCACATTCTAGGGTTTACATAATCTTGTGTAACTCATGTTAAAACATTGGAATTAAAGTTGATCCTTGTCATACTCTGTTTCACTGTTCTAATACATCCAAGTTGTTATTTACTTTCCGCTGCATAGGGTACTAGAAGTAAAATTATTGATTAAACTCGGTCTTTCTAGTCCGCGAATACCGGACTAGTCCGATCTCTCTGTATTTGATCGATTTGTTAAGTGTTTCAGGATCCGACAAAAGTTCAAAAAGCCTATTCACCCCCCTCTAGGCTACATTCACATTTTCTCTTGTGTATCACACCCCTTGCATATTTATTTTCCATTCACCCATCATCCACCACATTTGCATCTAAAAAAAGTGATCAATAATAATGTAGTATAGGGTAGGTTAATAAAATAAAAGATGTGCGGTAAGAATGATTTAGAATTCACATAGATGAAATGATGAATAGTTGCTCTATTTTAATTTTTTCTAAATCTCTAGTATACAACTTACTACTCTCCAAAATATTGCTTTCATTGGCTAGAATTACTTTTGTCTTGATTTAGAAATTGTGGGTAGCAAAAGCTTAATCCAATTCTAAGTTGTTGTGAGATATGATATAGTGATAGGGCTGCTACTTCTAGTTTGAAAGTGGAACTTAGATTTCCGGAGAAATTCTAAAAAGATTTAAGTTACTCTCATTTGATTAGAAATACCTACTAAAGCCATATGATACATTACATTGATAGACCTTATGCATATGCTATTTGTCTTCACATTGAGCTTTGTCAAACTAGTATAGACCTATGTGAGATTTCATTCATTACTTTTTGAATTCAAGACTTCACTTGCACATGTTATACTTTTACATTAGAAGCAAGCAAATTCCCATCATACCACCATTCCACAATAAAAAGAGAAACTCCATACCCTTCATGCTTAGTACTCTCTCCAAATTTATTGCATAAAAAGGGAGTAGAAGACATGGCTACAAGAAAAAGAAAAAGAAAATGAATGCTTACATTATAAGCATGAGAAAAAAATAAAGAAGAAAAAGTAGCCACATTTTATCTCTGCAAAATAAGAGAGTCCACTTAAAAAGGAGACATCTAAAAATCCACATCCACTCCATTCCATCACAAATGCACAAGTCTTGAATCAAATTGTTTTGAATTGATTTCTCCTAAGGCTTACTCTTGTGACTTAGCAATATTATGCATTGCAAATATGCCTACTATATTCCCACCATGTTCCACATACAAGCCTTATGTAGAGGTAGGATGAATTCAGGCACAATGCCTTGGTGAGGATATATTTCCACTACACACAAAGAAGAGACTTGAGAGAATCAAATTGAGATACTTAAAATCTGAATTGAACTCTCCGGAATTTGAGTGGAACTTGATTTCTAGGGTATGTGTGCTCCATTTGCTGTTCTATCTTTCAACCACTCATGAATAAGAGATGGCATAAGCCCCATAATGACTTAAGATGGGTGAAGTACCATGCCAATTTTTGCAATACTAAGTAGAGTATTTTATTGTGCACATGGTACTTAAATAGAACATAGTAGGAACTCCTACTCATCAACCTTAAGTCTTGACTTTGCTCAGGACGAGCAAAGGATAAGCTTGGGGGAGTTTGTTGACGGCTATTATATACCAATTTCACCCGTCAATATAATTCAATTATGTGAAGCAAATATTATTTCTCGCACACATCACCTTTCCATTTAACCTATTTCCACTTGTACTTGGAGAAATTGGTGCATGCAGGTATTTTATACAGAATTAAAGTGAAATAAGGGGATGAATCCTATATAATATCATCCCAACCAATCAAGCGCCAATATGTGGCACCACATGGATCAAATAGCCCACAAACAGAAGTATCCAAGGACATCCAACGGTGTAGCACACATATCAAGGGATGGGACCCACCTGGAAGTCATCCAGAGAAAGCACAAACCGTTTGGAGGATTACCAGGTCGGCCGACCCCCCTAGTCGGCTGGCCTGGTCTTTCCCCCAAACCCGGTCAGCTTCCATGTGTTGGCTCCTCCCGACTTGAAGAAGTCAGTAGTGACTGATTCACGCGCTTTTGGTGGTGGGAACCGACCCTTCTCCAAGCTATAAATAGGACCTCTCACTTCAACACACACCACTTGAGCATCATTCTATTGTAAACACTAGTTCTCTTAGTCCTTAGTGGAGTTAGGCTATAGAGAGGAGATCCTCTAGTCCCAAGTCCAAGTTGGGAAAGGTATGGCTCATGTATCTTTTCTTATCTTTGTGACTTTATGCATAATAAAGATATTATCTTTAGTCTTTTTTTTTATTTATATACTTGGATGAAGTGTTTCTTGTTTGATTGTGGATTCCATGTATGTGGTACGAGTAGTCTTTATGATTATGCCATATCACTCCTAACCTATAATCAGTAACACTACAAACCCTCACTAATTATGATATGATCATGTTAATATGAATAACTTACGCTATGACTCAACATTGGTTCAAAGATGTTTAGGTTAGTCATTGCCTTTGAGAGGTACTTGTACTCGAGCCTCTAAGGTATTTACTTAGTATGCTAGCATGGTGCTAGGATAGTAAGTAGCGTTGGATGTCTCGTAGACCCACAAATTGAGGAGGTAGACACTAGGTGGTGATAGCCCTATTTGTCCTTTGTAATCCTCTATGTTCGGCTATGCCACAGGCTCTTGGTAGGAGTCGGCTAGTGTTGCTAGGGGTAAACCCGTGCCCGATGTGTTGAACAACTTAACATAAGTATTCACCATTGACATGCTCATTAGTACCTAACCTAGGCTATGTTTATGTATATTAGAAGCATTGTATCAACTCCCCAATTCTAGGTCTAACCTCCATTAGGACTACCCATTTACCCCTTAGAATAGATTGTTTAGGTGTGTGTCATACTGCCCATATATTATCAACTTACCCCTGTCTTGATAATTGATTAGTATCTCATAGCTTGATCATAAGAGTAGTGTTTACTTTACTCTATTGCATTCCTTTGGGATAAATATAATACCCTTGAGAATACTCTTGGGTAAAATGCTACACGATAGTTTCCGTGCACTTGCGGAGCTCATCTCTTTCGAGAGATGATCTGTGACGTAACGAGAAGCCAAGGTAAATGTTAGCAGTACTACTCGCTCGTTCAAGTTGTCAACCCACTACAAGTAGCAGCAACAGAAAGCAAGCAACATCTGAAACTTTTTTTAAATAATAAAAAAGAACAGCAGAATCTGAAAGCTTTACAAAGCGACAAGAGTCACAAGGATGGTTTGCTTTCATGGGGTTCCGTGTATGTTTGGATTCCCCAGCCTACAAGGCCATGAGCCCACCACAGTTCACGAGTCACAAGCGTGCCACGGAGCACAGGATAACTGTCAGGTTTTTAACAGGCGTTAAAAGCACTAAAACTGCAGGCAAGGCAAGCGTGAGCGGCCGGTGCAAAAGCATGGGTTATTCAATATAGTCCTCTTAAGCAAGTTGACCAATGACCAAGCTGAAGGAGGAACAACATCATTTGGTCGGGCACTGGGCAGTGGATTCTGAACATGAAAGGTGATGGATGGTCTTCGATGGAATGATGGCACCAGAGGTTCATTGTTCAACGGTTCAAGTGTTGCTTTTCTAAAGCATTCAGAATGGGAATCATCCGGCAGAATCATGTTACTCTATGCAGAAGCTTTTGACTAGGGTTTGTGCGGTAGACAGGGCATGCAAGTAGCACAACTTTCGTGCTGTTTTTTCTTGTACTGAACTAAGAACTATAAGTGTTTCGAGACGGAGGGAATATAAGTTTAGGTTGGTCGAAAAATGGGGACATTTTACAAGGCAAGGCTAACATACGTCAATGTCATCTGTGTTCATCATCTAAAATGACAGGATAGAGGCCAGGCGACAGTGGGATTAAGGCAAAGGCAATGAGAAATGTGGGTAAAAGGAAGCAGCACGCATGCCTGCAACATGTGTCCCTTTTTGTGGTCAATTCTAGTGAGTGTTGGCGCACTCCTCTCATTGGACCAGATTCGGACCTTTGAAGTATCTGAGATCGATGGCTAGCACCTAAGGGGCGCCTCCTCCGGGGAAGCGCCTGCCGGTAGCGGTGGCTGCTCCGGGCAGTAGTAGCAATGCCAAGACTTCTCTGCGGCAAGGTATATCCGGCCGGCGAGCATCTCACCATCAACGGTGAGGTGACGGGACAAGGCCACAGTGGCAATAGTCGGCAATCATCGTCAGAAGGTATGCATTGTTTTGTAGATTAATGCAAGTGACACCGTTCACGTCAAGATGAAGAACAGGTTGAAGATTCAAAGATTGACGATGGCTCCAAATAGAGTTAAGACGCATGCAGACGTAGAGTTGGACAGAATCCGTGAAGCCGAAGAGATTGAAAGGACTATTTTCGTTGCGTCTTCCACAGAGACTAGAAGACCACGACGGGTTCATGGTAAGGAAGAGTTTAGGATTAAAAACATCAATGGGGATCATTGGTCGGTAATGGATGATGATGATATTCACTCCCCTAATCTTTCTAAATGTACTCACAAGAGCTTGCCTGATCCATAGAACGAAGCATTTGTTTCCTCCCGGGTTCCCAGTTCTTCGGCTCCGGCAATGGTACATGAATTGACTTATTCTGAAAGTTCATTTGGGAGTGTAGATTCAATCACGGATTCATCAGTAAAATGCGTTAGTCGTTATGATAATCTGGACCAGAATACTCCTTCACGTCAAAGATCACCGTTGAGTCATGTGATGGACCTGGGAAGTGGCATGCAAGGCAGGCTGGGGGGCCACATGCATGGCAAAGTCTCTGGTGACGCTCACGTCCAGGATTTGAATTCAAAGATGCACGTATACACGGCATGCAGAGAGATGGATAATGGAGGTGGCATGCATGGCGGTTTGGGAAGGCGGCATGCAGGGCGACGTACGCGTTCACGATTCCAAATCAAAGTTAAACTGCCGTGAGTCCACAAGGCATGTTGCGTACGATCTTTTGGATCTGGGAGGTGGAATGCAAGGCATGCTGGGGGGCGCATGCATGGCAAAATCTCTGGCGTTGTTCAAGTCCAGGATTCCACGGCAGGCAGAGAGATGGATATGGGTGGCGGCATGCATGGTGGTCTGGTTGAGGGCGGCATGCAGGGCGATGTTCACGTCCTCAATTCCATCCCAAAGATAAACTACCGTGACGCTTCTGGCCTCCGTTCCGGCTGCAATACGAATTC
The DNA here is from genome assembly GCA_036927565.1 of Tuctoria greenei. Classification (NCBI taxonomy): domain Eukaryota; kingdom Viridiplantae; phylum Streptophyta; class Magnoliopsida; order Poales; family Poaceae; genus Tuctoria; species Tuctoria greenei. The sequence continues at coordinate 99,297,604 of JAYESD010000012.1, read as the reverse complement.
AGAAAATAGGCAGCGGGAAACTGCTTCAGGATGTAAGGAAAGTAATATTAACCCACAAAATTTCTAGCCTAGCCCGAATATATCATACAAACTGGTACCAGGGCTTGTTTCCTTGTTTAACAAAACCGGGATTAGGATCCCTGGATGCCCTAGAGCACCGCACGTCGCCAGATATTCCATCATCAAGCAGTCATACGCTCAGGTCGTCATGGCTCGGCAAACTGATGGCTTTGGGCGTCAAGGCGAATCTGACAGGGGCTTCACTCGTGGAGGAGGCCAGGGAGAAGATTTTGGGCGCAGTGGTGAAGTTGACAGAGGGTTTCCTCGTGGACGAGGCCAAGGAAGCTTCATGGGTCGGAATATACAGGAAGGATTTCACCCAGGTGTTGGAGGAGGTAATGTTAGATCTGGTGCTATGGGTGGGCAGGTTGGCAGCTTCAATGCAAGAAGAGGCCAACGTTTCCAAGGGAACAGACAGGGGGAGACCGATTCTTCAATGGCAATGGAGGTATCCAAAACCCTGCTTTTGGGCAACGCTCTGTCCAGGGTTTTAACACATCCGCTGGGCAGCGTTCAACTCCGGGGTTTGGCCTGGGACAAGGTCCTTGAGGTGTTACCATGAATACAGATTCTGGAGGACAGAGTATGCAAAGGAACGTCGCAAATTCGAATCAAGCGGGCTATGTCACTTTCAACCTACCAGCAGACACGGCATCAATGATTCAAAAAATTCTCGATTCGATGGCTGGTGGTACTACTGGTACTGGTCCAGGTGTTACTCAAACGGCTCCGCTACATGATGGTCTAGTGCGTACTAATGCAGCAAGAAGTTTGGTCCCCATCAAAAATCTGACCAAACATATTGTTGTGGAAAAAGGAGAGTCATCAAAGAAGGAAGGTACTGATAAAAACCCTCCACACTTTTATAGATGTTTTAGAAAAGGTCATGAAGAGAAAGATTGTGTGGTGGAGGCATATTGTGCGATTTGCGACACCGGAGATCATGAGAAAATTAGATGCCCTATTTACTGCGCCCCTCGTCAAAATGCGGAGCTTTGTGGGTACGCCGTTGAGGGACTGTTTTTTTTTATATATCTCATATTCCGAAAGAGAAAGCCAAGCAAGAAACAAAAAAAAATTATTCATGTTATTGATGGCTCCTTAACTGTTCAAGAGGTGGGAGCTGAATTAGAAAGGTTGAATCCAGAGAGGTGGAGGTGGCATGTGATGGAGATGGGCCGGAATACTTTTAAAACTGTTTTTCTGTCTCGTTCAGGGATGATGAGAATGATAGAATGGGGGGGCTGTTCAGTCAAAGAAGAATAATGCAGTTTTCAGGATTGAGAAGCTGAATGGAGGTGCGGAGGCAAAAGGGAGGGTGCCGAGAGTATGGATTCAATTCACTAGTCTCCCATGTGAATTACGGGATTTTCTTATCATATGGGCCATTGGATCTGCTTTTGGCAAAACGAGAGATGTAGATATGAAATTTATGAGGAGATTTGATAGATGTCGTGTGCTGGTTAGCGTGCTGGATCCCAACCTGGTACCACAGCGGCTTAATGTTGTCATTGGGGACTACATCTACGAGCTAAAAATCTGGGTGGAAGATAATATTGGGGAGGTTAATTCCAGAACGTTTGGTATGGATTATGAAAGAGGCAATGGTGATACCAATTTCAGTGGTGCTAATAGCGGGAGTAAAATGAGAATGCAAGGGGGGCAAATAATGATGATCCGAAGAATGCAAATGCTGCTCAAGGTGCGTTTGGCCCTGGTAACTCGAATTCTAAACAAGTGACCACGGGTGATGTACACAACCTTAAGATAATGTCACAGGAGGTGACTCGACCTGAGAAGATCAACACAGAAACTGAGAATATTAATATTTCCATGCGAACAGGTAATATGGCATCTCAGAAAATTATAGCATCGGGGAGCATCCTATTAATGGTGCTGTATTTTTTTCTAATGCTATTGTTGATAATTTAATCTGGGCATGGATATTGACAATGATAAGTGTGGACTTGTAGGATCCAACCACTCTCAGGTTGATGAATCTGTGAACGCGGCAGATAAGGATGCTATGGAGGTGGAGGAGGACGGCTCTATGAACACAGAGGATATGGCTAGACATTTTGAGTACATTACTAACTCGGATGTATTCATGTCGTCAAAGTTTAGAGAGATGGATGATATTCCAGACGCGTACCCAACCTTTTCAGTGGCACGTTGGAGTAAGAGAAGGGCGGCCATCTCCAACGATACGGCGCAGGCTAGAGCCGAGAAAATAAAAGCGTCTAAAAATGAAGGTGAGGTGACTAACTCGTTTTTAAATTTTACAATACAGGATAATGCTACTAAGTTTAATACAGTAGGAGTTTTGGTTGGTAATGAGTCTACCTCTCTGGAACATGCAGTTAGAGGACTTAAGGATGTGGAAGCCATTCGATTGTCTAGTATAGATATAACTCGGGCAAAGGATCTTATATTACAGGAAGAGGAAAAAGACATGCATGAGGACGAGGTAATTGATACCCTGATCCTCAAACAGTTGTCAAAAGATATATTAGATGAGGTTTTTGAGACCGATAGTGATTTTATAGATCGTACTATCTGTCACACCTGGTAAAAAGAAGATAACCATATGCTTTCCACATGTATGCCATGATCAGTTCAACTCATACATGTGTAGACGAAAGTGAAATACCAAATAAAATACCATGTTCGAGTACATCACCTTATTACATAAATGACCTTCCAGGTCTAAAATAAAAGTACACAAGCAGCAGAAAAACATAACAAAGGGCTCCAACACAGGCGTTGCACGGGGGAGCGCCAGCCTAGAACATCTCTTCAGGATCTCCATAGAAATCCTGGTTTCTCCACCTCAGCGTCTTCGTAGACGGGGGGGGGGGGGGGGGGGGGATATGCAACTAACAAGTTTGAGTACCAATGGTACTCGCAAGTTGGGAAGTTATGACATGTGTGGTTCACAACAAGGAAGGCAAATAATAGGTAAAGCACTATAGCAGTTACAACCTACTCTTAATTGTTATTAAGCACCTACATCTAGGTGAAATCCCAACCAATATCCCAAAATTAATCCAGGTAAGACCAAACCCAAACCATTCATTATGTAACCATGTGCTAATTATGAATTTGGTTCCAAGCCACTCGTGTCCGTGAGCACGGCTGTCTAGACAGTTTGACAAAACTCTACAGAGTGTGTATCCTTTACCCACAGTTTGTGATTTCGTCCCCTGTTGCTAGGTGGACTAAGGTAAACCTCCCTGATGCCCGTGGTAGCTAACCACAATACACACTTCCGTAGGTGTGTGGCCAGGAGATCACTACGAGGTGTTTTCGATGGTTCTCCCGACTTGCAATGGGTACTCTAAGGTTTCACTGCTCCAGCACCTGGAGTCTATTTTCCCTCCGCCAGGAGAAGCCCCCTCTTGAGCCATGCGAATCCCAAGGCAAAGCCCATTCCCCGCCCGATCAATTACCTATGCTACATCGGGAGAGACCAAATTACTAAACCAAGTTGTCCCATATACAATTCTGTGGTGATACTAAAAGGCTTAGCAACTTCTTCCATAAACTGGTCCTTAGAATCCGATAGGTGTCAAATCCCCAAACCAAGATCTTGTGCACGCATGCACCGATCCATACAAAACCCCCTATCAGTTTCCTATCTACTAAATTCCATAATAGCCATCAACTCATGTATCATAATACATCAAATGAAATATTGTAGATAAATAGATCATATTTCAATTAAGCATGGCTAAGCGTAAACTAACTTAATTAGCAAAACACCCAAACCATGTTGACAAGGAATATTGTGGAAAATCTAGGAAAACATAACATAGGATTCATATTTTAATTTAGCATGCAACTAACTAAAACTTAACAAAAAGGGTGCAAGATGGTCAAGGAACTTGCCTCCAAATTGTGCCTCGGGGTCGTCGGGATATTGTTGCTCTTTGAGGTTAAAAGTGGGTTCCGGCCCCGACTCTAAATTACGACGATGCACGAAACATAACATACAATAAGAACATATAAAATGCAAACAATTCAAATAAACATAAATTCCTACGAAAAATTGATTTTATGGTTGATTTATTTTATAGGCATAAATCAATTGATGAGAGTTTAGAGTTAAATGAAATATATTGAGTAAAACATAATTTTTTTAAAATTTTTATACCATTTTTATATTTATTAGAAACATATTATTATTTTCTAGAAATTTTTATCCTTCAAAATATGCTTAAAATAGTGTTATAACATAACATATACATTTTACAATTTTTACACTATTTTTAATAATTATTTCTATGTGCAAATCAATTTTTATGAATTAAATACAATTATAAAGTATTTTATGATCAATTCAGCAAATTAAATGTATTATAAAAATATTACAGAACATAAAATAGATTAAAAACATATTTAAATCTATTTTTATAATTATTTTATTTAAACTAAGGACTTTTATTTAAATTCTGAAATTTCTAGGGGTCTTTCTGCAAAAATAGAACTGTTCTAGTGGCTAAAAGTAATTTTTATTAAGTCCATGGATTATTCTATATTTTTTAGAATTTATTTGCTATTTTATAATTTTCCGGGGGCTTTAAAACACTTTTTATTAATTTAACCAGTATTTTACTAATTTCCAAAAAGTCCAGGGGCTAGTTTGACATCTTTAGGGGTTAGATTTGAATTCCAGAGAAACCCAGGGGGTAGCTCGCAAGTTTCCAGGGGCTTCAGTGCAAAATAGGGGGTGGGAAAACAAGTTTGAAGGTGGGCCATTGGATTTAAAACGGACGGCCCGAATTTTATTAACCGAAGGGGTATCCGGGGTTTTAATCTCGGCCGCAGATTCAAAATGGACGGGCGATAGGGGGCCACGTCACCCGAGTGTCGGGAGCGGCGGCGACGCGTGCGCGGCGGCGTTCTCGCCGGTGACAACCAAAATTGCCAAAAGAAGGCTACAGGGTACAACCAAAAGGCTTAAACGGAAGGTGGAAGCGAGGGGAACTCACCAGTGGTGGTCGCGGGGTCGGAAATTGACGGAGGCTAGCCGGCGACGATGGGGAGCGGCGGAGCTCGTCGGCGCCCGATGAAATCAGTGATGCAGAACCTTTCTCCACCGACGAGGATGTCCGGCAGGCTTCGAGCTCGGCGGCGCTAGGGTTTGGGGTGTCGGGCGGTGAAATCCGAGGGGGGGTGGCCGGGCTTTTATAAGGGATCGGTGTGGAAACGGCCGGCGGTCATGATGGGCACGACGCGCCTCTTGATTGAGGTGAAACGGTCGACATTGATAGGGGGGGGGGGGAGTGGACGGCGCGGTGATGGCGCGCGAGCATTACGCGCGGGCGTGGCGGGAGGTGGATGGAGCTCCCGACAGGCGGGGCCGGCTTGCAGCGGGAGGAGAGAGGGGTGCGAGCGGCTGTCACGCGGGGCCCGGCCGGCAGAGAGAGAGAAAGGGAGGGGGAAAAGGGCCCGGGCCGGTGCGGAAGTGAGGAGGGAGTTGGGCCGGCTCGGGAATTTCGGCCCAGGGAGGGGTTTTCCTTTTTCTTTTTTTTTATTTCTTTTCTGTTTTCTTTTTCTTCTCTTTCAAGATATGAATTTGTAATCTAAATTTCTAGCGGATTTGAAGTTTCAAGATTCACAAAATCAACCAAACATGATGCAATTGCCTTATATGAATTTTATTTCCAAAGAAAATATTTGTGTAGCTCTCCAAAAATTTATTTTACACACATTTTTTTCTTTTCAAAAATTTTGGGTGTTACAATTCTACCCCCCTAAAAAGAAATCTCACCCTCGAGATTTGGACGTCCTAAGAGAATAGACTGGGAAACTCCGCCTTGAGGTCTTCTTCTCTTTCCCAAGTTGCCTCTTCTTCTGAGTGATATTTCCATTGGACTTTGCACATACGTGAAACCTTATTTCTTGTAACTCGTTCTGACGTCTCGAGAATCTTAACAGGTTGTTCTGCATAGGTTAGGTCCTCTTGTACGTCTACTGCTTCCAATGGCAATTGTTCTTCAGGCACTCCTAAGCATTTCTTCAATTGTGACACGTGGAATACGTCATGTACATCTGATAAGTGAGATGGTAGCTCGAGCCGATAGGCTACTTCTCCTCTTTTCTCTAATACCTTGAAAGGACCAATATATCGCGATGATAATTTGCCCTTCACCTTGAATCGTCTCAACCCTCTCACGGGTGGCACCTTGAGATACACAAAATCACTAATCTCAAAGGATAAATCACGACGTCGAGTATCAGCATAACTCTTCTGCCTTGACTGAGCCATCTTCAAATTCTTCCAGATTTCTTGTACTTGTCTCTCAGCTTCTCTTAACACTTCAGGCCCAAATACTTGGCTTTCCCCAGTTTGATTCCAAAACAATGGTGTTCTGCACTTCCGTCCATACAAAGCTTCAAACGGAGACACCTTCAAACTGGCTTGATAACTATTGTTATAGGAGAACTCGGCATATGGTAGGTTCTTATCCCAACTCCTACTGTTTTTCAAAGCACACGGTCTCAACATGTCTTCAAGAATTTGATAAGTGCGCTCTGTTTGACCGTCAGTTTGCGGATGATATGCCGAGCTGAAATTCAGTCGGGTATCCATAGACTCATGCAACTTTTGCCAAATTTGGAAGTGAACTGAGTACCACTATCCGATATTATTTTCTTCGGTACTCCATGCAGGCATACAATTCTTGCCATATATAGTTCTGCCAATCTTGAACCAGAATAGCTTTCTTTTACCGGGATAAAGTGAGCCACTTTGGTCAAACGGTCCACTATGACCCATATAGAGTCGTATCCAGACTGAGTTCTTAGCAATCCCACAATAAAGTCCATACTTATTTCTTCCCATTTCCATTCAGGAATTTTAATTGGTTGAAGTAACCTTGCAGGTCTTTGATGTTCTGCTTTGACCTTCTGACATGTGTCACACAGAGCTACATACTCCGCCACATCACGTTTCATTCCATGCCACCAATACTGATCCTTTAGATCTTGATACATCTTTGTGCTTCCTAGATGAATAGAATATGACGAATCATGGGCTTCTCTCAGTATCAGCTCTCGAATCTCCTTGATATCAGGTACACATATTTTCTTCCCTAGCCATAAAGTTCCCTGTTCATCTTCTTTAAAGTCTGGTGCTTTTCCTTCTTTCATTAGTTGCTTAATCTTCTGAATCCACTTATCATTCTTTTGCCCTTCATGAATATATTTCTCCAAAGTAGAATCTACTTCCATAGATACTACCTCAGTATTAGTCACGATACTAAGGTTTAGCCTTGCGAATTCCTCACATAACTGCGATTGGTGACTTTGCAGTGCCAAGCTATTGCATTGAGCCGATCTGCTTAGCGCATCTGCGACCACATTAGCTTTCCCAGGATGATAGTTGATCCCGACATCAAAATCATTGATAAGTTCCAACCATCTGCGTTGTCTGAGATTTAGATCTGGTTGGGTGAAGATATACTTCAAACTCTTGTGGTCCGTATAAATTTTAGTTCTTTTTCCAATCAGATAATGCCTCCATAATTTCAATGCATGCACTACAGCTGCTAACTCCAAGTCATGAGTAGGATAATTTCTTTCATGCTTTCTGAGTTGACATGAAGCATAGGCTACTACATGTCCCTCTTGCATTAATACACATCCCAATCCTTGTTCGGATGCATCACAGTAGAATGCAAATTCTTTCTGCATATCAGGCATAATCAACACTGGAGCAGTAGTCAATCTTTTCTTTAGCTCTGAAAAACTGGCTTCACACTCTGGTGTCCACTTGTATACAACTCCCTTCTCAAGTAACTTTGTTAAGGGACGAGATATTTTTGAGAATCCTTCGATGAACCGGCGATAATAGCCAACCATACCCAAGAAACTCCTGATTTCCCCAACATTTTCTGGTGTTTTCCAATTCAGAACATTTTTCACTTTACTAGGGTCTACTGCTATTCCTCCTTGTGATATAACATGTCCCAGAAATGACACTTCCTCCAACCAGAACTCACATTTACTTAGCTTTGCATACAACTGATGTTCACGAAGTTTTTGTAAGGCCAGTCTTAGGTACATGAAGTAAGTTGGGGCGTTAGTCAAGCCAAAAGACATGACTGTATACTCATATAATCCATATCTCGAAACAAATACTGTCTTGGGTATGTCCGAGGGTCGTATCTTCAATTGGTGATACCCTAAACGCAGGTCAATCTTCGAGAACACACAAGCACCTCTCAATTGGTCAAACAAATCCTCAATCCTTGGTAAAGGATACTTGTTCTTGATAGTTACTACGTTGAGTGCGCGATAATCCACACACAACCTCTGTGTGCCATCTTTCTTGGGCACAAATATCACTGGAGCTCCCCAGGGTGAGGAACTAGGACGAATGTATCCTTTTGCTAACAACTCATTGATATGATCCTTCAATTCTGCCAATTGTTTAGCATCCATCCTGTATGGTCGCTTGTAAATTGGTGCTGTACCAGGCACTAATTCAATGGTAAATTCAATTTCTCTGTCAGGGGGCATACCCGGTAGTTCCTCAGGAAACACATCCAGAAAGTCACAAACAACTTTGATCTCTTGTACTCCTTCAACTTGATTGAGTCGTATTTTCTGAACTGGTGCTTGATCCGGACGAAACTCCTCATTTGTGCCATCTGTATGAGTTAAGCATACTATTCTGGTGGCACAGTGGATCACTCCTTTGTACTTGGTTAACCAATCCATTCCGAGAATAATGTCTATTCCTTGTGACTCCAGCACTATAAGGTTTGCTAAGAATGCTACCCCCTAATGCTTATGCTTACATTAGGGCATACTTGCCTTATCAGCATCTCTCCTCTAGGAGAGTTGACTACTAATACTTGATTCATTAATGTAACAGTCATTCCATGTCTTCTTATGAATTCTTTTGCTATGAATGAATGTGTTGCACCAGAGTCAAACAATACTGTAGAAGGATGGGAATCAACAGGGAACATACCGATCACCACATCTGATGCGTCTTGGGCTTCCTCCAACACAACATGATTGACCCTTCCTCTGAACTGGTTTTGCTGTGATGGCTTCTTCGGGCAGTTGTTGGAGTAGTGTCCCTTGTCACCACATATGTAGAAAGCTCCCCGAGTACTGGTGTCTTGAGCCTTGTTTCTTTGTTGATTCTGCTGTGATTGCCCAGTTGGTCGAGGGTTTGATGTCATAGGACGCTGTTGATACATTTGAGGGTGTTGCGGTTGCATCTTCTGATACTGTGGGCGAGCATACTGCACTTGAGGTCTGAATGAAGAGTTGTTAATGTACCACTGACTTTTATTATTGCCAATGGGACGACTCATGTGTCCCGATTGGTGTGGGTTGAAGCGAGGACGATTGTTGCTTGAAGACTGCCCCATCATCATCTTCCTTTTGCGATCTTCTCCTTCGCATTCCTTCTTCTTTCTTTCCATCGTAAAAGCTTTGTCCACCAGATGTTGGAAGCTAGCATAGTCACTGGAAGTCATCATCAACTGTATTTCTTTGTCCAGTACCTCCTTAAAACAGAATTGTTTCTTAGCATCAGTGTCCACATCACCAGGGGCATACCGAGATAGTTGTGTAAACTTGTTCAAATACCCCCGTATGTTCATGTTCCCTTGCTTTAGTGCTAGGAACTCCGGACGCTTGGCTTGAATTTCTCCTTCAGACACGTGATGATTGCGGAAGCTTTCTCTGAACTCCTCCCAGGTGATGTTGTCTAGGTTATTATGGGCTGCCGTATAAGGGGTCCACCAATCAGCTGCAGGTCCATGAAGTTGGTGTGATGCCAAAAGTACCCTTTCCCTTCCCTCACATTGGACAATCCTTAGTTTACTTTCAATTATATTGATCCAGTCGTCTGCATCCATAGGTTCCACAGCGTTGGAAAAGTGTGGGGGTTGAGTGTTCATGAAGTCCCTTAAGAAAAATCTTGGAGGTGGGGGTGGTGGTGGTGGAGGAGGGGGTGGTGGTGCTTGCTGAGCCTGTTGCATGTTGTTCACAATTTGTGTCAAGTTTTGCATCATTTGAAGCTGCATAGCCATCATATGCTGCATTTGATTTGCCGCTGGTGCTCCACGGGCACCTCGTCCATTCCATTGAGGTAGCTGGACTTCATTGTCTTGATTGGGTGGCACACCACGTCCACGACCTCTTCCTCTTCCTGCCATCTGAGGTTGGGGTGATGATTTAGAATAAGAAGGTAAGAGGGAAACTATTCTACACGACTTTCCCACTATATGCATCAATAAGGAAATAGAGAAATAAAAGGTCATTTCATAAAGCAAAACTCAAACATGGATAATCAAGTTCTCAAAGCAAAATCATACAACTCAAGATTACCTAGATCGCTACTACATCGCTCTTATTACAACTCATGGGTAAGTGTCTTAATCTTGAGTCGTAGGGCAGGTCGGAGTCTACTCTCGCTCCTAGGGATCCTCCTCCTCGTCTGGGTCTTCATCATCATCTCCATCGTATCCCGAGTTGCTGCCATGAGACTCGTTGCCATGCGGAGGAGAGTTGGCTGGCTGCTACGACACAGAAGGCTCCTCTGAATCTGGCTTCGCATCTGAAGACTGGTCCATTGTGTTAGTGTCGCCATGACCGACACGGCGGTCAGTAGAGTCCGGGGTCCAAGTGGAGGTGTCTGAAGCATACCCATCTGGGTCCTCGTCAGTGATCCGACGGTACCTCCTCACTTGCCTTTCATAGTGTGCTGCAAGGTCACAGACATCCTAAATTTCTTGCTGAGCCTTGTGGAGGCGAATGCTCAGGCGCTCCACATCATCAACTGTCTGGTGAGTCTGTGGAAGGGTCAAGGGCCCCTCCACATACCTGGTGACGAAGTTGCCAATGCCGCTTGGACGTTGGGGAGTGTAGGCGTGCACCGAGTTCCGAAGCTGGTAGCGGTAAGTGTGACTCCAAAAGGTGATGGCCTCCCAACTGACATCCTGCTCAGCATGACGTCGGTAACTCCTTGCGGTTGGAGTACGGTGCACCTTGAGTAGTTCATCCCCATAGTAGACAAACAACTTGCATGACCACTCGATTCGGTAGGGACGCTGCATGCCGATGGAGTGGTAGGTGAGTGCCAGTCTCTCATGCCTGTAGCCGCATCGTGCAGTATGGCCTGAAGTTGATGTCAGAGTCGTCCTGCAGCTCTCCCATTAGTACGAATCACCACCACACGTCGAGGATCGTTGAGCGGGGTACGGCGGGCAGCAATCCTTCGGTTAGGGACATAGCCTCCAGTGGACATGCGAGCAGTTCTCCTGACGTTGGCCATCTAAAATTTTTGAAACAAAAGAGTGTCAGTAGTAAAACAAATTAAGGAGTAAGTGAAACAAGTACAAGGTAAAGAATACAAAGAAACTTTACAATTAATAATATTTTGAAAATAGTAAAGTCCTTAAATCGTCCTTTTCTATCTAGGCTTGCGTCCTACGGGCAACACGGCTCTGATACCACTTTGACAGACCTGGTAAAAAGAAGATAACCAGATGCTTTCCACATGTATGCCAGGATCAGTTCAACTCATACATGTGTAGACGAAAGTGAAATACCAAATAAAATACCATGTTCGAGTACATCACCTTATTACATAAATGACCTTCCAGGTCTAAAATAAAAGTACACAAGCAGCGGAAAAACATAACAAAGGGCTCCAACACAGGCGTTGCACGAAGGAGCGCTAACCTAGAACATCTCTTCGGGATCTCCGTAGAAGTCCTGGTTCTCCACCTCAGCGTCTTCGTAGACTGGGGGGGAAATATGCAACTAACAAGTTTGAGTACCAACGGTACTCGCAAGTTGGGAAGTTATGACATGTGTGGTTCACAACAAGGAAGGCAAATAATAGGTAAAGCACTATAGCAGTTACAACCTACTCTTAATTGTTATTAAGCACCTACATCTAGGTGAAATCCCAACCAATATCCCAAAATTAATCCAGGTAAGACCAAACCCAAACCATTCATTATGTAACCATGTGCTAATTATGAATTTGGTTCCAAGCCGCTCGTGTTCGTGAGCACCCTGTCTAGACAGTTTGACAAAAACTTTGCAGAGTGTGTATCCTTTACCCACAGTTCGTGATTTCGTCCCCTCTTGCCAGGTGGACTAAGGTAAACCTCCCTGATGCCCGTGGTAGCTAACCACAATACACACTTCCGTAGGTGTGTGGCCAGGAGATCACTACGTGGTGTTTCCGATGGTTCTCCCGACTTGCAATGGGTACTCAAAGGTTTCACCGCTCCAACACCTGGAGTCTATTTTCCCTCCGCTAGGAGAAGCCCCCTCTTGAGCCATGCGGATCCCAAGGCAAAGCCCATTCCCCGCCCGATCAATTACCTATGCTACATCGGGAGAGACCATATTACTAAACCAAGTTGTCCCATATACAATTCTGTGGTGATACTAAAGGCTTAGCAACTTCTTCCATAAACCGGTCCTTATAATCCGATAGGTGTCAAATTCCCAAACCAAGGTCTTGTGCACGCATGCAACAATCCATACAAAACCCCTTATCAGATTCCTATCTACTAAATTCCATAATAGCCATCAACGCACGTATCATAATACATCAAATGAAATATTGTAGATAAATAGATCATATTTCAATTAAACATGGCTAAGCGTAAACTAACTTAATTAGCAAAACACCCAAACCATGTTGACAAGGAATATTGTGGAAATTGTTGCTCTTGGAGGTTAATAGAAGAATATTTCAAACCAATGTATAAGAGGTCGCTCGAGAAAATTTCAAAAGATTCACTTAGAACAACTCGAAGCAAACTAAATCAACTCACCGGATCAACCGATGTTTCCAAAAAACTACACATCAGTCGAGTTGGTTCAACAGAAGAAGAAGACCTCAGAACCAAGTACTCACCGGATCATCCGATGATGAAGGGCATGTTACATCGGTCCATCAGTACAGTAAGCAATCTCTTTGGACCAAGTGTACCACCGGACCATCCGATGTACAACTATAAACACATCGGTCAATCACTCCAGTAAGCATCAAGTCTGAACCAATTCTGGAGGAAGTGCCACCGGATCATCCGATGAGAAGACAAGTGTAACATCGGTCTAACAACGGTCATATCTGACACAGTGACATCAGCTAATTTGGATTTGACCGATGATAACTGAAGGGGGAGCATCGGATCATCCGATGTTTGTAGAACAGTGATGTCAGCATACTTTTCCAACGGCTATTTCGTGGAGGCTGGCTATTTATACCCCTTCAACCAGTCTATTCGACAAGTCTTGACTACCAGACATACTCTACACGTTCTCAAGCATTCAAGACGTTGAGCTACCACTTCTAGATCATCTACACCACTTACACACCAAGAGATAGGCTAGAACTTGCTAGATATAGTGCTTGTGTGCTTCCATTCTTGGTGATTGGAATATCTAGCGTAGTGAGAGCTGTAAGTGAGTGTCCCTTGGTGGTTGTATTTGAGAGAGCCTTCCGGAGCTTTCCAAGACGGTTGTGGAAGCCCGGAATATCCAAGTTGTACAAGGCTTGAGCTCCACCTTGCCGAGGTTGGCAAACGGAGAAGTATAGTGAAGATCCCTAGTCTCGGTGACTTGGGTCCGGCTATACCCTTTGGTGGGTGCCACAACATGGATGTAGGAAGATCTTGACGATCTTGCCGAACCACGGGATAATTCCTCGTGTCTCCTCGGGAGTTTGCATTCTCTTCCTCTCACCTTACACTTATGCATTTCATATACTGCAAAGTTATTATTCACTTGAATACATAGGTTGTTCGCATAGGGAATTGGGCTTTTAGTAATTAAGTTTTATTGCTTTAAATTTTTGAAAAGAAGCCCAATTCACCCCCCTCTTGGGCATTCGATCCTTACACCGGGGCTCTCTCTCATCATCGAGCACAGGGTAACATTGCGAGGCATGAAAGCTCTAAGTATGAGCTTCACCACCTCGTGACCGTTCCACTTTTTACTTCCATATGCTCGAACCTTGTTGATGAGAGTCTTGAACCGGTTGTACATGTCTTGTGGCTACTCATCTTCTTCTATGGCAAATCTTCCCAACTCACCTTCGATCATTTCGATCTTCGCCTCTCGCACATGACAATCGCCTTCATGTGCAGTTTGCAATCTCGAGTCCATCGACCTTGGTGAACTCGTCCCGACTTAAAGATGATGTGATGACCGCTGCAGCTTGAGCATTCCGATGAATTACTTGCTCTTGGCTTGGTGTGAGCTCTTCATCGTCGTCTGGGATATCTATACCTGTGCACACTATATGCCACAAGCTAAGGTTAAGAGAGATTAAATGCATTTTCATGTTTTGCCTCCACATTGAGTAATCATGCCATCAAAGTGTGGGGTTTTTCCTAGAGGAATAGACAAATAATGGCTATTGTTAGAATTTAGACGATCGTAGTTGAAAGGATATCGGGAGTAGTCGGTGTGAATACTCCCCTTCTTCTTTTTCTCGTCCTCAATCTTCATTTTACCTTTGGAGAGGGCTTTCTTCCTTAGGAGTGCCTTGAGTTCAAGTGTCTCCTCATCATCATCCTCGAAGTCCTGAATGGCATCGAGGAGCTTCTCCAATTTTTGAGCCTTCTCATCTTCAACCTTCTTTTGGTTGAGGCTCTGTGCACATCCTTCATGTCCGACATTTTCTCTTCGAGCGATTAGTCTCCTCTTGAAGATCCTCGCTCTGATACCAATTGAATGTGGCCTAGAGGAGGGTGAATAGACCTTTTTGAACTTTAGTCGGAACCTGCAACACTTAGCAACTTGATCAAATACCAAGAAATCAGACTAGTCCGGTAGAGTGCGGACTAGTTCGGTGCGTGCGGACTAGATTGATCTAGTTAGATCAATGATCTCAATACCAGCACAGTATGCACTAGAATATAGTATGTAACTTAAAGGTATTGAGTCAATGAAATTAAGTGTAGCACAAACTAACTTTGGTTTCAATGTTTTAATGTAAGATACGCAAGATCAAGTAAACCCTAGAATGTGATATGAAAAACTAAGAACAAGATTGACACAAGAGTTTATCACGTGGTTCGGTTCCCACAGAGGCAACCTACATCCACGTTGAGGAGAGCACGAAAGGACCGGGTCTTTTCCAATCCTACCCTCGTTGAATCTCCACGGAGGCTGATTGTCTTCCACTAATCACAAAGGGTAAATCACCAAGTTCAAGGGGCCTTCTCACAAGTTGAGGGCTCCCCAAGATTACAAATTAAACACCACCAAGAACACACTCATAAGATCTAGAATAAAACAACAGGAGTGTGTTAGAGAATCAAACCCAAGAGTTCAAACGTGAAGAATCGTGTCTCTCCATTGATCTAGAGTTGATCCACACAAATTGTGTGGAGAGACGTGTTTTCTAGGCTCTTGGATGGTGTAACGGCGCTGGGGGTCGAGAGTTTTTAAAGTAGGGACGTGCACATCTATTTATATGGAGGTTTTCAAAGGTTACCGTTAAGGTTTCAAGAGTCCGGACTAGTCCGTGGTGGAGTCCGGACTAGTCTGGTGTGCGGCGCGTAGGAAACCCTATGTTCTCTGGAATATCGGACTTGTCCGCCCTTGGGCGGACTAGTCCGATATAGGCTCTGGGGATCTTCGGACTAGTCCGGCATATATCACACAAGTCCGGCTAGGTGAATTCTTTAGTGAATTTGGGGACAAGTCCGCACTTGGAGGACTTGTCCGATTTTAGTCAGAAAGGTGATCAGACTAGTACGGATAATATCAGACTTGTCCAATTTCGTGCAAAGATGTGAAGTGTTGAGGACTAGTCCGCACTGGGGAGGACTAGTCCGATCTTAGTCAGAAAGATATCAGACTAGTCCGTGGTAATATCGGACTAGTCTGGTCTGTGTAAACTTGGACTGTGCGGACAAGTTTACACTGGGAGGACATGTCCGATTTTGAACGGAGGGATTATCGGACTAGTCCAGTGTATATTGGACTAGTCCGGTCCTATGTAAATTTGTGCAGTGAATGAGTTTTCTTGTGCTTGAGCTCTTGGGGTGTGTTTCTCCAACACACTCCATACACAATGATCTAATCTATTTAGCTCTTGAGCTCTTTTCCATATAAATCATCATTCTTCTTTCTTTTTGCGCTTTCTTCACAATTTCATTAAAACCTGCGCTCATCTCAACAATTTGGTTAGGATCTCATTGCTTTTCATAAATCAACCAAAACCCACAAGGGATGCCTAGGTGCACTTTCAGGGGGACATTAGGAGGATGTGCTTGATCTCTGCTGGTCCAAATCTCAGTTGACGACAGTGCTGCTATTCTATGTTATCTCTGATTGGTATTTTGCGAGGAACATTAAACTGAATCTGACAAACCAAATATCTATGAAATTTAGATACATTGTACCAGTAATCAGTATTTCTGTTAATTTAGAGTCCCACCATGCCATGACAAAAAATACCCCTCACACCAAGGACTGGCATTGCTTAACAAATCCAGTGTAATTAGCATTAAATTTAAGTTGATCTTTTTGAAATTTAGGTATAGAGATGATGAAGCAATAAAGCGGTAAGGCTTCACCAGAGACAGATTGCTGGCTTTTTGTTCTAAATATTAGGAAATCTTTAGTCAGCACTTCGAAACATCTATTCTGTGGCCATCTCCAGGCTATACACCATGACTCTCTACGCTGGCTACATTTCAGATTATGAGGGTGTGGATGCACACTCCGATCACCCAAGTTATAGTCCTTTTTAATGCGAATTTGGGGTATATTTCTTCTAAATTAAGAGCCACCTAGTTCCTTCTAAGTTGGTCAAGTTTTTCATGGTTGCAAATTGTTCAATCAGTTCCTTCCAAACAATGATTGCTACAGTTCTTATACTATACACATGGATTCTATATGTTATCATTACAAAAGTGTCCTGCTAACACCTTTTTCAAATCTTGTTCAGTACTTACTTTCATCATCAATGGATAAAACAGTGAAGTTATGGCACATCTCAAGTGTGTCATGCCTGAAAACATTTGCGCGTAGTGACTACGGTATTACCTATCCTTTGCACTATCCTATGCACTATGTAATGTTTCTCAGCCCAAAAGACGGAAGCACACGCAACCAATATTGACTTCCTGAGTGTAAGGTAATCGGCGGTACACTACTCTAGCAACTCTACCGCATCACTCAGGAAACATGCGAGTACAGAGGTCATGGATCGTTACCACTAGACGCACAGCACAGCGGAACGTAGATACGCGTCGGTGTAGGGGAAGTAGACGATCCCGTTCATCTCCTCTTCGTCCTCGTCACAGCAGCAGGTAGCCGATCAGCGCAGCAGTAGCAACAGCGCCTCCACGGAGTCCACACGTACGGAGAGGAACGCCGTGCGCCGGTGTGCCAGCACCGCGCGCGCGGCAAGGGTCTTTGCGTGAGGCCTTCAAGGGGTGGCGGCTAGGGCTGTCACGTGGTGGGATGATTAGCCCCTAACCCTACCCCTCATATTTATAGGCGTACTCATGGGCTTTTAGGTCGCAGGCCCATTAGTACCCTAATTGCTTATGGATCAAATATCCAATAGGCCTTAAACCGAATTTTTATGATTGCCTCTTGAGCACATCACCAACAATCTCCCACTTGCACTAGAGACAATGATCTAGCCAAGATTTTCGATATTCCAACTCCTTAAGTGTGTGACCCGTTAGGTTCATGTGCAGTCGGTTGTGAATGGAAACCATTTCCAACCACAAGTCAATAGAGGTACCGAGCAGGACATACTGACTCCCGAATGTACATAAAGATCATATCGGCCAAACCTAGATACATTCAACATGCTAATCCCTTTGCCTCACGATACCAGTCAAGCTCAAGGCGAGATGCGTGCCATCCTTGTGATAGCTCGACCATTCACTCGATCAAATAGTGGATTCATTCCGTGACTAACTTTTAGTCACTGTGATTAACCTTTAATCACCTTGGCATGGCCATGCACTTTCAAATCCAACTATCTCGAGGGGCCGAGAGATATCTCTCCTGTTATTAAGGAGGGGCAAATCCCATCTTGATCCGCGCACATCCCATTCTATGTTTCATTATATACCCGAAGACTACTTTTATGACTATCCAGTTACGGAGTAGCGTTTGGTAGTCTCAAAGTACACAACTACGCATAGTGAGAAACAATGGCGATCTCAGGTCTAAGGATCTAGCAGGTGTATCACTCAAGACCAACTGATGGCACATATGGAAATAACAATCCTAGCAGTGTCTCAGAGTGGGTCAATCCAACACCATGTTCACTAACATGTGTTCACATTATTAATTCAATATCTCCATATCTATGATCCGTGAAAAGTGATCATCAATTAATACATGTCCTAGTCTGTATACAATCATTATCTCATATAATGATATTTACTAGGGATCATCTAGAGTAACATTACTTTTAACAAAGAGTTTCACGAACAAGTCACATACTTGATGATCAATGTAAATAATGATTACTCATATAACAATTTATTTAATAGTACATAAACATAGCTGTGACACAAGTCTCCCACTACACACTATGATTACTGATGTAAGTATCTAATACCCATAGATCTCGTGTGTGCCTCATGCTTTGATTGTGGAAGAGGCTTTGTCAACGGATTTGCAACATTCAAATCCGTGTGCACCTTGCATATCTTCACATCACCTCGGTCGATGATCTCTCGAATGATGTGATAGCGTCGTAGTATGTGTTTGGATCGTTTGTGTGATCTAGGCTCCTTTGCCTGTGCGATGGATCCACTGTTGTCACAGTAGAGATCCACAGGACTGGACGCGCTAGGAACAACACCCAACTCAGAAACAAATTTTCTGATCCTGTGACGCCCGGTTCTGAAAATGAACCAAGCTATCGCATATGTGTGCCCAGGATGTTCATCACACATACACGAGTGTAATCACAAAAGAGTATACAGAAAATTACCACAGAACAAGATTAATTATCAAATTTTATTACACAAACCATATTATCCTCAAATACAAGCTCTAATGAATATTAATGACAAGTTCAACTAATGCAGCGGAAATAAACTAATTAAGCAACTAAGCAAACTAAGCAAAAGGGACAGCGCAGCTCCAATAACACCACAGGCAAAGTTGACGGTAGACACAGCCTAGAACTCTGCATTATCGCCATTAAACTCACAATCCTGACCTGCAACTGTTTGGGGGGGGGATTGCAAGGGTGAGTACATGTCGTACTCAGCAAGTGTGGAAAGTATGACATGTGGCTAATTCAAATGACGACAATAATAATGGCTAAGTGCTGAAAAGTACAGTAAAACCATTTGGAAAAGCGATATATTATATGTATGTGAAGTAATCCCATCATAAACCATGTAACCATAATAATACCAGCCCATAATTCACCATTACCAATAACCATAATCAATGTCATAAACCATAACCATAACCATAATCATAATATCAACCATAACCATTACCAAACCATAACCATCCCAAATCCCAAATTCCTTCTAATCATGTAAGTCATCCAGGCGCTCATAATTGGGAGCACGGCTATCATGATAGTTTTAATAGACTCTGCAGAGTTTGTACCACTTTACCCACGTGTTTGTGATTTCATCACCCGTCGGCGACTAAAGAACCTCCCTTATGCCAATTACACTTCCTTTGGTGTATGGCCAAGAGATCACAAAATAGCCTTTACAAAGGGATTACTAGTCTATTCAGACCCCACTGAGGTTTCACCGGTGGCGATGCCTCCAACTGAGCACATCTTCAACCAAGGGCCCCCTCTTGAGCCATTCGGATCCCAGGGTAGTCCCACAGATAATGCCTTTACCATGCTGAAAGATAAGTTGACGCATGCACCTCTTCTCCAACTTCCTGATTTTTCTAAGACTTTTGAGCTTGAATGTGATGCTAGTGGGATTGGATTGGGTGGTGTTTTGTTACAAGAAGGAAAACTTGTTGCATATTTTAGTGAGAAAATGAGTGGGCCTGTTCTAAATTATTCTACCTATGATAAGGAATTATATGCTCTTGTACGAACTTTAGAAACATGGCAGCATTATTTGTGGCCCAAAGAATTTGTTATCCATTCTGATCATGAATCACTAAAGCATATTAGGAGTCAAGGGAAACTAAACCGTAGACATGCTAAGTGGATGGAATTTATTGAGTCTTTTCCTTATGTCATTAAACACAAAAAGGGAAAGGATAATGTTATTGCTGATGCTTTATCTAGACGTTATACTCTTCTATCTCAACTTGACTTTAAAATTTTTGGATTAGAAACGATTAAAGATCAATATGAACATGATGTTGATTTCAAAGATGTATTGCTGAAATGTAAAGACGGAAAAACATTGAATAAATTTGTCCTCAATGATGGCTATGTGTTTAGAGCTAACAAGTTATGCATTCCAGCTAGCTCCGTTCGTTTGTTGTTGTTACAGGAAGCGCATGGAGGCGGGCTGATGGGGCACTTTGGAGTGAAAAAGACGGAGGACATACTTGCTGGTCATTTCTTTTGGCCAAGGATGAGGCGAGACGTGGAGCGCTTTGTTGCTCGCTGCACGACATGTCAAAAAGCTAAGTCACGACTTAATCCACATGGTTTGTACATGCCTCTTCCTGTTCCTAGCATGCCTTGGGAGGATATTTCTATGGACTTTGTTTTAGGACTGCCTAGAACAAAGAAGGGGAGGGATAGCATCTTTGTTGTTGTGGATAGATTTTCTAAAATGGCACACTTCATACCTTGTCGTAAAAGTGATGATGCTACACATGTTGCTGATTTGTTTTTCCGAGATATTGTTAGATTGCATGGTGTGCCAAACACAATAGTTTCAGATCGTGATGCTAAGTTTCTTAGCCATTTTTGGAGAACTTTATGGGCAAAATTGGGGACTAAGCTTTTATTTTCAACTACTTGTCATCCCCAAACTGATGGTCAAACTGAGGTTGTGAATAGAAGTTTATCTACCATGCTTAGGGCTGTTTTGAAAAAGAATATAAAAATGTGGGAAGAGTGTTTGCCTCATGTTGAGTTTGCTTATAATCGTTCCCTACATTCTAGTACTAAGAAATTCCCTTTTGAGATTGTTTATGGATTTGTACCCCATGCTCCCATTGATTTATTACCTCTTCCTTCAATGGAACGAGTGAATTTTGATGCTAAACATCGTGCTGAATTGATTTTAAAATTGCATGAAACCACTAAGAAGAATATAGAGTGCATGAATGCTATGTATAAACTTGCTGGTAGTAGGGGAAAGAAAACTATCACTTTTGAACCTGGTGATTTAGTTTGGTTACATTTGCGAAAGGATAGGTTTCCTAATTTGAGAAAGTCTAAATTGTTACCTCGAGCTGATGGTCCATTCAAAGTGTTAGAAAGAATTAATGATAATGCATATAAACTCGAGTTGCCTACGAATTTTGGGGTTAGTCCCACATTTAACATTGCAGATTTGAAGCCATATTTGGGAGAAGAAGATGAGCTTGAGTCGCGGACGACTCAAATGCAAGAAGGGGAGGATGATGAGGACATCAACACCCTCGATACATCCACACCAACTCAGGTACCGGTTTCTGGTCCGATCACTCGCGCTCGTGCACGTCAACTAAACTATGAGGTGAACTCGTTCTTGGCCTTATGTCCATCTTATCTAGACCGTGGAACTACGTGCTTTCTTGTTTTGCTTAGGAACAATGGAGAGGAGCCAATGGGAAGGGAATTCGCGCGGACGGGATTTGGACAGCAGAACAGCACCAACTTGTGACGGCCACCACAATTTCATACGGACTCCGATCTGGGCGTTCAAGTACTTCCTAGAAAGATTATCTAGTCTACTTTCAAACGGATCTGGCCTCATGTACATATCTATTCGGAGTCGGCCGCAATAGTTATTTTAATACCAAGACCTTTTTCTGTCCAGGGTGCTGCATCACCAAAATTGGGCCCATGGCCCATGTATCGTTTGGAGTCCATTAGGGACTCGTGATTAGGGTTTCTCACGACCCTAGGGAGGTAATAAATAGTAGAAGCCGCCCTCATTAGCTGGTCGGTTTTTGTTTATTCGTAAGTTAGCTTCTGCTGCTTCCTTGTACACGCGCGTGTCGACTAGATCGCCCGTCTACTTGTATCCAGAACCCCACTTTAGATTGATTCAACAGATAAGTGCTTGTTGTTCTTGTTCTTGCGTGTTCTTCGATTGCTTGCAGGAACAAAGGCCCTCATGGTCAGGTTGATTGTGCGCCAGCAAGATCAATATGGATTCGGAGTCGGTGTACCGATCGCTAAGGCGCATCGTCTTGGGGACGGTGTAGTCGGATCGCCAACGTCTTCTCCTCCACAAATCGAACCCTCCTATTCTCATCGAAAGATCGGGAACCAAGATCCTATCAACTCAATTCATCAAGCATATCATCTAAGCGTGGAATAGGATAACGATATCGAATGGTTATATTGTTGATTGCTCTACAGTCCACACACATATGCCATGATCCATCCTTTTTAGGTACTAGAATAACTGGAACAGCACAAGGACTAAGAGACTCACGTACATCACCTTTGTCAAGTAGTTCTTGTACTTGGCGCTGAATCTCCTTTGTTTCTTCTGGATTTGTCCTATATGGTGCACGGTTGGGCAATGAAGCACCGGAAATGAGGTCAATCTGGTGCTCAATCCCTCAAAGTGGTGGTAGTCCTGGTGGTATTTCACTTGGAAACACATCAGAATATTCTGGCAAAATGTTAGCAACAGCAGGAGGCAAAGAATGTTGCACATCGTAAAGGGAAATCAAAGCATCTTTGCATACCAAGGCATAGGCAACAGAGGTGGAAGCAATCAGTTCATTAATATCAGATTTCGTAGCAAACAAGCATTTTCCCTTCAGAGATATCTCATTTTTCTTATCAAACACAGATTTGGCATTGTTATTATTCTCAATGTTAGCATGGTCCTGATATTTAGTTTTCCTAGCTCTAGCAACATCATCTTGCACAATAGCTTCAGGAGACATAGGATGCAACACAATTTTTTTATCGTGGTAAAGAAAAGAATACTGATTTGATCTACCATGATGCATAGAATCTCTATCAAATTGTCAAGGTCTTCCTAGCAGAATATTACAAGCTTGCATAGGCACAACATCACATTCAACGACATCCTTATATGATCCAATAGTAAAATTGATTCGCACAAGTCTAGTTACCTTTGCCTTACCGCTGTTGTTTAACCATTGAATGTAATAGGGATGTGGGTGCGGTTTGGTGCTTAGTGCCAGCTTGGTCACCATGTCACTGCTGGCCAAGTTGTTGCAGCTACCTCCATCAATGATCATGCGGCAAGATCGCTCTTTGACGACACACTTTGTTTGGAATAATGTGTGCCTTTGATTTTGTTCCGCTTTCTTTATTTGTGCACTAAGCACACGCTGCACAATGAGACTATCATAGCGCGCTGCATCTTTTGCACCAATATGCTCTTCTTGATGTTCATCGCTACCTGCATAGTCAGCTGCAAGCAAAACACATGTATCGTCATCAAAATCGCTAGTAGATGAGTACTCACCGTCATCTTTAACAATTAGAACACGTTTGCTTGGGCAGTCACGCTGCACATGGCCAAAACCCTTGCACTTGTGACATTGAACGTCTCTAGATCGTCCGGTAGATGCTACAGAAGAAGCACTCTCGGTGGGCTTTTGGGTGGTCTTTACTGCTGAGCTAGTGGAAGAAGCACGTGGCTTGTTGCTGGAAGAAGAAGGTGCTGCCCGACTTTGTGAAGAAGATGGTGGAGAAGCACGCCCGGTCGAAGGAGTAGTCGTGCGTGGTTGCCATGAGCTAGTCTTTCCTGCAGAAATATTAGTTCTAGAGCTAGCTCGTCGTCCCTGCACTTCCCTTTCAGCTTTACAAGCAAGATGAAACAAATGGGTAACATTATTGTAATCTTTATAAGCAAGTATGTCCTGAATTTCACGGTTTAAACCACCCAAAAATCTAGCCATAGCTGGTTCCTCATCCTCGTCTAAATTACAATGCAACATACCCATTTGTAATTCCTGAAAATACTCTTCTACACTTTTAGCTCCCTGTCTCAATTGTTGTAACTTATTTAACAGATCACGTGCATAGTAAGAAGGAACAAATCTAGCCCGCATGAGCTGTTTCAAAGCATCCCAAGTTTGTGGTATGTTATTAGGATTTTTCTTGCCATGTTCTGTCCACCAAACAGAAGCAAAACCAGTAAACTCACTAGTGGCTGCTCTAACTCTTGCGTTTTCAGGAAACTCATGACATGCAAATTTTTGATCAACAGAAATCTCCCAAGTAATATATGCATCAGGGTCATATTTACCATCAAAATGAGGTATCTTAAATTTGATCTTGTTAAAAGTATCTTCATGATTGCGTACCTCACGCCGACGATGTCCACCTATGCCTTGACGGTTGCGTTGTAGCCGGCGCCGTGGCCTAGCTTCCTCATCTTCTCCAATCTCCGTATCCGCAGAATAGTCATCTTCATTGTCACGTACAATACTAGGAGCATTGCTCACCTATCCATCTGCGCTGCGTCCACGATCCCTCTCCTCAAGGCGCTGCAGGATGGCTCCAATAGAGGTGTTCAATGTTTGAATGGAACTCTCCAACGTGCTGATTTTGGTGTTGGTGTCGATCTGCATATTTTCCAATTGACCAAGGCGGTCACTGGTAACTCGAAAATCCTCATCAAGCGCTTCTGTGTGTAGCCGCACTTGGCGTTCAAAGTGTTGTATAATTCCCCGTGTGCGAGGTGAATGCACGTCTTCAGTTGTATTTGCTCCTCCTGCCATGGTTAGTAGAAAAAAAGTCCAATATGAAAGGGTAACGTTATCCCTAGCTACAAAGGTGCTGGTGGAGATAACTCGCTCACTCTCAACCTGTTCAATCAAGCTCTTACCTGTTTTTACAAAGCTCAGCAAGAAGGTGATGGCAACCAGCAAGTAATGAATAACTTCAAGAGCAGGTGTCAATCTATGGCTTTAGGTGGCTGAACTAGCACAAGGAGCAAACTTTCACCACGTTAATCACAACAAGCTGAATAAATATTCTACGACAGTACTATGCTGATCTTAGTCTAGACCATACTAGAGACGCGAGCCGAGACACCAATGTCATCACCAAAAACACCCCAAACAACAATCTGATTTTTTTCTTTTTTTTTGTTTTCTTTTGTTGGGGTGGTCACCCAAACTCTCTCTAGATGGAATCAGGAGACCCTAGAACAAAATTTGCACATGCGGCTTTTGATCTTGCACTTGCCTTTTTTTTTCTTCTCTAATTGCTTGTGGCTTTTGTGCGGCTTTTGATTTTGCACTTGCCTTTTTTTTTTCTTCTCTAATTGCTTGTGGCTTTTGTGCGGCTTTTGATTTTGCACTTGCCTTTTTCTTGTTGTCAAACTCAAATTACTAATCTGACTCAAACTCGAAGTAGCAATCTGATTCGAACTCGAACTAGTAATCAGACTCAAACTCGAACTAGCAATCCGACTCAAACTTGAAGTAGCAATCTGATTTGAACTCGTAATCTGACTCAAACTCGAACTAGCAATCCGACTCAAACTCAAAGTAGAAATATGATTTGAACTTGTAATCCGACTCAAACTCGAACTAGTAATCCGTCTCAAACTCGAAGTAGCAATCTGATTGAAACTCAAACTAGTAATCCGACTCAAACTCGAACTATGAATCTGACTCGAACTAGGTGACCGAATGTGACACGAACTCGAAACTCTAGTGGTGCAAAACTAAAGACCGGCAACTTGACTCGTCGAAGCAACCATGAACTCAACAAGTCTTGACTAAGTGGAGAAAGTAAAAGGCACAATGGTCTAGGAATAATGGAAAAAAACAGATCTGGTATTTTTTTTGGGCTTTTTCTGGACTATAGGATGATAACAGTGGAAAGAAAAGTAATGGTAGCACTCTCACCGATTAACCTTGCTCTGATTACCACTTGATAGGATCTTGGTTCCCGATCTTTCGATGAGAATAGGAGGGTTCGATTTGTGGAGGAGAAGACGTTGGCGATCCGACTACACCGTCCCCAAGACGATGCGCCTTAGCGATCGGTACATCGACTCCGAAGTTGTATTGATCTTGCTGGCGCACAATCAACCTGACCACGAGGGCCTTTGTTCCTGCAAGCAATCGAAGAACACGCAAGAACAAGAAGAACAAGCACTTATCTGTTGAATCAATCTAAAGTGGGTTCTGGATACAAGTAGACGGGCGATCTAGTCGACACGCGCGTGTACAAGGAAGCAGCAGAAGCTAACTTACGAATAAACAAAAACCCACCAGCTAATGAGGGCAGCTGCTACTATTTATTACCTCCCTAGGGTCGTGAGAAACCCTAATCACGAGTCCCTAATGGACTCCAAACGATACATGGGCCATGGGCCCAATTTTGGTGATGCAGCACCCTGGACAGAAAAAGGTCTTGGTATTAAAATAACTATTGCGGCCGACTCCGAATAGATATGGACATGAGGCCAGATCCGTTTGAAAGTAGACTTGATAATCTTTCCAGGAAGTACTTGAACGCCCAGATCGGAGTCCGTATGAAATCGTGGTGGCCGTCACAAGTTGGTGCTGTTCTGCTGTCCAAATCCCGTCCGCGCGAATTCCCTTCCCATTGGCTCCTCTCCATTGTTCCTAAGCAAAACAAGAAAGCACGTAGTTCCACGGTATAGATAAGATGGACATAAGGCCAAGAACGAGTTCACCTCATAGTTTAGTTGACGTGCACGAGCGCGAGTGATCGGACCAGAAACCGGTAGCTGAGTTGGTGTGGATGTATCGAGGGTGTTGATGTCCTCATCATCCTCCCCTTCTTGCATTTGAGTCGTCCGCGACTCAAGCTCATCTTCTTCTCTCAAATATGGCTTCAAATCTGCAATGTTAAATGTGGGACTAACCCCAAAATTCGCAGGCAACTCGAGTTTATATGCATTATCATTAATTCTTTTTAACACTTTGAATGGACCATCAGCTCGAGGTAACAATTTAAACTTTCTCAAATCAGGAAACCTATCCTTTCACAAATGTAACCAAACTAAATCAGCAGGTTCAAAAGTGATAATTTTCTTTCCCCTACTACCAGCAAGTTTATACTTGGCATTCATGCACTCTATATTCTTCTTAGTGGTTTCATGCAATTTTAAGATCAATTCAGCACGATGTTTAGCATCAAAATTCACTCGTTCCATTGAAGGAAGAGGTAATAAATCAATAGGAGCACGAGGTACAAATCCATAAACAATCTCAAAAGGGCATTTCTTAGTACTAGAATGTAGGGAACGATTATAAGCAAACTCAACATGAGGCAAACACTCTTCCCACATTTTTATATTCTTTTTCAAAACAGCCCTAAGCATGGTAGATAAACTTCTATTCACAACCTCAGTTTGACCATCAGTTTGGGGATGACAAGTAGTTGAAAATAAAATCTTAGTCCCCAATTTTGCCCATAACGTTCTCCAAAAATGGCTAAGAAACTTAGCATCACGATCTGAAACTATTGTGTTTGGCACACCATGCAATCTAACAATATCTCAGAAAAACAAATCAGCAACATGTGTAGCATCATCACTTTTACGACAAGGTATGAAGTGTGCCATTTTAGAAAATCTATCCACAACAACAAAGATGCTATCCCTCCCCTTCTTTGTTCTAGGCAGTCCTAAAACAAAGTCCATAGAAATATCCTCCCAAGGCATGCTAGGAACAGGAAGAGGCATGTACAAACCATGTGGATTAAGTCGTGACTTAGCTTTTTGACATGTCGTGCAGCAAGCAACAAAGCGCTCCACGTCTCGCCTCATCCTTGGCCAAAAGAAATGACCAGCAAGTATGTCCTCCGTCTTTTTCACTCCAAAGTGCCCCATCAGCCCGCCTCCATGCGCTTCCTGTAACAACAACAAACGAACAGAGCTAGCTGGAATGCATAACTTGTTAGCTCTAAACACATAGCCATCATTGAGGACAAATTTATTCAATGTTTTTCCGTCTTTACATTTCAGCAATACATCTTTGAAATCAGCATCATGTTCATATTGATCTTTAATCGTTTCTAATCCAAAAATTTTAAAGTCAAGTTGAGATAGAAGAGTATAACGTCTAGATAAAGCATCGGCAATAACATTATCCTTTCCCTTTTTGTGTTTAATGACATAAGAAAAAGACTCAATAAATTCCATCCACTTAGCATGCCTACGGTTTAGTTTCCCTTGACTCCTAATATGCTTTAGTGATTCATGATCAGAATGGATAACAAATTCTTTGGGCCACAAATAATGCTGCCATGTTTCTAAAGTTTGTACAAGAGCATATAATTCCTTATCATAGGTAGAATAATTTAGAACAGGCCCACTCATTTTCTCACTAAAATATGCAACAGGTTTTCCTTCTTGTAACAAAACACCACCCAATCCAATCCCACTAGCATCACATTCAAGCTCAAAAGTCTTAGAAAAATCAGGAAGTTAGAGAAGAGGTGCATGCGTCAACTTATCTTTCAGTATGGTAAAGGCGTTATCTTGTGTGGTGCCCCAAGAAAAAGGCACCCCCTTCTTCGTAAGGTCATTCAATAGAGCAGCAATGGTGCTGAAATCCTTCACAAAGCGACGATAGAACCCAGCCAGCCCTAGAAAGCTTCGCACCTGTGTGATGGTCTTTGGTACAGGCCACCCCTGAATAGCTTCTACCTTGGCTTGATCAACTTCAATTCCCTGTGGAGTAACAACATAGCCAAGGAAAGAGACTCGATCCGTGCAAAAGGTGCACTTCTCAAGATTACCAAATAATCGTGCCTCACTCAAAGCATTAAAAACAGCACGTAAGTGATCAAGATGTTCATCCATGGATTTGCTATAAATCAATATATCATCAAAATACACAACAACAAATTTTCCAATGAATGCACGCAAAACCTCGTTCATTAATCTCATGAAGGTGCTAGGTGCATTAGTTAACCCAAAAGGCATGACTAACCACTCATATAAACCGAACTTAGTTTTGAAAGCAGTTTTCCATTCATCTCCTAGTTTCATGCGAATTTGGTGATAACCACTATGCAAATCAACTTTTGAGAACACAACAGCACCACTCAATTCATCAAGCATATCATCTAAGCGTGGAATAGGATGACGATATCGAATGGTTATATTGTTGATTGCTCTACAATCCACACACATACGCCATGATCCATCCTTTTTAGGTACTAGAATAACTGGAACAGCACAAGGACTAAGAGACTCACGTACATAACCTTTGTCAAGTAGTTCTTGTACTTGGCGCTGAATCTGCTTTGTTTCTTCTGGATTTGTCCTATATGGTGCACGGTTGGGCAATGAAGCACCGGGAATGAGGTAATTCTGGTGCTCAATCCCTCGAAGTGGTGGTAGTCCTGGTGGTATTTCACTTGGAAACACATCAGAATATTCCTGCAAAATGTTAGGAACAGCAGGAGGCAAAGAATGTTGCACATCGTAAAGGGAAATCAAAGCATCTTTGCATACCAAAGCATAGGCAACAGAGGTGGAAGCAATCAGTTCATTAATATCAAATTTCGTAGCAAACAAGCATTTTCCCTTCAGAGATATCTCATTTTTCTTATCAAACACAGATTTGGCATTGTTATTGTTCTCAATGTTAGCATGGTCCTGATATTTAGTTTCCCTAGCTCTAGCAACATCATCTTGCACAATAGCTTCAGGAGACATAGGATGCAACACAATTTTTTTATCGTGATAAAGAAAAGAATACTGATTTGGTCTACCATGATGCATAGAATCTCTATCAAATTGCCAAGGTCTTCCTAGCAGAATATTACAAGCTTGCATAGGCAAAACATCACATTCAACGACATCCTTATATGATCCAATAGTAAAATTGATTCGCACAAGTCTAGTTACCTTTGCCTTACCGCTGTTGTTTAACCATTGAATGTAATAGGGATGTGGGTGCGGTTTGGTGCTTAGTGCCAGCTTGGTCACCATGTCACTGCTGGCCAAGTTGTTGCAGCTACCTCCATCAATGATCATGCGGCAAGATCGCTCTTTGACGACACACTTTGTTTGGAATAATGTGTGCCTTTTATTTTGTTCCGCTTTCTCCATTTGTGCACTAAGCACACGCTGCACAATGAGACTATCATAGCGCGCTGCATCTTCTGCACCAATATGCTCTTCTTGATGTTCATCGCTACCTGCATAGTCAGCTGCAAGCAAAACACATGTATCGTCATCAAAATCGCTAGCAGATGAGTACTCACCTTCATCTTTAACAATTAGAACACGTTTGCTTGGGCAGTCACGCTGCACATGGCCAAAACCCTTGCACTTGTGACATTGAACGTCTCTAGATCGTCCGATAGATGCTACGGAAGAAGCACTCTCGATGGGCTTTTGGGTGGTCTTTACTGCTGAGTTAGTGGAAGAAGCACGTGGCTTGTTGCTGGAAGAAGAAGGTGCTGCCCGACTTTGTGAAGAAGATGGCGGAGAAGCATGCCCAGTCGAAGCAGTAGTCGTGCGTGGTTGCCATGAGCTAGTCTTTCCTGCAGAAATATTAGTTCTAGAGCTAGCTCATCGTCCCTGCACTTCCCTTTCAGCTTTACAAGCAAGATGAAACAAACGGGTAACATTATTGTAATCTTTATAAGCAAGTATGTCCTGAATTTCACGGTTTAAACCACCCAAAAATCTAGCCATAGCTGGTTCCTCATCCTCGTCTAAATTACAACGCAACATACCCATTTGTAATTCCTGAAAATACTCTTCTACACTTTTAGCTCCCTGTCTCAATTGTTGTAACTTATTTAACAGATCACGTGCATAGTAAGAAGGAACAAATCTAGCCCGCATGAGCCGTTTCAAAGCATCCCAAGTTTGTGGTATGTTATTAGGATTTTTCTTGCCATGTTCTATCCACCAAACAGAAGCAAAATCAGTAAACTCACTAGTGGCTGCTCTAACTCTTGCGTTTTCAGGAAACTCATGACATGCAAATTTTTGATCAACAGAAATCTCCCAAGTAATATATGCATCAGGGTCATATTTACCATCAAAATGAGGTATCTTAAATTTGATCTTGTTAAAAGTATCTTCATGATTGCGTACCTCACACCGACGATGTCCACCTATGCCTTGACGGTTGCGTTGTAGCCGGCGCCGTGGCCTAGCTTCCTCATGTTCCCCAATCTCCGTATCTGCAGAATAGTCATCTTCATTGTCACGTACAATACTAGGAGCATTGCTCACCTGTCCATCTGCGCTGCGTCCACGATCCCTCTCCTCAAGGCGCTGCAGGATGGCTCAATAGAGGTGTTCAATGTTTGAATGGAACTCTCCAACATGCTGATTTTGGTGTTGGTGTCGATCTGCATATTTTCCAATTGACCAAGGCGGTCACTGGTAACTCGAAAATCCTCATCAAGCTCTTCTGTGTGTAGCCGCACTTGGCGTTCGGAGTGTTGTATAATTCCCCGTGTGCGAGGTGAATGCACGTCTTCATTTGTATTTGCTCCTCCTGCCATGGTTAGTAGAAAAAAAAATCCAATATGAAAGGGTAACGTTATCCCTAGCTACAAAGGTGCTGGTGGAGATAACTCGCTCACTCTCAACATGTTCAATCAAGCTCTTACCTGTTCTTACAAAGCTCAGCAAGAAGGTGATGGCAACCAGCAAGTAATGAACAACTTCAAGAGCAGGTGTCAATCTATGGCTTTTGGTGGCTGAACTAGCACAAGGAGCAAACTTTCACCACGTTAATCACAACAAGCTGAATAAATATTCTACGACAGTACTGTGCTGATTTTAGTCTAGACCGTACTAGAGACGCGAGCCGAGACACCAATGTCGTCACCAAAAACACCCCAAACAACAATCTGATTTTTTTTTGTTGGGGTGGTCACCCAAACTCTCTCTAGATGGAATCAGGAGACCCTAGAACAAAATTTGCACATGCGGCTTTTGATCTTGCACTTGCCTTTTTTTTTATTCTCTAATTGCTTGTGGCTTTTGTGCGGCTTTTGATTTTGCACTTGCCTTTTTTTTTCTTTTCTAATTGCTTGTGGCTTTTGTGCGGCTTTTGATTTTGCACTTGCCTTTTTCTTGTTGTCAAACTCAAATTACTAATCTGACTCAAACTCGAAGTAGCAATCTAATTCGAACTCGAACTAGTAATCAAACTCAAACTCGAACTAGCAATCCGACTCAAACTCGAAGTAGCAATCTGATTTGAACTCGTAATCTGACTCAAACTCAAACTAGCAATACGACTCAAACTCAAAGTAGAAATATGGTTTGAACTTGTAATCCGACTCAAACTCGAACTAGTAATCCGACTCAAAGTCGAAGTAGCAATCTGATTCAAACTCAAACTAGTAATCTGACTCAAACTCGAACTACGAATCTGACTCGAACTAGGTGACCGAATGTGACACGAACTCGAAACTCTAGTGGTGCAAAACTAAAGACCAGCAACTTGACTCGTCGAAGCAACCATGAACTCA
The DNA here is from genome assembly GCA_036927565.1 of Tuctoria greenei. NCBI lineage: Eukaryota > Viridiplantae > Streptophyta > Magnoliopsida > Poales > Poaceae > Tuctoria > Tuctoria greenei. The sequence continues at coordinate 99,264,969 of JAYESD010000012.1, read as the reverse complement.
ACAAGTCTTGACTAAGTGGAGAAAGTAAAAGGCACAATGGTCTAGGAATAATGAAAAAAAAAACAGATCTGGTATTTTTTTGGGCTTTTTCTGGACTATAGGATGATAACAGCGGAATGAAAAGTAATGGTAGCACTCTCACCGATTAACCTTGCTCTGATTAACCACTTGATAGGATCTTGGTTCCTGATCTTTCGATGAGAATAGGAGGGTTCGATTTGTGGAGGAGAAGACGTTGGCGATCCGACTACACGGTCCCCAAGACGATGCGCCTTAGTGATCGGTACACCGACTCCAAAGTTGTATTGATCTTGCTGGCGCACAATCAACCTGACCACGAGAGCCTTTGTTCCTGCAAGCAATCGAAGAACACGCAAGAACAAGAAGAACAAGCACTTATCTGTTAAATCAATCTAAAGTGGGGTTCTGGATACAAGTAGACGGGCGATCTAGTCGACACGCGCGTGTACAAGGAAGCAGCAGAAGCTAACTTACGAATAAACAAAAACCCACCAGCTAATGAGGGCGGCTGCTACTATTTATTACCTCCCTAGGGTCGTGAGAAACCCTAATCACAAGTCCCTAATGGACTCCAAACGATACATGGGCCATGGGCCCAATTTTGGTGATGCAGCACCCTGGACAGAAAAAGGTCTTGGTATTAAAATAACTATTGCGGCCGACTCCGAATAGATATGGACATGAGGCCAGATCCGTTCGAAAGTAGACTTGATAATCTTTCCAGGAAGTACTTGAACGCCCAGATCGGAGTCCGTATGAAATCATGGTGGCCGTCACAAGTTGGTGCTGTTCTGCTGTCCAAATCCCGTCCGCGCGAATTCCCTTCCCATTGGCTCCTCTCCATTGTTCCTAAGCAAAACAAGAAAGCACGTAGTTCCACGGTCTAGATAAGATGGACATAAGGCCAAGAACGAGTTCACCTCATAGTTTAGTTGACGTGCGCGAGCGCGAGTGATCGGACCAGAAACCGGTAGCTGAGTTGGTGTGGATGTATCGAGGTTGTTGATGTCCTCATCAGGTAAACTTTGAATGTTTTTGACTCATAACAGCAGGTTGCATGTACCTGACATTCGGTTTAGTATGTACAACAAATTTTGCATGAGAGTTTTAAGATCTACCTTGCATTCTTTCCTTTTTATGTTGTTTAGCTAGTATATAACAAAAATCTATGACATGACCATATATATCACAATAGGTACAATGAAATTTAACTTTGTGTTCATGTTCATATGAGCATGCAATATGTTTATTTGAACCTGAATGTGACAACACTCCTGCAGATTTAAAAACCACTTCTTTTTGTTGAGGAACTGTTTGAATCAAACCACTTCCTAATAACTTTACAATTTTAGGTGGATGTGCCTTATCATGAGCATGAGAATAAAAACCTAAACCAGTTTTATCATTGCAATATTTTGATGAATTAAGCAGCAAGTTTAGATTTTTGTTCCCAATAAAAAACTTCTCTAGTGTCATATTCATGTCATCAAGTTTCTTAGACAATTATAGGCAGTTTTCGCATGAAGTTTTTCCTTTTAATTTGCAATTAGAACAATATTTAACTTCATGAGCATGTAAAGCATTGTCCAGTATTGAAATTTCATTCATAGCATCTTTTAGTTTCTTTTCAAGATCATTACAGGTAGAACAATGCAAATCAATCGTAGAACAAGAAGCATCTTTTAAGTTTCTGTCATTAAGTGCAGCAAGCTTTTTGTTCTTTCCAATCTCTAACTCAGGTTTATCAAGAGTGGAGGAGTGTGCACTTCTTAAGGAGGACAATTGTTCATATATTAAATCGCATGAGGAACAAGAATCATAACTAGGAATCAAGTTTTTCAAACGATTAATTTCAGATTCTAGTGACTCAATTTTAACAACATTGTCCCTAAGCTTTTTGTCCTTTTTCTTAACAATAACAGTTGCACAGGAAATAACATCACACATATCATCACAAGTACCTCTTCGTTGTCATTGTTGTGTTCTGCATCCTCCATACTTGATCTTGATTTGCCCGCCATGAAGCACAAGTTTGTCAGATCATCTTCATCTTCGTCACTTCCAATGTCTACATCACTCGAGCCAAGTTCTTGAAGTGCGGTGATGAAACTATTTATCAGTTTGCGTCCTGTAAAACCCTTCTTTTTCTTGTTGGTGTTGCCAGAAGAGGACTTGATGTTATTTTGCTTTTCATCATGGGTTGAAGGACCTGAAAGGTTAGGGCAAACTGTACGAAAGTGTCCTGTCTTACCACATTCAAAGTATCATTGAGGTCCGGAGCTTCCTCTCCTTCTAGTTCTCACATTTTGCAATGCTTTTGAGAACCGAGTACAGATGAGTGCTTCTCTTCTGGAAATTCTTCAATTTCTTCCAGGGTTAGTGAAGACAGCAAAGCAAGTGTATTGCTAGATGACGATCGGCCGGAGCTAGGCTTATCATGTTGAGAAACAAATGCAAGAGACCTATTGGGTTCTTACATGAGATTATGTCAATTTCATGATTTTTCAATTTAGAATATAGCACGTCTAATTTAAGTGTACTCATGACAATAGATTCACAAATAGATGTGACTTTCATCTCCCAAATTGACATGTCTAATGCACTTAGTAATTGCCTAGCATTCTCAACATCTAAAAAATTAACATTGACGCTACACAAGTTGCTGAGAATTTTATTAAAGTGAGCAAAGAGGTCATCAATGGACTCACCGGGTTGCATATCAAAGTGCATGTATTCTTTCTTGAACATATCTTGCCTTACCTCCTTGATCGTGTTGGATCCTTCATGGTAGTCACAAAGTGCTCTCCACGCATCGTACGCCGATCAGAGGTGTGCAACACGATCGAAGTCGCTCTGAGTTAGTCATTGGATAATCAAGTTGTGGGCTTTGTTGTTGTTGTCGACATCTCTTAAGTTTGTAGCTGTGAATTGATCGTTCGGTGGCACATCGTAAGGCTTGTACACCTTTTCCCATATCGCAAAGCCTTGCGTCTGGATAAGAGCTTCCATGTGTGCCTTCCAAACCTGAAAATCAATGCCACTAAACACACAATATTTTGTGGAGTATTTCTCCATGATGATTAGTCAAAAACACGTGCAAATCGCAAAGATTAGAGCACTGTGGCTCTGATACCAATTGTAGGATCGAAGAACATGTGAAAAGCTACCAGATGGGGGTTAATGGTAGATTAAAACTTTTCAGCAGAAGTAACAAAAACCCATCGGTAGAAAATCAATCTGTTAAGAAATCATATGTGTGACTAATCTAAACCTGATCAATCGTGACCAAACCAGTATAGATTGTGGAGAATCAAGTCACGAAGACACGACAACAAGAATCACGAAAATCCGTCGAGAGAAACTCAAGTTACTATCAAAAGATAGAACAAAGGTCAATCTGGTCTACCCGAGAAAATTTGTTCTGGAACACTGCAAGGAAGCTCGTTTAGATCAGAAACCACAAGTCCAATGACCGTACAAAAATTTGCACAGATAGAAGCAATTGGATCTGTAAAACTTGAATTATGATCAAACCACCCAAGAAAGATAGTGTTGTGCCGAAACTCCACGAGAAAAACTTGTCTGAAACAAGTCGGACGAACAAGACACAAAAGTTCCTTCAAACTACAAATTTTATTGATCAAAACACAAGAGGAACAACCCCAAAGTCGTCTACCACGAGCTCTAGCCTCCCTTGCTTATATAACCAGCCCGAAGGCCAACTCAACTCAAACTAGGACTCTAACCCTACTCAATTCATGAATCGAAACTTTCCATAACTGCTCAAGACTCTTCTATACACAGATAGAAGCAATCTTAAGACTTCCAAACACTTTAGGAACGTATGCCACATTCCTAAAACAACCCAACTTTGTGACCTACACGAAAACCTATCATAACCAACTCAAATCTTTCCATATTTGAGTCAAACCTGACTCAGCCGCAACCTGAGTCCATAACCTAGTCGGTTGGACCTTTCCGACCAATTCTTTACGTCCACATCTCTTCATCACGCCTCGGAACTATGTAGCCACGTCCATGCACTCCTTGCACACGTGAAAACACCTTCCAACAAAGTCCACGATACCTTCATATGCATTGTTCGTGATTCAACCATGCTGCGTGACCTCCCGATCAACTCAACCACAATTCCTCCCGAACATTGTTGTTGAACCTCATCTTCTCCCCAAGACTAGATCAATGGATCCCGTCACCAGCCATGTCTTGAACTCAAGCAACACCTGCACATGAATAAACAACCAATACTTCCGAGCACAAGTCCTCAACTTGACTCAAGTTAGTTCCGAAACCACAACACCTTACGTGAGCACCTCACATAAGCATGTTGCAAATCTTAGCAAAATGATATCAGCAAAAGCGCATCAAGACACACCAAAAACTTAGTAAAAGAATACTAAGCAAACTTTCCATAATCCAAAAAACGAGTTCGAAACATTGCAAGTTAAAAGCAGAACCATTGCAATCTAGCTCCGAACCTTGCCAAAGCTAACCGAACCTTGAACTGGGGCTTACCAAAGCTAGCAGGAACTGGCGCCGGAGCTAACCAAAGCTAGTCAGATCTAGCTCTGGAGCTTGACAAAGCTAGTCGGACCTAGCACCGGAGCTGACCAAAGCTAGTCGGACCTTGCCAAAACAAGTCAGACCTAGCCAAAACATGTCAGACCTAGACGAAGTAAGTCGAACCTTACATTGGGTCTCGCCGCAGCTACCCAAAACAAGTCAGACATATTGTAGGACCTTGCTGGAGCTCGGACCTAGAGTCAGTCCTTGTTGAAAAAGTTGTTTTGGTAATATTCAAAACTTTTATCGTCATAAACAATGTATTCAGCACACATAGGTCTCACACATTCATCTCCGGTGCGGGTGAGGAAGGTCCTGCAGCCGGATCTTCTACCTCTAGAGTGGATGAGGAGGGTCCTGCAGCTCGAACTTCATCCATCGACACAGAAGCTGAAGGTCCCATAGTCGGATCCCCTGGTGCAAGATCAGGTAGAGACACCTCTGGTGTTGCCACCTCCAGAGCTGGTGTTGGTACCTCCACTGAAGCTTCATCAATTTCCAGCATTGATACCGAAACCTCCACGACCGGCTCCGAGACAGCCGGAGTTTGCTCGAGCACTTCTTCCTCGTGGTCCAGCGCTACCACGGGATCTTCGATCACGGCACAGGAGCGGTCTCCATGATAGCTTGCACCGAAGCTGTCATGTCGTCCGTCACACCACAGGAGAAGGGGTGGGAGCTTCAGCCGATGTCACCTTCAGAGCTGTAGTAGGCACCAAAGCTACTGTACTTGTTCTCGACATCCTGGAAGCAAAGAGTAGGGAATTCAAGACAAAGCAAGAAACAAAATCAAGACAAAAGCTAAAGAGTCGACCCTTACCTAGATGTATTGCCGCTCCAATCGGCACGGATCTTCTTCATCAAGCGCTTGGAGCTAGAGCCCGCCGTCATCGGTATGGCAGATGCTCCAGGCCACGAACCAGGTGTTGAGGCAGCCGCTGGTGCTGTCGCGTCTGGTACCTCTATCGTAGGGGGAATTGCTCCGGACCCAGAGCCATCTGCTGGCACTATGATGAGGAGTTTAGGCCCGATCTTCCAAAAGGTAAGTCGATTGGGATGGAGAACTCAACGTTGATGATCTGCGGCACTCGAGCAGTTTGAATACCCCTGCAATCACTACACTACTGCTCCGTTGGTTATCAACCGTGCTGCACACGCTTTACATCGCAAAGAAGGCTAATCCCTGCAAGTGCAACTGAGAACACAAGTAAGAACGTCGAAGACACGATCTAAAATCGCGAAGTTGGGGTCTCACAAACCGTAGAACGGTGATATTATTGATCTATGGAAAGCCCAATTGTTCATAGCGGCTACTATGAAGTATATATAGGTGGGAGGACGTCCAAAGAGTGTTGGAGTCGTGACCTAACCCTAGGACATGAAAATAAGGGATGTAGACTTGATACAAGGCCCAATGGCCCAATACGGTGGCGTAGCATCCTGACAGATTCTGAACTCGATATTGTTTCGACAATTCCCGTCGACTCCAACAGAATTTTTATATAGAACCAGCGGCATTGGAAAGGTTATCCTCTTCCCTTTCTGTGCATATGTAGAATGTCCAAAACGGTATGCATATTGGGCGTCCATTTTAGTGTGAACTCCTCCTGGACTCTGAGTTGGAAACGATTTTGAGTTGGGCTCGACTTCCATCTTCTTTGAACGTATTCTATGGTCTTCCACATCCCTAAGACTTCCTCCAGATACTCCTTGAACCTCTCCATGGATCGTAATCATAATTAAATCTTTAGGTAGTAATCTATTCTCAAAAACATATAAAGAAACATATAAGAACGAGTTCACCTCTGAAATTAATTGTTGTGTGTGAGCTCTATTGATTGCATCTTGTATATTCAATGAAGTGTTGTTTGTATCCATAGAAGTGATGTCCTCATCATCCTCCCCTTCTTGAATTGGAGTCGTCCTCGACTCAAGTTCACCTTCTCTCATGTGTTGGTCCAAATGTGCAACGCCATCAAATCTTATTGTATGCATGAAAGGAGGAGGCCAAGGTGGTGGACGACATAGTGCACCATCTCAATCTTGTGCATCAAATAAGAGCGCACATTCACTTGAGCCAGGATCCAAAAAAAATAAAAAATATGCCATGTTTGTAGGTGCAATGATAACATGCATGATCTCATCATTCTCCCCTTCTTTATGACAAGCCATCCTCGGCTTGCTCGTATGTCCAAGAAAGAGGCTTTTGGGGATAGTATGAGTGCTGTCCATATTGCACAATCGCAGCGAATAATGCTTCTCTTTTATTTGTTGTCCCCGGTGCAAGGAAAAAATACTAAAAAAACTTGACAAGGCATTATTAGCATTAGTGCACTTATTTACTTTACCATGTTGTTGTAGCATAAAAGGAGCTTGCACATGTGAACATATGTAAACTTTATGAACCATAAATTCACTACTATCTTCATAGTTGCCTATAGCATGAAAAATATTTCTACTTAACAAAAGCAATTCAGATAGGGAAACATTCTCTTCTCTACGATATCTAGATCACAAAAAGTATCAAATTCAATATATCCCAATGTATTTAGAGAACACAACAATTTCAATTCATCATTTTCACAAGTAATGAGAATCAAACGCTTAATTCCTGAACATGTGGGTGATAACGTATTGAACTCATTCACTTGTTCTAGCATAGGTATAACCAAATTATCAACACCCAACTTCTCTTTATCACAAAGACTAGTAGGAAAATTAACTTGTGACAAAGGTAAATCTATAAAAGCTTTCATAAGTTGGTGCTCTACAATAGTGTGATTGGTCGAAAAATTCAGCACATCCAAAAACTTCTCACCTTCTGTATTTGTAGAATGTTGTGCCTAACTTTTATACTTATTTTCAGCAGTGATTTCGAGTGCATTATGAGTTGATCCATCTAAATTTCACAAGTATTGTCAAAAATCTCGTTCTATTTTGCATCATCTACATTATTTTCTATATTGTCTTGCAAAATGTTAGACACAAAAGGAGGTACAACAAGAAATTTCTCCTCAAATTAATGCACTTCATCTTTGCAATTAGATACATTAGCAAAAGTTTCTCGCATAAGAATTTTCATATGTTTCCATGTCGAGGTTATTCTGAATCACTTAAGTTGTCCCACCAAGTTAATGCACAATCAACTAATGCACTAGCAATATTCCTAATCTTTCTCCTCTCGCACATATGCCATTGTCCAAAAATTTTATCCAACTCTATTTCCCAAGCAATATATTCATCGTAACCAAAAATATCATAAGAAGGAAGAGATGGGAGAATGTAATTACTTCTTGTGGAAGATGTTGTAAAGATGGTCTGAATGTCATGTGAAACCTTGGTTGATGTTTGATTTTTAGTGAACAATTCCATCGCCGTCTTCAACATGTCAATCATTTCAGCATATAATGCATGACTCTTACTTTTACCTGACATTGTTAGTAGCAAACAGAAGACAACAAAAAATATGTTATCCCTATCAACTATAAAGGATAATGTCGAAGTGGAAGTAAAATCACACACTCTCAAGCGTCTTACCACGCTCTTACGAGTGTTCTTACCGACACTGCAGGTGGCAAACGGTGGCCGGTATGAAGAAACCAATGAAGTGTGGGATGATTGCAAAGGTGTATCGATTCTGCTCAAGAGTAAAGTGTAGCTTGGATGACACTTTATATGTAGCAAGGATTAGCAACAATGAAATCAGATAGTAAAGTTGAATAAGTGTCCAAAGTACCATTCAAAGTTGTTGGCCCAAATATGTTCCTAGTAGTTCAAGCTAGCAAGACATGAAACAAAACTAGACATAAAGGATGCAAGCACTTCCGTTGTTATGTTTCTTTGTTTTTATTTTCTCTTATTTTTGTGCGGCTTTTGTATTTTTTTTGCACTTGCTTTTTTCTTTTTGTCTTCTTGTTTTTTTTCAGAATGTGCTGCAAAAGAAGAACACAATGCAAAGCAATCAAATATATCTTGTAGGTCTGTTACAGATTTTCTGCTCAATCTTCGAATGACAATTAGGCACCTTTAGAGGGTTCAAATTTAAAAACTTTCAACAGTAATATTATAGATCTATCTCTCTTCTTTATTTTCAATGTATGGAAGACCTATTTTGGATCATAATAATAGGATATATTGCTCCCGAAATACAGACTGTTCAGAAATTATAGGTCAATAACTTATTCGGATATAATGCAATTTCGACCTTGATAACTCTATTTTCTGAGAAACTGATGAATACAAAAGTTATAGGAAACTTCTTAAGATTTCTAGAAAGTACAAGAACACCAAAATCCGAGTTTGTATAAGTGAGATATGATAAAACACCGAACTGGACAGAGATGAATCTAATCTGGACGTGATTCAAAAGGATGAATCAACACAATGCAAAACTTAAACTTAGACAAAAAACACTTTCTAAACCAGCAATATGACTCAACCGCGACACGAACTCAACAAAACAAAACTGAAAACGAAAGTTGCAAAGGCTCAATGGTGGTTTGGACAAAGTAGTGAACAGATCTACTAAACTGTAAGTTTTTTTGGCTTTTTTTGGACTCTAGGTATAAAAAATAAACTAATCGAAAGGATAGATGAGTTACCTAATGGGCAACCTGGGAATCTTATACCAATTGATGAGGAGTTTAGGCCCGATCTTCCGAAAGGTAAGTCGATTGGGATGGAGAACTCGATGTTGATGATCCGCGGCACTCGAGCAGTTCGAATACCCCTGCAATCACTACAAAACTACCCTGTTGGTTATCAACCATGCTCCACACGCTTGAACTCGCCAAGAAGGCTAATCTCTGCAAGTGCAACCGAGAACATAAGCAAGAATGTCGAAGACACGATCTGAAATCGCGAAGATGGGGTCTCACAAACCGTAGAATGGCGATATTATTGATCTAAGCAAAACTCAATTCATAGCCGCTACTATGGAGTATATATAGTTGGGAGGACTTCCAAAGGGTATCGGAGTCGTGACCTAACCCTAGGACACAAAAATAAGGGATGTAGACTTGATACAAGGCCCAATGGCCCAATACGGTGGCGCAGCATCCTAACAGATTCTGAACTCGATATTGTTTCAACGATTCCCGTCGACTCCGAAAGAATTTTGACAGACGACCAGCGTCGTTGGAAAGGTTATCCTCTTAATTTTCCGTTCATATGTAGAATGTACAAAACGGAGATCGTATGCATCTTGGGTGTCTATTTTAGTGCGGACTGCTCCTGGACTCCGAGTTGGATACGATTTTGAGTTGGGCTCGGTTTTCATCTTCTTTCAACGTATTCTCTGGTCTTCCACGTCCCTAAGACTTCCTCCAGGTACTCCTTGAACCTCTCCATGAATCCTAACCACAATTAAATCATTAGGTAGCAATCTATTCTTAAAAACATACAAGGAAACATATAAGAACAAGTTCACCTCTGAAATAAATTGTTGTGTGTGAAGTCTATTTGCATCTTGTATGTTTAATGGAGTGTTGTTTGTATCCATAGAAGTGGTGTCCTCATCATCCCCCCTTCTTGAATTGGAGTCATCCTCGAATCAATTTCATCTTCTCTCATGTGTTGGTCCAAATGTGCAACGCCATCAAATCTTCTTGTATGCATGAAAGGAGGAGGCGAAGGTGGTGGACGACATAGTACACCATCTCGATCTTGTCCATCAAATAAGAGCAAACATTCACTTGAGCCAGGATCCCAAACAAATAAAAATTGTGCCATGTTTGTAGGTGTAATGATAACGTGCATGATCTCGTCACATCGGGGTCGGAGTCGACTTGCCGGAGCAAGCGCCCTCTATGGGCACTGGAACCGAAGGACTAGCCAGAGCTGGGGGCACGACCACCATGGACCTAAGTTGAGGATGAGGGGTCACTTCTTTCGGAGCTTCCCTCACACTGATCCCATCGCTTCTTGTCAGCTTCCGCTTGCGACTCGGAACTTCGACGGGAACTTCCTCTTTGCCTCGGCTGGAGGTTGATTTCTTGGGAGGTGAAGTTGTGGGACCTTTGCCTTTGCTACTGACTGGCGTAGGTCTAGAGCTTTCATAGGAGCAAAAAGCTCCGAGGATCACAATCTCCGCTGGAGAAGTGCTCTGACGCTTATCCACAAGGCCCAGATCAAAAAGTGTTGGCATCTTCTTCCGCAGCTCCCTCCTGATTTATGGCACCATATTTAATGGCAGAAACTCCACCGGAGGTGTCAGGTCATTGGGGCGAATGGCTCTGTGGTGCAGTTTTTGGAGATGAAGATTCAAAGCATTTTCATCCAAATTAGACCCGATGCTAGTATCAATCCGGTATGGATCCATCTCTCCACCGAATGACCACGCAGGCCATTCCCTCTTCTTCAGAGGAAGTTGGCGATGACCATCAGGGGAGTCACCCATCCTTCAATGCACTCTCGGATCCTTGTCAAGATTGGATTGTACTCCTCTGACAACGTCGGAACCACCTCCTAGGCGTCGGTGTCAATGGCCGGAAGGCTGTCAGGCAGCTCCAGCATGTCGTGGCGATCCATCCTGATGACCACCTAGTCCTTCTTCCAGCTGTCCCACTTCCCGAAAGGGAACGTCTTCAAATACTTTAAGGGCGAGTTCTTGCTCTTCACGAAGTAGTAGAAGCCAAGAAATTCATTGCTCTTCCTGGTTGCATGGACCGTGAAGAAGGTTCAGAAAAGCTCAATGCAGGACGGCACACCCACCCACATTTCGCAAAAGTGGAAGAATGTCGCCACTAGCAAGAAGGAGTAGGAGCCGAGGTAGTGGAGTTGCAGGCCGTAGAAGTCCAGTAGCATCAGCACGAAGCTAGAGAACGGCAGGATGAGCCCCACCATGGCAAATGTTGTGAAGTACACGATCTCGCTGGGGTTCTCCTTCTTGAAGGGGAACTTGCTGAGGCAAATCAAGTTGTTGAAGGAGTCGCTTGACCACACCATGTAGGTGCGGACCCTCGATAAATCTTCATCTTTCTTGATCCGGTTGTGAGGAAGACCCAACTCCATCATCACAAAGTAGAGCAGAAGTGGAAGAAAGGTTGCAAGGGCGGAGAGCTCTAAGTGCAAGATCAGATGAAGGCGTAAAGAGTTCTCTCCCCGTGTGGACCTTCTCCCTTTAGTAAGCCTCCACAACGCGTGGATGGAAACTACATCCGGACCCGAATCTCAAATGACCTCATCAATGTCAAGGGGCCACAGGTCCACTTTGTTAAAAAAGTCACACCAGGCGAACTGTTGTCATGATGGGCAGTTGGAAGCCCGAGGGCGGCAGCCTGAAGAGGACACAAAGATTACGCTGAGAGCTGATACAAATTTCATATTGGGAACTGGCGATCTTCAATTGCGTGAGATCCGCATGGTAGGATCCCACTCACCCCTAGATACCAAGTACCCCTTGATACTGTGGATAAAGTGATGGAGTTCCGCCCCCTAATGTTGAAGACTTCTGAAGGCAACACATGTCCCACAGCACTGGGCATGCCTCCCTCATTTGGGTAGCTCTGGAGCTACCACGTGTCCTGCAGGGCCGGACCTACCTCCCTTCATAGGGAAGCTCCAGTGCTGCCACGTTTCCAGTAGCTCCGGTCCTAACCCCTAGTAGAGGGAGCTCCGGTGTTGCCACATATCAAGTAGCTCCGGACCTGCCTCCCCGCAGAAGGAAGCTCTGGAGCTGCCACGTGTCAGACCTCCAGAACTAAACCTGCAACAGTAAGATAGCTGGATCTCCAATGACACAGACATTCAAGAGGCTATTAAATAGCTATTACAAGACTTGGTTAACACGTCATTAATGTTGTATTAATCGCGCATGATCAGAGGGTTATCAAGATTGATAACACCGCCATTAAGACACGTTATCACACTGTTAATCACCCATAACACTAGTAGATCATGTATAGGGCATTTATGACAACCAAGGCCACTTGTCGGGCCAGGCATACACTGTAACGGCCAGTCCTTAGCATATAAAAGGGTTGCGCCATACGGTAGAGGAGGAGCAATCTCAGACACTCGCTACGCATACACACTCATACAATCAACAACCACCCAGTGGAGTAGAGTATTACGCTCAGGCAGCCTGAACCTCGTAAACACCCTCGGTGTTCACCTCTTATTCTTGACCTGACGAGCGCCCCAACCGAATACGAACCTCTACAGACTACACTTTAGTAGTACCAGAGGAAGTGTCATTGCTACACTTTGACAGGTTCCAACTCAAGCTCTTGTAGCTTGTCACCTCCACCGATGAGGACACGTCGTTCCATTTCAGCCCGAGGTTCTTGTGACCTTGGCCAAGGATTGGCGAAACTCATTTAGCAGATGGGAGATGAGGACAGGCGACATCCTCAACACCCTTCAAGGCCACATCCAAGGTACCCATGATTGGCTGCAACAAATCGACACACAGTTCAACAACATCAACATCATGCTGCAAAAACAACAGGACGACCTCATGGCCTATTTCCGTCATCAAGGGTTCAACCCTTATCATGGGAATTGATGAAGAACAAGCTTGGGGGAGGACCCCCACTTGAGGTAACTTGTATCACACCCCATTTGCATTTGATTATTTTATTTCCTTCTTCCGACATCATTGCATCTAAAAAATAATGTAATATAGGTTAGGTTAATGAAATAAAAGATGTGCGGTAAGAGTATTTTTACTTTGCATAAGTTGAAATAATGAATAGTTGCTCTGTTCTATTTTTCCTTAGTCCCTTTTATACAACTTAGTATTCTCCAAGTATTGCGTTTATTGGCTTAGACTATTCTTGTCTTAAAACTTGGAATTTGTGTGTAGCAAAAGCTTAGTCCAATTCTAGGTTATTGTGGGATATGATATAGTGATAAGAGCTGCTAATTCTAGATTGTTGTGTGGTTCACTCATGCTAACTGGGACATCCTCTTTCTCTTTTTACTTCTCAGCTGTCCTCTTCTCTTGTGTGGGATACGGTGGGTCATGAGTGGTCTTGCCACCTCTCGTAGCCACCACATTCACATTTTCCACTAGGGCTTCTGACAGTCCCTGGAAGTTTGTTATTTTCCAACGGAGGAACAACTGTAGCAAGTTGATCCAACTGAGTTTCCAATATCTTGTTGAAGCTCAGTTGATTCATGAAAGTTGAGGATAGTCCTTCAATATTTGCATTGATATTTTCTAGGGTCTTGTCATTAGTTGATAGCTTCTTGGATAAGGCATCATTGATCTTCGGCTGGCTAATGGCAAGCTCTCTCAAGTTTGGTTGATTGCCATTGTTGCCATTGTTGTTGTACCATCCTTGAAAGAAAGGACATGGTTGGCCCCACCCTTGACCTCCTGGACAATAGCCATTATTGTTGAAGTTCCCATTGTTGGCTACGTATAAGGCATCCTCACGAGTCTCCAGGCAGTCATTGCCTATGTGACCCATGTTGCCACAGACTTCACATGTGATGTGAGAGTATTATAAGGCGAAGATAGTGCCACATATTTCACCACTGGCTTGTCCATCAATCTTCTTCATAAGGATGTCAAATTTGGTAGCGATCATGTCCACCTATTTCTAGGTGTGCATGCCTCGCTGATGGGATTGGAGGCACTCGTCACTCCAACCCATATTGGATACCATCTTCTCAATCAATTCTTTTGCTTTGAGCATCGTCAATGAGAAAAAGGCTCCTCCAGCACCAGCATCCACATGGTCACGGGCGGAAGGAATTAGCCCATTATAGAAACTCTGGATAATGAGCCAGTCATCCATCCCATGGTGGGGACAGGTTAGGACATACTTATGCAGCCTTTCCCAAGCCTCAGGAATAGGCTCCTTAGGATCTTGCTGGAAGCTTGAAATTCTTCCACGTAGGGCACTAGTTTTGCTCAACAGAAAGAACTTGGCGTGGAAGGTTGTAGAACAGTTCTCCCAAGTGTCTATAGCACTTGTGTTCACATAGAACCACTGATTCGCTCTCCCAAGAAGGGAGAATGGGAACAGTCTAAGACAAACGACATCAGGAGAGATGTCCTTGAGCTTGAAAGTGCTGCAGATCTCAAGGAACTGTTGCAGGTGAGCACTTGTATTCTCATTAGCCTTTCCACAAATTTGATTGGCTTGCACCATAGTGATTAGGCCTGTCTTGATTTCAAAGTTTGCGCCTCCCGTGTTAACAGTGGGCCCAACAGGCACATTGTTAGCAGAGGGAGCCAAAAACTCATGAAGGGTTTTCTGATCCATTGGCGTTTTGATTGTTGGTGCAGGAACGCTGGTTTGCTTTGCCGCACGAAGCTTCTGAGGAGTAACAACACAAGGTCGATCTCTCAGAAGGGATTCTTGATCTTCAATAAAGTTTTTTGGCAAGCGGAAACCAGACATACACTACCCTGTTTTCACATTAAAATAAATGTGAAAACAACGAAGGGTTATCCTACTAAAAACTACCTAGGGTCCTGTCCTATTCACTCAATCATGCAATACTTCAGCTGCCTTCCCCAGCAACGGTGCCAGAAATGTTTGTTCATATTTCTTACGCACCACTAACAATTCATCTCCGGCTAGTGCACCAGAAATGCTTGATGATGGTTCCTTAGGATCACAGAATAAGTTACGCCAGCGCGAAACTATCAATGTAGCATTTTCCCTCAAAAGAGTATTCCATGGGTGTCATTTATTTTATCCCAAGGGAAGGCTAGGTGGAAGTGTAGCAATCATCAAATGGAAAAGGGTAGAATGGTCTAGGTAGGGTTCTAGTGAGGATGGGTAATAGACAAATGGAGGTAGTGTGACACACACAAGAGCATTCTATTCTAAGGGGGATAAATAGATCCTACAAAGAGAATAGACTAAGGGATAGTGAGTTACTCCTACAATGCTTATATTGTACATATACATAGCCTAAGTCGATTACTAATGAATTATGTTAATGTTGAATTCCTATGCTATGTTGTTCAACACATCGGGCATGGGTTTACCCCTAGCAATACTCGGACGATTGCCGCCAAGAGCCTGTGACATAGCCAAACATGGAGGATTACAAAGGACAGATAGGGTTGTCACCACATACTGCCTACCTCTTTAATCTATAGGTCTACAAGACATTCAACGCTACTTAACTATCTAGCACCATGCTAGTATATTATGTAAATACCTTAAGAGCCTAGGCGCAAGCCATCCTAAGGCAATGAACTAAATCATCATTGAAACTAATGTTGATACAAAGCATAGTTATTCATATTAACATAATCATATCATAATTAGTGAGACTATAGTGGGGGTTTATAATGTTTATGATGATAAAATGAGATCATTATAATGCAATCATTAAGATTATACCTACCACATACATGAATTCAACAATCAAATAAGAAACCCTTCATCCAACCATACGTATAATGGAAGACTAAAGATAACATCTGTATTATAAATAAAGTCACAAATACAAGAATGAATACATGAGCCATACCTTTCCCGATTTGGAAATGGGAAGAGAGACTCCCGCTACTCCTTTCCCAATTTCGACTTGGGACTACAGACTCTCCTCTCTACAGCCTAAACTTCTCTAAGACTATGAAAAGTAGTTGATACAATATAATGAAGCTCAGTGGTGTGTGTTGAAGTGAGGGGAGGGGGTCCTATTTAGAGCTGGAGAAGGGTCGGTTCCCGCCACCAAAAGTGTGTGAATCAGTCGTAATCATTATCAGGGCACCACAAGTGAGTGACACGTGGAAGTTGACCACGTTTGGTGCCAGGAGGAGGTCGGCTGAACCACCAGGTCGATCGACCTGGTCTTTGCTCCACTTCATGTGTGCTTCCTCGAGGTGATAGGATCTTGGTTTCCGATCTTTCGATGAGAATAGGAGGGTTCGATTTGTGGAGGAGAAGACGTTGGCGATCCGACTACACCGTCCCCAAGACGATGCGCCTTAGCGATCGGTACACTGACTCCGAAGTTGTATTGATCTTGCTGGCGCACAATCAACCTGACCACGAGGGCCTTTGTTCCTGAAAGCAATCGAAGAACACGCAAGAACAAGAAGAACAAGCACTTATCTATTGAATCAATCTAAAGTGGGGTTCTGGATACAAGTAGACGGGCGATCTAGTCGACACGCGCGTGTACAAGGAAGCAGCAGAAGCTAACTTACGAATAAACAAAAACTCACCAGCTAATGAGGGTGGCTGCTACTATTTATTACCTCCCTAGGTCGTGAGAAACCCTAATCACGAGTCCCTAATGGACTCCAAACGATACATGGGCCATGGGCCCAATTTTGGTGATGCAGCACCCTGGACAGAAAAAGGTCTTGGTATTAAAATAACTATTGCGGCCGACTCAGAATAGATATGGACATGAGGCCAGATCCGTTTGAAATTAGACTTGATAATCTTTCCAGGAAGTACTTGAACGCCCAGATCGGAGTCCGTATGAAATCGTGGTGGCCGTCACAAGTTGGTGCTGTTCTGCTGTCCAAATCCCGTCCGCGCGAATTCCCTTCCCATTGGCTCCTCTCCATTGTTCCTAAGAAAAACAAGAAAGCACGTAGTTCCACGGTCTAGATAAGATGGACATAAGGCTAAGAACGAGTTCACCTCATAGTTTAGTTGACGTGCACGAGCGCGGGTGATCGGACCAGAAACCGGTAGCTGAGTTGGTGTGGATGTATCGAGGGTGTTGATGTCCTCATCATCCTCCCCTTCTTGCATTTGAGTCGTCCGCGACTCAAGCTCATCTTCTTCTCCCAAATATGGCTTCAAATCTGCAATGTTAAATGTGGGACTAACCCCAAAATTCGTAGGCAACTCGAGTTTATATGCATTATCATTAATTCTTTCTAACACTTTGAATGGACCATCAGCTCGAGGTAACAATTTTGACTTTCTCAAATCAGGAAACCTATCCTTTCGCAAATGTAACCAAACTAAATCACCAGGTTCAAAAGTGATAGTTTTCTTTCCCGTACTACCAGCAAGTTTATACTTGGCATTCATGCACTCTATATTCTTCTTAGTGGTTTCATGCAATTTTAAGATCAATTCAGCATGATGTTTAGCATCAAAATTCACTCGTTCCATTGAAGGAAGAGGTAATAAATCAATAGGAGCACGGGGTACAAATCCATAAACAATCTCAAAAGGGCATTTCTTAGTACTAGAATGTAGGGAACGATTATAAGCAAACTCAACATGAGGCAAACACTCTTCCCACATTTTTATATTCTTTTTCAAAACAGCCCTAAGCATGGTAGATAAACTTCTATTCACAACCTCAGTTTGACCATCAGTTTGGGGATGACAAGTAGTTGAAAATAAAAGCTTAGTCCCCAATTTTGCCCATAACGTTCTCCAAAAATGGCTAAGAAACTTAGCATCACGATCTGAAACTATTGTGTTTGGCACACCATGCAATCTAACAATATCTCGGAAAAACAAATCAGCAACATGTGTAGCATCATCACTTTTACGACAAGGTATGAAGTGTGCCATTTTAGAAAATCTATCCACAACAACAAAGATGCTATCCCTCCCCTTCTTTGTTCTAGGCAGTCCTAAAACAAAGTCCATAGAAATATCCTCCCAAGGCATGCTAGGAACAGGAAGAGGCATGTACAAACCATGTGGATTAAGTTGTGACTTAGCTTTTTGACATGTCGTGCAGCGAGCAACAAAGCGCTCCACGTCTCGCCTCATCCTTGGCCAAAAGAAATGACCAGCAAGTATGTCCTCCGTCTTTTTCACTCCAAAGTGCCCCATCAGCCCGCCTCCATGCGCTTCCTGTAACAACAACAAACGAATGGAGCTAGCTGGAATGCATAACTTGTTAGCTCTAAACACATAGCCATCATTGAGGACAAATTTATTCAATGTTTTTCCGTCTTTACATTTCAGCAATACATCTTTGAAATCAGCATCATGTTCATATTGATCTTTAATCGTTTCTAATCCAAAAATTTTAAAGTCAAGTTGAGATAGAAGAGTATAAGGTCTAGATAAAGCATCAGCAATAACATTATCATTTCCCTTTTTGTGTTTAATGACATAAGAAAAAGACTCAATAAATTCCATCCACTTAGCATGCCTACAGTTTAGTTTCCCTTGACTCCTAATATGCTTTAGTGATTCATGATCAGAATGGATAACAAATTCTTTGGGCCACAAATAATGCTGCCATGTTTCTAAAGTTCGTACAAGAGCATATAATTCCTTATCATAGGTAGAATAATTTAGAACAGGCCCACTCATTTTCTCACTAAAATATGCAACAGGTTTTCCTTCTTGTAACAAAACACCACCCAATCCAATCCCACTAGCATCACATTCAAGCTCAAAAGTCTTAGAAAAATCAGGAAGTTGGAGAAGAGGTGCATGCGTCAACTTATCTTTCAGTATGGTAAAGGCGTTATCTTGTGTGGTGCCCCAAGAAAAAGGCACCCCCTTCTTCGTAAGGTCATTCAATGGAGCAGCAATGGTGCTGAAATCCTTCACAAAGCGACGATAGAACCCAGCCAGCCCTAGAAAGCTCCGCACCTGTGTGATGGTCTTTGGTACAGGCCACCCCTGAATAGCCTCTACCTTGGCTTGATCAACTTCAATTCCCTGTGGAGTAACAACATAGCGAAGGAAAGAGACTCGATCCGTGCAAAAGGTGCACTTTTCAAGATTACCAAATAATCGTGCCTCACGCAAAGCATTAAAAACAGCACGTAAGTGATCAAGATGTTCATCCATGGATTTGCTATAAATCAATATATCATCAAAATACACAACAACAAATTTTCCAATGAATGCACGCAAAACCTCGTTCATTAATCTCATGAAGGTGCTAGGTGCATTAGTTAACCCAAAAGGCATGACTAACCACTCATATAAACCGAACTTAGTTTTGAAAGCAGTTTTCCATTCATCTCCTAGTTTCATGCGAATTTGGTGATAACCACTACGCAAATCAACTTTTGAGAACACAACAGCACCACTCAATTCATCAAGCATATCATCTAAACGTGGAATAGGATGACGATATCGAATGGTTATATTGTTGATTGCTCTACAATCCACACGCATACGCCATGATCCATCCTTTTTAGGTACTAGAATAACTGGAACAGCACAAGGACTAAGAGACTCACGTACACAACCTTTGTCAAGTAGTTCTTGTACTTGGCGCTGAATCTCCTTTGTTTCTTCTGGATTTGTCCTATATGGTGCACGGTTGGGCAATGAAGCACCGGGAATGAGGTCAATATGGTGCTCAATCCCTCGAAGTGGTGGTAGTCCTGGTGGTATTTCACTTGGAAACACATCAGAATATTCCTGCAAAATGTTAGCAACAGCAGGAGGCAAAGAATGTTGCACATCGTAAAGGGAAATCAAAGCATCTTTGCATACCAAAGCATAGGCAACAGAGGTGGAAGCAATCAGTTCATTAATATCAGATTTCATAGCAAACAAGCATTTTCCCTTCAGAGATATCTCATTTTTCTTATCAAACATAGATTTGGCATTGTTATTGTTCTCAATGTTAGCATGGTCCTGATATTTAGTTTTCCTAGCTCTAGCAACATCATCTTGCACAATAGCTTCAGGAGACATAGGATGCAACACAATTTTTTTATCGTGGTAAAGAAAAGAATACTGATTTGATCTACCATGATGCATAGAATCTCTATCAAATTGCCAAGGTCTTCCTAGCAGAATATTACAAGGTTGCATAGGCACAACATCACATTCAATGACATCCTTATATGATCCAATAGTAAAATTGATTCGCACAAGTCTAGTTACCTTTGCCTTACCGTTGTTGTTTAACCATTGAATGTAATAGGGATGTGGGTGCGGTTTGGTGCTTAGTGCCAGCTTGGTCACCATGTCACTGCTGGCCAAGTTGTTGCAGCTACCTCCATCAATGATCATGCGGCAAGATCGCTTTTTGACGACACACTTTGTTTGGAATAATGTGTGCCTTTGATTTTGTTCCGCTTTCTCCATTTGTGCACTAAGCACACGCTGCACAATGAGACTATCATAGCGCACTGCATCTTCTGCACCAATATGCTCTTCTTGATGTTCATCGCTACCTGCATAGTCAGCTGCAAGCAAAACACATGTATCGTCATCAAAATCGCTAGCAGATGAGTACTCACTGTCATCTTTAACAATTAGAACACGTTTGCTTGGGCAGTCACGCTGCACATGGCCAAAACCCTTGCACTTGTGACATTGAACGTCTCTAGATCGTCCGGTAGATTCTACGGAAGGAGCACTCTCAGTGGACTTTTGGGTGGTCTTTACTGCTGAGCTAGTGGAAGAAGCACGTGGCTTGTTGCTGGAAGAAGAAGGTGATGCCCGACTTTGTGAAGAAGATGGCGGAGAAGCACGCCCAGTCGAAGGAGTAGTCGTGCGTGGTTGCCATGAGCTAGTCTTTCCTGCAGAAATATTAGTTCTAGAGCTAGCTCGTCGTCCCTGCACTTCCCTTTCAGCTTTACAAGCAAGATGAAACAAACGGGTAACATTATTATAATCTTTATAAGCAAGTATGTCCTGAATTTCACGGTTTAAACCACCCAAAAATCTAGCCATAGCTGGTTCCTCATCCTCGTCTAAATTACAACGCAACATACCCATTTGTAATTCCTGAAAATACTCTTCTACACTTTTAGCTCCCTGTCTCAATTGTTGTAACTTATTTAACAGATCACGTGCATAGTAAGAAGGAACAAATCTAGCCCGCATGAGCCGTTTCAAAGCATCCCGAGTTTGTGGTATGTTATTAGGTTTTTTCTTGCCATGTTCTATCCACCAAACAAAAGCAAAATCAGTAAACTCACTAGTGGCTGCTCTAACTCTTGCGTTTTCAGGAAACTCATGACATGCAAATTTTTTATCAACAGAAATCTCCCAAGTAATATATGCATCAGGGTCATATTTACCATCAAAATGAGGTATCTTAAATTTGATCTTGTTAAAAGTATCTTCATGATTGCGTACCTCACGCCGACGATGTCCACCTATGCCTTGACGGTTGCGTTGTAGCCGGTGCCGTGGCCGAGCTTCCTCATCTTCCCCAATCTCCGTATCTGCAGAATAGTCATCTTCATTGTCACGTACAATACTAGGAGCATTGCTCACCTGTCCATCTGCGGTGCGTCCACGATCCCTCTCCTCAAGGCGCTGCAGGATGGCTCCAATAGAGGTGTTCAATGTTTGAATGGAACTCTCCAACGTGCTGATTTTGGTGTTGGTGTCGATCTGCATATTTTCCAATTGACCAAGGCGGTCACTGGTAACTCGAAAATCCTCATCAAGCTCTTCTGTGTGTAGCCGCACTTGGCGTTCGAAGTGTTGTATAATTCCCCGCGTGCGAGGTGAATGCACGTCTTCATTTGTATTTGCTCCTCCTGCCATGGTTAGTTGAAAAAAAATCCAATATGAAAGGGTAACGTTATCCCTAGCTACAAAGGTGCTGGTGGAGATAACTCGCTCACTCTCAACCTGTTCAATCAAGCTCTTACCTGTTCTTACAAAGCTCAGCAAGAAGGTGATGGCAACCAGCAAGTAATGAACAACTTCAAGAGCAGGTGTCAATCTATGGCTTTAGGTGGCTGAACTAGCACAAGGAGCAAACTTTCACCACGTTAATCACAACAAGCTGAATAAATATTCTACGACAGTACTGTGCTGATCTTAGTCTAGACCGTACTAGAGATGCGAGCCGAGACACCAATGTCGTCACCAAAAACACCCCAAACAACAATCTGATTTTTTTTCGTTTTTTTTGTTGGGGTGGTCACCCAAACTCTCTCTAGATGGAATCAGGAGACCCTAGAACAAAATTTGCACATGCGGCTTTTGATCTTGCACTTGCCTTTTTTTTTCTTCTCTAATTGCTTGTGGCTTTTGTGCGGCTTTTGATTTTGCACTTGCCTTTTTTTCTCCTCTAATTGCTTGTGGCTTTTGTGCGGGTTTTGATTTTGCACTTGCCTTTTTCTTGTTGTCAAACTCAAATTACTAATCTGACTCAAACTCGAAGTAGCAATCTGATTCGAACTCGAACTAGTAATCAGACTCAAACTCGAACTAGCAATCCGACTCAAACTCGAAGTAGCAATCCGATTTGAACTCGTAATCTGACTCAAACTCGAACTAGCAATCCGACTCAAACTCAAAGTAGAAATATGATTTGAACTTGTAATCTGACTCAAACTCGAACTAGTAATCCGACTCAAACTTGAAGTAGCAATCTGATTCAAACTCAAACTAGTAATCCGACTCAAACTCGAACTACGAATCTGACTCGAACTAGGTGACCAAATGTGACACGAACTCGAAACTCTAGTGGTGCAAAACTAAAGACCAGCAACTTGACTCGTCGAAGCAACCATGAACTCAACAAGTCTTGACTAAGTGGAGAAAGTAAAAGGCACAATGGTCTAGGAATAATGGAAAAAAAACAGATCTGGTATTTTTTGGGCTTTTTCTGGACTATAGGATGATAACAGCGGAAAGAAAAGTAATGGTAGCACTCTCACCGATTAACCTTGCTCTGATTACCACTTGATAGGATCTTGGTTCCCGATCTTTCGATGAGAATAGGAGGGTTTGATTTGTGGAGGAGAAGACGTTGGCGATCCGACTACACCGT
The DNA here is from genome assembly GCA_036927565.1 of Tuctoria greenei. NCBI lineage: Eukaryota > Viridiplantae > Streptophyta > Magnoliopsida > Poales > Poaceae > Tuctoria > Tuctoria greenei. The sequence goes on along the minus strand of JAYESD010000012.1, from coordinate 99,241,752 downwards.
CCCTAAGATGATGCGCCTTAGCGATCGGTACACCGACTCCGAAGTTGTATTGATCTTGCTGGCGCACAATCAACCTGACCACAAGGGCCTTTGTTCCTGCAAGCAATCGAAGAACACGCAAGAACACGAAGAACAATCACTTATCTGTTGAATCAATCTAAAGTGGGGTTCTGGATACAAGTAGACGGGCGATCTAGTCGACACGCGCGTGTACAAGGAAGCAGCAGAAGCTAACTTACGAATAAACAAAAACCCACCAGCTAATGAGGGCGGCTGCTACTATTTATTACCTCCCTAGGGTCGTGAGAAACCCTAATCACGAGTCCCTAATGGACTCCAAACGATACATGGGCCATGGGCCCAATTTTGGTGATGCAGCACCCTGGACAGAAAAAGGTCTTGGTATTAAAATAACTATTGCGGCCGACTCCTAATAGATATGGACATGAGGCCAGATCCGTTTGAAAGTAGACTTGATAATCTTTCCAGGAAGTACTTGAACGCCCAGATCGGAGTCCGTATGAAATCGTGGTGGCCGTCACAAGTTGGTGCTGTTCTGCTGTCCAAATCCCGTCCGCGCGAATTCCCTTCCCATTGGCTCCTCTCCATTGTTCCTAAGCAAAATAAGAAAGCACGTAGTTCCACGGTCTAGATAAGATGGACATAAGGCCAAGAACGAGTTCACCTCATAGTTTAGTTGACATGCACGAGCGCGAGTGATCGGACCAGAAACCGATAGCTGAGTTGGTGTGGATGTATCGAGGGTGTTGATGTCCTCATCAGATATGGACATGAGGCCAGATCCGTTTGAAAGTAGACTTGATAATCTTTCCAGGAAGTACTTGAACGCCCAGATCGGAGTTCGTATGAAATCGTGGTGGCCATCACAAGTTGGTGCTGTTCTGCTGTCCAAATCCCGTCCGCGCGAATTCCCTTCCCATTGGCTCCTCTCCATTGTTCCTAAGCAAAACAAGAAAGCACGTAGTTCCACGGTCTAGATAAGATGGACATAAGGCTAAGAACGAGTTCACCTCATAGTTTAGTTGACGTGCACGAGCGCGAGTGATCGGACCAGAAACCGGTAGCTGAGTTGGTGTGGATGTATCGAGGGTGTTGATGTCCTCATCACGAGGTGACTTCCAGATGGGTCCTATTGACTGATATGGGTGATACACCATTGCATCTCCTCAGTTATGTCTGTTTGTGGACCATTTGATCCTGTGATGACACCTGTCGTTGCCTAATTGGCTGGAATGGTACTTTTTAGGATTGCTCCCCTTTTTTCACCTGAATTTCTGTATAGAAAGTATGCATGCACTATTTTTTCAAGGACAAGTGGAAATAGGTTAAGTAGAAGGGTCATGTGTGTAAGAAATGACATATCCTTCACATAATTGACTTATATTGACGGGTGAAATTAGGATATAGAAGCCGTCAACAACCACATGGATCCATGACTCGTTCCCAAGCGAATTCGAGGAGATCCAACAGTGTATCACCAGGGAAGGGGATAAGGGCCCACCTGAAAGTCACCCCAAGGAAGCAAACCCGAAGGGGGCGAGGACCAGGTCAACCGAATCCCCCCCCCCCCTATTCGGCCGACTTGGCCCCGGAGCCAAACCCGACCTTCCTCCACATGTTGGCTCCTTATGGCTCCTTCAACGCAGTGAAGACTGATTCGTGTGCTAATTGTGGCGGGAACCGCCTCTACTCCATGTATAAATGGGGGGGGGGGGGGTGTTGCGTCACTTTTCACACACACCACTCAAGCATTCTCTCTTGTATTACACTAGTGCTCTTAGTCCCTTAATGGAGGTTAGGCTATAGAGATGAGCCTCTAGTCCCAAGACCAAATTGAGAAGGGTATGACTCATGTATCTTCTCTTGTATTTGTGACATTATGCTTTATAATATTATTATTAGTCTTTATTTATTCATATGCTTGGATGAAGCGTTCCTTGTTTGGTTGTGGAGTTCATGCATGTGTTAGGTGTAGATGACATTATGGTCTAGTTATAATGCCTTTATTATATTATCATAAACATCATACACCTCCACTATAGTCTAATTAGGTATTAATATGATTATGTTAATATGAGTAATATAGTGCTTGGTTCCAACATTGGTTTAAACGATGTTTAGGTTAGTCATTTGCCTTAGAGAGGTAATTGTACTCAAGCCTTTAAGGTATTTACTTGTTATGTAAGCATGGTGCTTAGATAAGTAGTGTTGGATGTCTTGTAGACCCGCGGTTTGTAGGGGTAGGCGGAAGGTGGTGACATCCCTGTTCGTCCTTCATAATCCCCCATGTTCGGCTACACCGCACGCTCATGGTGGGAATTGTCTTGATATTTTTATGGGTAAATCCGTGCCCAATGTGTTGGACCGCTAAGACCTAGTACTCGTATTTAGCATAGCCATATTTACACTAGTTAACTATGTATATGAATACCTAAAGCACAGTAGGAGTACCTCCTTCCCTAACTTATCCTCCGCTAGGACATTCTTACCCCTTAGAGTAGTTTGCTTAGGTGTGTGTCACACTGCCCCTTCAATTCATTTATCCATCCTACCGGATCCCTCACTAGAACACCCTCTTCTATCCTTGACATTGTCTCTCTTCTACCTTGCCTTCCTTAAGGATAAAGAAATACAATACCCTAGGAGATACTCTCGAGTGAAATGCTACAACAGTACTTTTCATGCTCTTGCGGAATTCATCTTGCTTTGGCTTAGGATAGCCTAGTGCCTCTGTAGAACTAGCCTTGCTGCTAGGATGACTTGTACATGTTAAGAAATAGCAACAAGCATTTATGGAACCGTTGCCGAGAAGGCACAAAAGATTTTCATGATATGTGGTAGATAGGATTCTAGTAGGTATTTAGTAGGATAACCCTCTTTTTGTTTTCACATTCTTTGATGTGAAAACAGGGTAGTGTATGACTAGTTTCTGCTTGTCAGCTAACTACGTAAAAGATCCCGAGTCACTGCTGAGGAGAATTCGACCTCATGTCGTTCCTCCTCGGGTAATCTTGTCGGCTAGGAAACCCATCATTTCTGCACCATCACGCTCCAAGCCAATGGCCCAGAAGACCCTTCCTGAACTCTCGGCTCCCTCTGCTGACAATGTTCCTACTGGGCCCAATGTCAACACGGGAGACGTGAACTTCAAGATCAAGACTGGCCTAATCACTATGGTGCAGGCTAATCCCTTCTGTGAGAAAGCCAACAAGGATGCCAATGCTCACTTGCAACAATCCTCAAGATTTGTAGCACTTTTAAGATCAAGGATGTTGCATTTGATGCCATTCGCCTTAGGATATTTCTGTTCTTCCTCCTTGGAAGAGTGAAGCAGTGGTTCTACGTGAATCGATGTGCTGTAAATACTTGGGAGAAATGTTCTTCAGCATTCCTCACCATGTTCTTCCCGTTGGGCAAGACTAATGCCCTACGTGGAAGAATTTCAAGCTTCTAGCAGGAGGCCACATAATCCATTCCCGAGGCTTGGGAAAGGCTGCAGGAGTATATCCTAGCCTGTCCACACCATGGGATGGATGATTGGCTCATCATCCAAAACTTCTACAACGGGCTGACTCTGTCGACCCGTGATCATATGGATGCTGCTGCTGGAGGAGCCTTCTTCTCGTTTACAATTCCCAAAGCAAAGGAGTTTATTGAGAAGATGGTCTCCAATATGGGCTGGAGCGATGAGCGTCTCTAGCCCCAACAGCGAGGCATGCACACCTTGAAAGAGGTGGACATGATCACTACCATGTTGGACCTCCTTATGAAAAAGCTGGACTGTCAAGCCAGTGGTGAAGCATTTGACACCGTCCAAGCCATAGACACTCACATGACATGTGAGTCTGTGGCAACACGTGTAATATGGAGAGTGACTGCCCCGAGACCTGTAATGATGCCTTATACTTGGCCAACAACGGGAATTACAACAGCAACAATGGCTACCTTCCAGGAGGTCCAGGGTGGGGCCAACCACGCCCTTTCTTTCAAGGAGGCTACAACAACAATGGCAATGGGAATCAGTCTCACTTGAGGGAGCTTGCCATTAGCCAACTGAAGATCAATGATGACCTATCTAAGAAGTTGTCAGCTAATGACAAGACCCTGGAGAACATCAATGCCAAGGTTGAAGGCTTAGCTTCTGCCTTCAAGAATCAGTTGAGCTTCAACAAGATGTAGGAAACCCAATTAGCTCAACTGGCAGTTGTTGTCCCGCCATTAGAGAATGGTAAGATGCCAGGGCAACCCGAGCCTCCCGTAGAAAATGTCAACATGGTCTCTCAACGGAAGACAACTGGCTGAAGGACCCTGGATACCCCACCATATCCTGCTCCATTGGCACACTACACTTTAACAAGGCCCTTTGTGAGCTTGGCTCAAGTGTTAGTGTCATGCCAAAGGTGGTCTTTGACAAGCTGAACTCCACGACGCTATCTCCAACAACAATGCAACTCTATCTGGCTGATTCATCGGTCCGCTACCTCGCAGGTATCGCTGAAGACATTCCGGTGAAAACCCAAAACTGCTTCATACCCATGACTTCGAGGTGCTCGACATGGAGGTCGAGAAGGAAACCCCACTCATTCTTGGGCGCCCTTTCCTTAGCACCGCGGATGCTCGCATTGATGTGAGAGCGGAGAAATCCGATTCGATATCAATGGCCAGGAGGAAAAGTTTGACTTTCGACCAAGGAAGGAGCAATGCTCCATGATCTAAATCAAGTATGGCCCGAATGTCAGACACATCAAGGAGGTCGAAGTTACACCACCCCAAGTGGACTCCCTAATTGCATTTATGAGGAAACTCCATCTTTTCGCCCACGTTGACATTTCAAAAAGATGGAGAAACCAGGACCGTCCGAAGGCCCAAGTCCACAAAGTCGCCAAGGAAGGTGTGGATGAAGAAGCAAGGCGAACCCACTATGCCCACTTCTCCGGAGCTAGAGGCTGAAAAATGAGCGTCAAGACGATGGAGAAAAATCCATCTCAGCAGATTTTGGATGGGACCCCGCCAATAGGTTAATTTGGTAGTTATCCCATTTTTTATTTTTTTTCACCATCATTTGGATTTTTTGCATTTTTCCATAGCATTTTTTGACTTTTCTTAGGAGGTTGGGAATTTTGTAGTCTCAACTTAGATTTTTTCATTTTTTAGAAAATTCAAAATAAAAATATTGAATTTGGGAAAGTTTTACGTGAAAAAACAATTTTTCGGAGCAAATTGGTGGTTGATTCACCCCATGGCTAAAAATATAGCCATTGGGGATCTAGATGCCAAAAGAGGAGAAAGGGGGCCCCACCTAAAGGTTGGCTAACCCCCTGGTCAGCCGAGTTGGGGAGAGCGCCATTTTGGCTCTCTTTCCTCCAATGGCTACATTCTTGCCTCTTGCGACCGTTGGGGGGTTCTACGCTATTTATACATGCCCGGGTGAGTGTGTTGCTTCAGACTTCACCTCATTTTCACCTCCCCAACTCACTCTCACACTTGCTCAAGAATTTTTGTGCACTTTGTTGCAACACTTCTCCCAATTTCAAGCCAAAAAGATTTGCTTTGATTCTCATTTGCATTTTGCATTTGCATTTGCAAGTTGCTCTCAAATGGGCAAAACAATTCGTTGAGGGTTTTCGTTTGGTTTTCGCTAACATAACACGTTTCGAGTTTGTTTTGTTTTGTTCTCAAGTTGTGCATCCATGAAGAGCATGAAGAAGTTGATTGGGAAGAGGAAGGGACCTTCATCAAGCTCAAACCATGGGAGGAACTCAAGCTCACACCTCTCCCCTGAGCCCACGCCAAGTCCACGGTGGAGAGGTGTGCAAGACAACGTCTCGATGAAGGAAGATGATGCTGCACTCCGCCTCTTCAACGATGAAGACCTCAACTTGAGGAGTAACATTGAACAACAAGCCTACAAACTCCTCCGTGATCGTGAGTTCGCCCACACGAAGGTTTACAATCTGGCACTACTCTCCAAAATAGGTATGGATTCTGAATTCTTTACCATCTGGTATGCATTAGGATGGTATAATTTTGCTCAAATAGATGAAGAAGGTTTATGCCTCCTCACTATTCAATTCCAATGCACCCTTAAATTAGGATTTGAAGGTGTTTCTTTTAGGTTTTTCCGAAAAGAATACTTTATCCTATAGAAAGAATTTAGTGAACTCCTAGGCTTCTATAGACATTGTTTGATTAATTTATATGCTTTGCCTAAATTTAACAAACAAAGTTTTTGGCAAGACTTAACTGGTGAAGCAAGAACCCTAGGAATAGCCACTTTCAAAACCCCATTGTACGTTTCATGCACAGATGGGTGCCTATGACTATGTTTCCTAGAGAGGATGTTAGGATTGTGCGTGATGATGAAGTTAGAACCCTTTATGCCATGTTTAAAAAGATAAAAATTGCTCCTGTTAAGGATATAATGTCAAAATGGTTAGATAAACCAAAAATGACGGGACCAATTGAATGTACTTTATTAATTACCCGCATTGCTATGAAAGTAGAGGCTCTAGAAAATGCTTTAATTGAATATATTCCAGCAGCCCGCTACTTAATAGATGAGGATTATCCACTGCAAGGACTGATGAGGACATCAACACCCTCGATACATCCACACCAACTCAGCTACCGGTTTCTGGTCCGATCACTCGCGCTCGTGCACGTCAACTAAACTATGAGGTGAACTCGTTCTTGGCTTTATGTCCATCTTATCTAGACCGTGGAACTACGTGCTTTCTTGTTTTGCTTAGGAACAATGGAGAGGAGCCAATGGGAAGGGAATTCGCGCGGACGGGATTTGGACAGCAGAACAACACCAACTTGTGACGGCCACCACGATTTCATACGGACTCCGATCTGGGCTTTCAAGTACTTCCTGGAAAGATTATCAAGTCTACTTTCAAACGGATCTGTCCTCACGTCCATATCTATTCGGAGTCGGCCGCAATAGTTATTTTAATACCAAGACCTTTTTCTGTCAAGGGTGCTGCATCACCAAAATTGGGCCCATGGCCCATGTATCGTTTGGAGTCCATTAGGGACTCGTGATTAGGGTTTCTCACGGCCCTAGGGAGGTAATAAATAGTAGAAGCCGCCCTCATTAGCTGGGGGGTTTTTGTTTATTCGTAAGTTAGCTTCTGCTGCTTCCTTGTACACGCGTGTGTCGACTAGATCGCCCGTCTACTTGTATCCAGAACCCCACTTTAGATTGATTCAACAGATAAGTGCTTGTTCTTCTTGTTCTTGCGTGTTCTTCGATTGCTTGCAGGAACAAAGGCCCTTGTGTTCAGGTTGATTGTGCGCCAGCAAGATCAATACAACTTCGGAGTCGGTGTACCGATCGCTAAGGTGCATCGTCTTGGGGACGGTGTAGTCGGATCACCAACGTCTTCTCCTCCACAAATCGAGCCCTCCTATTCTCATCGAAAGATCGGGAACCAAGATCCTATCAAGTGGTATCAGAGCAAGGTTAATCGGTGCGAGTGCTACCATTACTTTTCTTTCCGCTGTTATCATCCTATAGTCCACAAAAAGCCCAAAAAAATACCAGATCTGTTTTTTTCCATTATTCCTAGACCATTGTGCCTTTTACTTTCTCCACTTAGTCAAGACTTGTTGAGTTCGTGGTTGCTTCGACGAGTCAAGTTGCTGGTCTTTAGTTTTGCACCACTAGATTTTCGAGTTCGTGTCACATTCGGTCACCTAGTTCGAGTCAGATTCGTAGTTCGAGTTTGAGTCGGATTACTAGTTTGAGTTTGAATCAGATTGCTACTTCAAGTTTGAGTCGGATTACTAGTTCGAGTTTGAGTCGGATTACAAGTTCAAATCATATTTCTACTTTGAGTTTGAGTCGGATTGCTAGTTCGAGTTTGAGTCTGATTACTAGTTCGAGTTCGAATCAGATTGCTACTTCGAGTTTGAGTCAGATTAGTAATTTGAGTTTGACAACAAGAAAAAGGCAAGTGCAAAATCAAAAGCCGCACAAAAGCCACAAGCAATTAGAGAAGAAAAAAAAGGCAAGTGCAAAATCAAAAGCCGCACAAAAGCCACAAGCAATTAGAGAAGAAAAAAAAAGAGGCAAGTGCAAGATCAAAAGCCGCACGTGCAAATTTTGTTCTAGGGTCTCCTGATTCCATCTAGAGAGAGAGTTTGGGTGACCACCCCAACAAAAAAAATGAAAAAAAAAGAAAAAAAAATCAGATTGTTGTTTGGGGTGTTTTTGGTGACGACATTGGTGTCTCGGCTCGCGTCTCTAGTACATTCTAGACTAAGATCAGCACAGTACTATCGTAGAATATTTATTCAGCTTGTGATTAACGTGGTGAAAGTTTGCTCCTTGTGCTAGTTTCAGCCACCTAAAGCCATAGATTGACACCTGCTCTTGAAGTTGTTTATTACTTGCTGGTTGCCATCACCTTCTTGCTGAGCTTTGTAAGAACATGTAAGAGCTTGATTGAATAGGTTGAGAGTGAGCGAGTTATCTCCACCAGCACCTTTGTAGCTAGGGATAACGTTACCCTTTCATATTGGATTTTTTTCTACTAACCATGGCAGGAGGAGCAAATACAAATGAAGACGTGCATTCACCTCGCACACGGGGAATTATACAACACTTCGAATGCCAAGTGCGGCTACACACAGAAGCGCATGATGAGGATTTTCGAGTTACCAGTGACCGCCTTGGTCAATTGGAAAATATGCAGATTGACACCAACACCAAAATCAGCACGTTGGAGAGTTCCATTCAAACATTGAACACCTCTATTGGAGCCATCCTGCAGCGCCTTGAGGAGAGGGATCGTGGACGCACCGCAGATGGACAGGTGAGCAATGCTCCTAGTATTGTACGTGACAATGAAGATGACTATTCTGCAGATACGGAGATTGGGGAAGATGAGGAAGCTAGGCCACGGCGCCGGCTACAACGCAACCGTCAAGGCATAGGTGGACATCATCGGCGTGAGGTACGCAATCATGAAGATACTTTTAACAAGATCAAATTTAAGATACCTCATTTTGATGGTAAATATGACCCTGATGCATATATTACTTGGGAGATTTCTGTTGATAAAAAATTTGCATGTCATGAGTTTCCTGAAAACGCAAGAGTTAGAGCAGCCACTAGTGAGTTTACTGATTTTGCTTCTGTTTGGTGGATAGAACATGACAAGAAAAATCCTAATAACATACCACAAACTTGGGATGCTTTGAAACAGCTCATGCGGGCTAGATTTGTTCCTTCTTACTATGCACGTGATCTGTTAAATAAGTTACAACAATTGAGACAGGGAGCTAAAAGTGTAGAAGAGTATTTTCAGGAATTACAAATGGGTATGTTGCGTTGTAATTTAGACGAGGATGAGGAACCAGCTATGGCTAGATTTTTGGGTGGTTTAAACCGTGAAATTCAGGACATACTTGCTTATAAAGATTACAATAATGTTACCCGTTTGTTTCATCTTGCTTGTAAAGCTGAAAGGGAAGTGCAGGGACGACGAGCTAGCTCTAGAACTAATATTTCTGCAGGAAAGACTAGCTCATCGCAACCACGCACAACTACTCCTTCGACCGGGCGTGCTTCTCCGCCATCTTCTTCACAAAGTCGGGCAGCACCTTCTTCTTCCAGCAACAAGCCACGTGCTTCTTCCACTAGCTCAGCAGTAAAGACCACCCAAAAGCCCACCGAGAGTGCTTCTTCCGTAGCATCTACCGGACGATCTAGAGACGTTCAATGTCATAAGTGCAAGGGTTTTGGCCATGTGCAGCGTGACTGCCCAAGCAAACGTGTTCTAATTGTTAAAGATGACGGTGAGTACTCATCTGCTAGCGATTTTGATGACGATACATGTGTTTTGCTTGCAGCTGACTATGCAGGTAGCGATGAACATCAAGAAGAGCATATTGGTGCAGAAGATGCAGCGCGCTATGATAGTCTCATTGTGCAGCGTGTGCTTAGTGCACAAATGGAGAAAGCGGAACAAAATCAAAGGCACACATTATTCCAAACAAAGTGTGTCGTCAAAGAGCAATATTGCCGCATGATCATTGATGGAGGTAGCTGCAACAACTTGGCCAGCAGTGACATGGTGACCAAGCTGGCACTAAGCACCAAACCGCACCCACATCCCTATTACATTCAATGGTTAAACAACAGCGGTAAGGCAAAGGTAACTAGACTTGTGCGAATCAATTTTACTATTGGATCATATAAGGATGTCGTTGAATGTGATGTTGTGCCTATGCAAGCTTGTAATATTCTACTAGGAAGACCTTGGCAATTTGATAGAGATTCTATGCATCATGGTAGATCAAATCAGTATTCTTTTCTTTACCACGATAAAAAAATTGTGTTGCATCCTATGTCTCCTGAAGCTATTGTGCAAGATGATGTTGCTAGAGCTAGGAAAACTAAATATCAGGACCATGCTAACATTGAGAACAATAACAATGCCAAATCTGTGTTTGATAAGAAAAATGAGATATCTCTGAAGGGAAAATGCTTGTTTGCTACGAAATCTGATATTAATGAACGGATTGCTTCCACCTCTGTTGCCTATGCTTTGGTATGCAAAGATGCTTTGATTTCCCTTTACGATGTGCAACATTCTTTGCCTCCTGCTGTTGCTAACATTTTGCAGGAATATTCTGATGTGTTTCCAAGTGAAATACCACTAGGACTACCACCACTTCGAGGGATTGAGCACCACATTGACCTCATTCCCGGTGCTTCATTGCCCAACCGTGCACCATATAGGACAAATCCAGAAGAAACAAAGGAGATTCATCGCCAAGTACAAGAACTACTTGACAAAGGTTATGTACGTGAGTCTCTTAGTCCTTGTGCTGTTCCAGTTATTCTAGTACCTAAAAAGGATGGATCATGGCGTATGTGTGTGGATTGTAGAGCAATCAACAATATAACCATTCGATATCGTCATCCTATTCCACGCTTAGACGGTATGCTTGATGAATTGAGTGGTGCTGTTGTGTTCTCAAAAGTTAATTTGCGTAGTGGTTATCACCAAATTCGCATGAAACTAGGAGATGAATGGAAAACTGCTTTCAAAACTAAGTTCGGTTTATATGAGTGGTTAGTCATGCCTTTTGGGTTAACTAATGCACCTAGCACCTTCGTGAGATTAATGAACGAGGTTTTGCGTGCATTCACTGGAAAATTTGTTGTTGTGTATTTTGATGATATATTGATTTATAGCAAATCCATGGATGAACATCTTGATCATTTACGTGCTGTTTTTAATGCTTTGCATGAGGCACGATTATTTGGTAATCTTGAGAAGTGCACCTTTTACACGGATCGAGTCTCTTTCCTTGGCTATGTTGTTACTCCACAGGGAATTGAAGTTGATCAAGCCAAGGTAGAGGCTATTCAGGGGTGGCCTGTACCAAAGACCATCACACAGGTGCGGAGCTTTCTAGGGATGGCTGGGTTCTATCGTCGCTTTGTGAAGGATTTCAGCACCATTGCTGCTCCATTGAATGACCTTACGAAGAAGGGGGTGCCTTTTTCTTGGGGCACCACACAAGATAACGCCTTTACCATACTGAAAGATAAGTTGACGCATGCACCTCTTCTCCAACTTCCTGATTTTTCTAAGACTTTTGAGCTTGAATGTGATGCTAGTGGGATTGGATTGGGTGGTGTTTTGTTACAAGGAGGAAAACCTGTTGCATATTTTAGTGAGAAAATGAGTGGGCCTGTTCTAAATTATTCTACCTATGATAAGGAATTATATGCTCTTGTACAAACTTTAGAAACATGGCAGCATTATTTGTGGCCCAAAGAATTTGTTATCCATTCTGATCATGAATCACTAAAGCATATTAGGAGTCAAGGGAAACTAAACCGTAGGCATGCTAAGTGGATGGAATTTATTGAGTCTTTTCCTTATGTCATTAAACACAAAAAGGGAAAGGATAATGTTATTGCTGATGCTTTATCTAGACGTTATACTCTTCTATCTCAACTTGACTTTAAAATTTTTGGATTAGAAACGATTAAAGATCAATATGAACATGATGCTGATTTCAAAGATGTATTGCTGAAATGTAAAGACGGAAAAACATTGAATAAATTTGTCCTCAATGATGGCTATGTGTTTAGAGCTAACAAGTTATGCATTCCAGGTAGCTCCGTTCGTTTGTTGTTGTTACAGGAAGCGCATGGAGGCGGGCTGATGGGGCACTTTGGAGTGAAAAAGACGGAGGACATACTTGCTGGTCATTTCTTTTGGCCAAGGATGAGGCGAGACGTCGAGCGCTTTGTTGCTCGCTGCACGACATGTCAAAAAGCTAAGTCACGACTTAATCCACATGGTTTGTACATGCCTCTTCCTGTTCCTAGCATGCCTTGGGAGGATATTTCTATGGACTTTGTTTTAGGACAGCCTAGAACAAAGAAGGAGAGGGATAGCATCTTTGTTGTTGTGGATAGATTTTCTAAAATGGCACACTTCATACCTTGTCGTAAAATTGATGATGCTACACATGTTGCTGATTTGTTTTTCCGAGATATTGTTAGATTGCATGGTGTGCCAAACACAATAGTTTCAGATCGTGATGCTAAGTTTCTTAGCCATTTTTGGAGAACGTTATGGGCAAAATTGGGGATTAAGCTTTTATTTTCAACTACTTGTCATCCCCAAACTGATGGTCAAACTGAGGTTGTGAATAGAAGTTTATCTACCATGCTTAGGGCTGTTTTGAAAAAGAATATAAAAATGTGGGAAGAGTGTTTGCCTCATGTTGAGTTTGCTTATAATCGTTCCCTACATTCTAGTACTAAGAAATGCCCTTTTGAGATTGTTTATGGATTTGTACCCCGTGCTCCTATTGATTTATTACCTCTTCCTTCAACGGAACGAGTGAATTTTGATGCTAAACATCGTGCTGAATTGATCTTAAAATTGCATGAAACCACTAAGAAGAATATAGAGTGCATGAATGCCAAGTATAAACTTGCTGGTAGTAGGGGAAAGAAAACTATCACTTTTGAACCTGGTGATTTAGTTTGGTTACATTTGCGAAAGGATAGGTTTCCTGATTTGAGAAAGTCTAAATTGTTACCTTGAGCTGATGGTCCATTCAAAGTGTTAGAAAGAATTAATGATAATGCATATAAACTCGAGTTGCCTGCGAATTTTGGGGTTAGTCCCACATTTAACATTGCAGATTTGAAGCCATATTTAGGAGAAGAAGATGAGCTTGAGTCGCGGACGACTCAAATGCAAGAAGGGGAGGATGATGAGGACATCAACACCCTCGATACATCCACACCAACTCAGCTACCGGTTTCTGGTCCGATCACTCGCGCTCGTGCACGTCAACTAAACTATGAGGTAAACTCGTTCTTGGCCTTATGTCCATCTTATCTAGACCGTGGAACTACGTGCTTTCTTGTTTTGCTTAGGAAAAATGGAGAGGAGCCAATGGGAAGGGAATTCGCGCGGACGGGATTTGGACAGCAGAACAGCACCAACTTGTGACGGCCACCACGATTTCATACGGACTCCGATCTGGGATATCAAGTACTTCCTGGAAAGATTATCAAGTCTACTTTCAAATGGATCTGTCCTCATGTCCATATCTATTCGGAGTCGGCCGCAATAGTTATTTTAATACCAAGACCTTTTTCTGTCTAGGGTGCTGCATCACCAAAATTGGGCCCATGGCCCATGTATCGTTTGGAGTCCATTAGGGACTCGTGATTAGGGTTTCTCACGACCCTAGGGAGGTAATAAATAGTAGCAGCCGCCCTCATTAGCTGGGGGTTTTTGTTTATTCGTAAGTTAGCTTCTGCTGCTTCCTTGTACACGCGCGTGTCGACTAGATCGCCCGTCTACTTGTATCCAGAACCCCACTTTAGATTGATTCAACAGATAAGTGCTTGTTCTTCTTGTTCTTGCGTGTTATCCGATTGCTTGCAGGAACAAAGGCCCTCGTGGTCAGGTTGATTGTGCGCCAGCAAGATCAATACAACTTCGGAGTCGGTGTACCAATCGCTAAGGCGCATCGTCTTGGGGACGGTGTAGTCGGATCGCTAACGTCTTCCTCCACAAATCGAACCCTCCTATTCTCATCGAAAGATCGGGAACCAAGATCCTATCAAGGACACACTCTTAAACATGATCTAGATAGATCATTAGTGTTTTTCTATCCCGGCCATGTAAATGAAATTCGGTTACCTAACCCAGATTTTCATTTATATAAGTGTCGGGAACTAACCATGCTCTTCAACCTATCAAAGAGGCTCGTAGGAGTAATGTCTCTGGCAGGGTCAGAAGGAGCCATTCACATAGGGAAGCCATGGAGATGCCACCACGATACCCTCCCTCCTATTAGTACCAAGAGAATGTGGATCCAATGGGCGATGCACCTAGCTGGACACAATCTCGAACGTATGATGCAGGAGGATCGTCGTGGAAAGAGTGGGCTACCACTAGATGGAGCTCAAGTTCTAGTAGCTTGTCTTCTCCACTGATGGGTACACAACGTTCCTTTTTGGACCGAGGTTATCGTGACCTTGGACAAGGAATGGCGGAAGTCACCCAATGCATGGGAGATCTAGAAGTGAGGACCGACAACATCTTCAACAAACTCCAAGACCACATCCAAGGTACCCACGACTGGCAGCAACAAATCGATGCACAATTCAAAAATGTCAACACCACACTGCAGCAACAACAGGCCGAACTCATGGCCTACTTCTGCCATGAGGTACTTGAATCACACCCCATTTGCATCTACGAAAATAATGTAGTATAGGTGCAGTAAGAATATTTTACTTTGCATAAGTTGAAATCATGAATAGTTGCCCTGTTTTATTTTGTCTAGTCCCTTGCAAACAACTTAGTAATCTTCAAGTATTGCGTTTATTGTCTTAGAATATCCTTGCCTTAAACATGGAATTTGTGGGTAGAACAAGCTAAGTCTAATTCTAGGTTGTTGTAGGATATGATATAGTGATAAAAGCTGCTAATATCCTAGTTAAAAGTGAAACTTAATTTCTCGTAGAAAAATTTAAAATGGGAGTTCCTCATTTGATAAAAATTCCTACCAAAGCCATATGACGATTAAAATTTGATAAACCCTATGCATATGCTATCCGCCTTCACATTGAGCCGAGTCAAACTAGTATAGACCTATGTGAGATTCACTTCATACTTTTAAGATCAGGATTGCATGGCCACATGTTAAACTTCTACACTAGAAGTTAGCAAAATTCCATCGTACCATTTCACCACAAAAAAGATACTCTATGCTTTTCATGCATAATACTCTCTTCAAAATATTTGAAAAGAAAATAGGAGTAGAAGACATGGCTACAAGAAAATGAAAAATGCATGCTCAGACACAAGAGGATGAGAAAAAAAAGAATAAGTAGTCATGTTTCATTCTCACAAATAAAGAGAGTGCATACAAAGGAGTTATCTTCATATTTTCACTCCACAAATATTCATCACACTTGCAAAAATCTTGATTAAAAGTATGATTTGTTTTCTCCTAAGTCTTACTCTTTTGACTTAGCAATAAACGTGTTGCAAATGTGCCTACTCTTGATCCCTACCAAGCTCCACATCCAAGTCTTATTTAGATATAGGGCAAGAAAGGCATTGCCTTAGTGAGGATACAAACACCACTTCCACATAGGAGTGATTGAGTGCATCAATTGAGGAACTTAAAATCAAACACCATTTGAAATTCTGCTGAAATTTGAGTGGAACTTAAACATTAGGTGATGCATGCTCATTTTGTTGTTCTATCTTTCAACCATCCAAGAAAAGGATGAGGCATAAGCCCCATATTGACTAAGAAAAAAGGGTGAGGTACCATAGCCCATTTATTCAATACAAGGTAGAATATTTTGTTGTGCTCTTGGTACTTTTGCAAAATAGGATATTGTAGCAACTTCTGATCAACAACCTAAGTCCTTATCTTTGCTTTGGGACGAGCACAGGGTAAGCATGGGGAAGTTTGTTGACGGTTGTTATATACCAATTTCGACCATCAACATAACTCAATTATGTGAAGGAATAAATATTTCTTACACATCATAGTTAGATTTAAAATAATTTCACTTGTACTTGGAGAAATGGTGCATGCAGGAGTTTTCATGCAGAAATGATGGTGAATAAGGAGAGCAACCCTAAAAAGTGCCACCCCAGCCAATCATGTGATGACACGTTGCACCACATGGATCCATGACTCGTTCCCAGGCGTATTCGAGGAGATCCAATGGTGTATCAGCCAGGAAGGGGATAAAATCCCACTTGGAAGTCAACCCTAGGAAGCACACCCGAAGGGGGCCAGGACCAGGTCGGCCAACCCCCCCCCCCCCCCCCCCCCCCAAGTTGGCTGACTTAGCCCTGGTGCCAAACCCGGTCTTCCTCCACGTGTTGGCTCCTCATGGCTCCCTGAAGGCAGTGAAGACTGATTCGCGCGCTAATTGTGGCATGAACCACCTCTACTCTGTGTATAAAATAGGGGGGTGCCTCACTACTAACACACACCACTCAATCATTCTCTCTTGTATTACACCAGTGCTAATAGTCCTTTAGTTGAGGTTAGGCTGTAGAGAGGAGCTTCTTGTCCCAAGTCCAAATTGGAAAAGGTATGGCTCATGTATATTCTCTTGTATTTGTGACATTATGCTTTATAATATTATTATTAGTCTTTATTTATTCATATACTTGGGTGAAGCGTTCCTTGTTTTGTTGTGAGTCCATGCATATGTTAGGTGTAGATGTCATTATGGTCTAGTTATATTGCTTTTATTATATTATCATAAACATCATACACCTTCACTATAGTCTACATATGTTAATATGAGTAATGTAGTGTTTGGTTCCAACATTGGTTTCAACGATGTTTAGGCTAGTCAATTCCTTATAGAGGTACTTGTACTCGAGCCACTAAGGTATTTACTTGTTATGTAAGCTGGTTCTTAGATAATTAAGTAGCGTCGGATGTCTCATAGACCCATGATTTGTAGGGGTAGACGGCAGGTGGTAATAGCCCTGTCTGTCCTTCGAATCCCCCACATTCGGCTACGCTGCAGGCTCGTGGCAGGAATCATCATGATATTCTCAAGGTTAAACCTGTGTCCGATGTGTTGAACCGCTAAGCCCTAGTACTTGTATTTCCTT
The DNA here is from genome assembly GCA_036927565.1 of Tuctoria greenei. Taxonomy (NCBI): domain Eukaryota; kingdom Viridiplantae; phylum Streptophyta; class Magnoliopsida; order Poales; family Poaceae; genus Tuctoria; species Tuctoria greenei. The sequence continues at coordinate 99,224,569 of JAYESD010000012.1, read as the reverse complement.
GCGCTTGTGGAATTCATCTTGCTTTAGCATAGGTTAGCCCAGTGCTTCTGCAGAACTAGCCTTGCTGCTAGGATGACATGTAGACGGTAAGAAATATCAATAGGGCACATGCTAAACTTCTACATTAGAAGTTAGCAAAATACAATCATACTACTCCACCATCAAAAGATACTCCATGTTCTCGTGCATAACGCTCTCTTCAAATATTTGAAAAAGAGGAGCAGAAGACATGGCTATAAGAAAAGAAAAAGAAAAATGCATGCTCATATACAAGACATGAGAAAAAGAAATTAGGTAGCCATGTTTCATCCTCACAATAAAGAGAGTCCACAAAAAGGAGTCATCTTCGAATTTCCTTTCCACTACATTCCATCACACTTGCACAATCTTGATCAAAAGTATGATTTGTTTCCTCCTAAGACTTACACTTTTGACTTAGCAATATATGTGTTGCAAATATGCCTACTCTTGATCTCTACCAAGCTCCATATAAAAGCCTTATTTAGATGTAGGAATAGAAAGGCATTGCCTTGGTCAGGAAAACAATTCCATTTACCACATAGAACTGATTGAGAGCATCATTTGAGGATCCTAAAACTAAACATCATTTAAAACTCTCCGAAATTTAGGTGGAACTTAGACATTAGGTGATGCATGTTCACCTTGCTGTTCTATCCTTCAACCACCCAGGAAAAAGAGGAGGAATAAGCCCCATAATGACAAAGAAAAATGGTGAGGTACCATAGCCAATTTTTTCAATGCAAGGTAGAATATTTTTTGTGCACTTGGTACTTTTGAAAGATAAGACATCGTAGCAACTCCAGATCAACAACCTAAGTCTTCATCTTTTCTTTGGGACGAGCAAAGGGTAAGCTTGGGGGAGTTTGTTGACGGTCGTTATGTACCATTTGGACCGTCAATATAACTAAATATGTGAAGAAATAAATATTTCTTACACACATCACATTTACATTTAACATAATTCCACTTGTAGGAGAAATAGTTTATGCAGGTATTTTATTGCAAGAATGAGGAGAAATGAGGGGAGCAATCCTAAAAAGGGACATCCCGACCAATCATGTGATAACATGTGGCACCATATGGATCCATGGACGTCTTCCCAGGCGTATCGGAGGGATCCAATGTGGGTTCACGTGGGATGGGAACCAGGGCCCACCAGCCATTCACCAGGAGAAAGCACAGCTGAGGAAGGGCCAGGACTAGGTCGACCGACCCCCTGGCTGGGCCAACTTAGTCTGGGCGCCAAATACAGTCAGCTGATGTGTGGCGCTCTCCTGTGGCTCCCTAATGGCAATGAAGACTGCTTTGCGTGCAATTAGTGCCGGGAATCGACTGAACTCCGTGTATAAATTGGACCCCTCACCTCTCACTTCAACACACACCACTTGAGCATTCACTCCATTGTATACACTAGTTCTCTTAGTCCTTAGTGGAGGTTAGGCTATAGATAGGAGCCTCTAGTCCCTAGTCCAAATTGGGAAAGGTATGTCTCATGTATCTTTCTTTTATTTTGTGACTTTATGCATATTAATAATATTATTATTAGTCTCTCCTTATTCATATACTTGGGCAAAGCGTTTCTTGTTTGATTGTGGAGTCCATGTATGTTGTAGGTGTAGGTGTTATTATGATCCAATCATAATGTCCATATTATGTTATCGTAAACACCATATACCTCCACTATAGTCTAATTAGGTAATGTCATGATTATGTTCATACATATAAAGTAGTGCTTGGTCCAAACATTGGTTCAATGATGTTTAGGTTAGTCATGGCCTTAGGAAGGTACTTGTACTGCAACTCCGAAGGCATTTACTTAACATGTAATTGTGGTCCTTAGAATGTTAAGTAGCATTGGATGTCTCGTAGACCCACAGGTTGTAGGGGTAGGCGACAAGTGGTGACAGTCTTGTTTGTCCTTTGCACTCCCCCACGTTCGGCTATGCCATAGGATCTTAGCGTGAATCATTTTGGTTTTGCCAAAGGTACACCCGTTCCCGATATGTTGGACCACTAAGCCCTAGTATTCACCATTAACATGTTCATGTGTACATTATTAGGCTATGTATATGAGTCATTAGAGCACAGTAGGAGCAGCCCTTCTCGTAGCTTAATCCTCACTAGGACAACCTTACCCCTTAGAGTAGATTGCTTTGGTGTGTGTCATGCTACCCAATTCACCATTGATCCATCCTATTAGAATCATCACTAGATCATCCTAACCTACCCAAGATTTTGCCTCACTTCACTTGCCTTCCTTTGGGATAAAATAAATATGATACCCTAGGGAATACTCTCGAGTGAAATGCTGCAGTGGTACTTTGTGCTCTTGTGGAACTCATCTTGCTATGGCTTAGGTTTGCCCATTGCCAACTACATATGTAGAATTTATTTCTATGATGAACTGTAGATGCTAAGAAATACCAACACTCAGCAAGACTTAGCCATCTCACCTTTACATGAAACTCTACATACGAGTAACTTAAGCTGAAATGCTATAAAGAACTCGCCTAAATTAGATCCTTAGTTTCATCTTTTAGCATCAAATTTAATGGTTCATCGAATCATAAACTTAGTTTGCACTATCTTGAATTCATCAAAGTTTGCAATACAAGAGATTATTCATAACAGCATATTCATCCTCTTCCAACTACTCTATTACTAGGTCACATCGCAGTGAACAAGTTTACTCAATCCATTTCCGTGAGCATCGATGATTCGAATCAACCTGAACTGCACGACACATACACTTGTAAGGAAAACATGTCAGTGCTCTTCACTCTACATCATATGTATCCATCTTTCACCCGTCATCCTAATGTCGGACCAGTTCTAATATCCTCACGGAAGGTCCACAAAACGGAACACATCGGAGTTGCTCCGCTAGCATATTTACACCTCTGCCACCAACCCCAAAGGACATTGGTATAAGTTCTGACACGAGAGTGCTTGAGTTACATCAGTTTACTGGATCCCATATACCAGTATGCACCCGGTACAGTTCAAACTTGCTCAGCAGGACCGCACACGGCACGGTCCTTAACCGACACATACAGGGCCTACAACCCCCCTCCAACATCTTCCTTGCCCTACCAGCCCATCGGGGTTAGAACAATTTCGTGTGCACTAATCTACACAAATTCCCGTCCACATCTCATATTAAAGAGTGAACATTATGGAATCATATTGCGAGTAGATTCCAAGTATTCGACTTCTACCAAACTTTTAGCTAAACATTAAGCATGGAAATATAATACAAAGGAGCCTTATTCTACCAATCACTCTAAGGATTATTTGGTCATGCATGTAGAGGGTTTACCTTAATAGACATAATGCATAATACAATACTGTCGATACCCTGCGTACCGGGTACCCTCTGACTCCGCAAGCAAAGTCGAAGAGTTCATATGTCCAAGTGGCAGATTTTCAAAGGGGACATGCATCCGTGTAACCGGACCTACCTCCCTCTTTAGGATAGCTCTGGTAGAGCCATGTGTCTAGAAGAGCTGGACCTGCCTCCCTCGTTAGCATAGCTTCGGTGCTGCCACGTGTCCTACAGAGCCTGATCTGCCTCCCTCCTCAAGGAAGCTACTACATTGCCATGTGTCCAACGGCACCGGACCTATCCCCCAGTAGATGGAAGCTCCAGAGCTTCCACGTATCAACACTCAGACTTACATCAGCAACGGGAGGACATCGGGATCTCCAACGGCGCGGACATTCAAGGGCTATCAATTAGCCGTTACAAGACCTGGTTAATGCGTCATTAATGCCATATTAATGACGCACGATCAGGGGAATATCAAGGCTGGTAACGCTGCTGTTGAGTCACGTTATCACACAATTAAACCCTCATTACACTGTAGATCATGTAAAGGGTAGTTAATACAGCCGGGGCCACTTGTTGGGCTGGGCTCGATCTGTAATGGCCAGTCCTTAGCATATAAAAGGGATGCACTACATGGTAGAAAGGATTCAATCTCAAATGATCTCTCACACACAAGCTCATCCACACTCATAAAATCAACACACACCATGGAGTAGGGTATTATGCTCAGGCGACCCGAACCACGTAAAATCTTCTGTGTCACCATCTTGTGCTTGATCTTGACTCGTGCCCCAACCAAATACAAACCTCTATGTACTAGGCTTTAGTAGTACCGAGGGAAGTGTCCTAGTCCACACTTTGACATTTGGCACGCCAGGTAGGGTGGGCTTTCAAGCTTTCAAGATTCAATATGGTGAACTCCGCTGTAGCTTCATCCAACGGACCGGCTGTCCAGCTTACTGGAGGAAATCCCTCCAATGTGCAGCAGCCGGCCAACGTTGTGATTTTGGTGGGTGTTGTTCCACCACTACCTCCACCATCTCAGCAGGATGGTGTGTTCGCGTTGGTCCCTGCATCGATAAACAACTCTGAGAACGCGTTAAATGCAGCGCAGACTCTGCTTCAGTGCCCTTCAGTGCTAAGAGCTCCTCCGGGCACGACAGAACAGTGGCACACTGATGTGAAGAATTTAGTTGTAGCTGCAGCCAATGCCATCAGCAACCAAGGCCCGCCCCATGCAGGGCAGGCACCTTCAAGGATCAGGACCTTGTCTGGTAGACTTGGTCCTCAGTTATCGCAGCACAGGAGACGTGCACCCTCCCATCAAGTGATGTCACTGCCCTCCGGGGCTCGTCGCACTCATACGGCATCTAGGCTCCTGATGCAGGACCTCCGGTCGGAGCTCAACCGCCATTATAGGTAGCAAGACGGCTGTCTCAACATCGAGCGTGCTCGTAAGAGGTGCATTGCTCGAGAAACCCTTCTCCTCTTGGAGTTGGGGGCAGCTGTTCGGCCCTCGCCATACACCTCCGCATGGTCGAGTGACCACCTAAGTTCCATCCTTATCTGCTGGAGAAATACGACGAGACAGTCATCCTCGTCGAGTTTCTTCAGATTTACTCCACCGCCATCCATGCAGCTGGAGGCAATGAGGTCGTGATGGCCAACTACTTCCCTGTGGCCTTCAGTGGGATTGCAAGGTCCTGGTTCATGAGCTTACCACCTGACTCCATCAACAGTTGGGCAGAGCTATGTCGCTAGTTCACCCGCTATCTTTGGGAGCTCCTACACCCGGCTAGGCACAAAGCTGAACCAATTTGCCGTACAACAGAAATCGGGAGAGTTGATGCGATCGTTCATCCAACGGTTTTCTCAGGTACAAAACACCATCCCTTCAATCTCAAATGCTTTTGTCGTCATTGCGTTTCGACAAGGGTTCAAGATAAGAAGATGTTGGAGAAGCTGGCAACAAAAAACGTCAGCAGCGTCACAGAACTCTTCAGCCTCGCGGATAAATGCGACAGAGCCGTGGAGGATCGTGAAATGCACTCCAAACCAGCTGTGGAGGATGGTAAATCTTCCTCCAAAGCTGAAGTTGCTGCCTCCGGCAATGGAAAAAAGAAGAAGAAATTCAGTGGCAAGTAGAAGTCATTGGCCAGAACACCAACCGATGTCGCTGCTGCAGCACCTGGTGGCTGGTGGCCACGCCCCAACAAATGACCTCGACCATCGTCTAAAGATGGCGACAGTGAAAAGATGTGGTGTCTGATTCACAAATCGACAACCCACAATGTGGAAGACTGTCGCGAGGTCAAAAGGCTTGTTGAACGTAGCAACAAGCGTCAAGAAGAACCTCCTTTCTGCCAACCGGAAGAAAGCAAAAAGTCGATGAAGCTCTGTCTGATCAGGAGCTCTGCTTCCAAGACGCCAAGAAGGCGTTAAAGGTGGTCTACAACACTGTTGATGACGACTTCGACACCTCCAACAATGAGCATCGGAAGACTCTCCATATGAAATATGGAGGGTCCTAGGATATCACCTCTCGACGTGTCCTGAAGACTATGCGTCGGGAGATGGCTGCTGCAGCCCCTACTGCCGAGGCGGAGCCTCATCGAAAGTGGATGGACACTGCTATCACCTTCGATGCTTCTGACTGCCCGAATAACATGACCGAAGCTGGTCAGTTACCCTTGATGGTCTCTCTGACTATCAATAACATCCATCTCTACCATGTCTTGGTGGATGGAGGTGCGGTGCTCAACCTCCTCAGCTTCGTAGATTTGGTGAAACTCCAGCTCAACATCTCGGACCTCTGGCTCTCATGCCCCTTCTCCGGAGTAGGTCTGGGAGCCATCACTCTACTCGGATCGGTTACTCTTCCGGTGACCTTTGGGACTCGGGATAATTATAGGTCTGAGAAGCTGGTATTTGATATGGCACACATCAGCCTTCCCTTCAACGCCATCCTAGGTAGGCCAGCCCTGTACAGGTTCATGGCCGTAGCTCATTATAGCTACCTGGTGTTGATGATGCCAACTCCAATAGGTGTCCTCCAGATCTGAGGGGACCACACTGCTGGAGTAACTGCGCTGGAAGAACTTCATGCGCTTGCTACAGCGCAAGAAGGGTCCGGCAACGAGCAAGCTGCTCAACCTTCGAGTTCACATCAATGTGGCTCATCTTCTGCACCTCGTGTGCAACCGAGCGGCGACACCGACATACCCATCAAAGTCGTCCAAATTAGTTCTAATGTCAATCAGACTAGTCGTATATCGGGGGGTCTGATTGACAAATAGGAACTCGCGCTCGTCACTTTCCTCCGGGCAAATGTCGACGTGTTTGCATGGCAACCATCATAGATGCCTAGGATCCCCAGGGAGGTGATCTAGCACCATCTGGAGATCTACCCCGATGCATGGCCCATATAACAGAAGCCCCAGAAGCAATCAGTTGAGCGGCAGAACTTCATCAGACAAGAAGTCAAGAAGCTGCTCGATGTTGGATTCATCCGGGGATTCATCATCCACGGTGACTGGAAACCCAGTTGTCGAACCAAAGCTCGGCGGGAAGCTTCAGATGTGCATCGACTACAACACTTTAAATAAGGCATGCCCAAAAGACCCATTTCCACTACCTAGAATAGATAACATAGTGGATTCTACCTCCGGATGTGAATTATTGTGTTTTTTAGACGCTTATTCTGGATATCATCAAATTCCAATGTCTAAGAAAGATAAAGAGCATACTGCCTTCATCAAAGTAGATGAGTTGTACTGTTACAGAGCTATGCCTTTTGGTCTTAAAAATGCTACCTCAACTTTTGTGCGAGCTATGCACAAAACCTTTGGGGAGCTGATTAGGGACCTGGTGGAAGTCTACGTCGATGACATCGTCGTCAAGGTGAAGAACCAGGATTCGCTCCTTGACAATCTCCAAGCTGTCTTTGATAGGCTCAGCCTAACGCGCACGAAGCTCAACCCAGCGTGTCTTCGGGGTTAGCTCCGGGAAGCTCCTTGGTTTCTTGGTGACTCACCGAGAAATTGAGGCAAATCCGGCAATAATCAAAGCCATTGAAGAGATGCGGTCTCCAGCTCGTATCAAAGATGTCCAGAAGCTAACTGGATGTCTAGTTTTGTTCAGCTGATTCATTTCAAGGCTGGCAGAGCGGGCACTACACTTCTTCAAGCTGTTGAGGTAGTCTGGACCGTTCCATTGGTCTGAAGAAGAAAAGAAGGCATTCCAAGAGCTCAAGCAACACCTCACTACACTACCAATAATGGTCGATCTAAAGCTTGGTGAGCCTCTTCTGCATTACATCGCTGCAACTACAAATGTTGTTAGCATGGTTCTGGTTGCAGAAAGACTAGAAACATCTTCAACTCAGAAGCCTAGACCCCTCCGGGAGGGTCCGGAGCTACCTAAAGGCGAGTCTAGGTCCAAGCCCCCAGGCACGGATTCTAAAAGCAAGATGCCTATGGATCAACCTCCCTCATTCGATGGAGTACCTACTCAAGAAGAAGAAGGTCCGGACCCCTCCGGGAGGGTTCGGGTTGATGAAGAAGAAGATTTGGACCCCTCTAAGAGGGTCTGAGCTGTCCAGCGGCCGGTCTACTTCATTAGCAAAGTATTGCACGATGCAAAGACTCAGTACATTTATGTGCATAAGCTGCTATACGCAGTGCTTATTGCCTCAAGGAAGCTTTGTCACTACTTCCAAGCCCACAAGTTATCAGTGGTAATCTCCTATCCACTGTGCGCTATATTACATAATCCTAATTCTTCTGGGAACATTGCCAAGTGGGATGCGGAGCTGGCAGAATTCAATCTCAAATTCCTGCCTCGACATGCAATCAAGAGTCAGGTGCTGGCTGACTTTGTGGCAGAGTGGACACCATCTTCATCAATTCCAGGGGGCCTTAGTGAATAGAAGCAAAAACTTAAGGTCCTAGTCTTCACTGAGCCTCACTAAACTCTCTACTTCGACGGCTTCGTGCAGAAGCAGGGGGCCTTAGCTAGAATCCTTGTCCTTGCTCCGACCGAGGAGAAGGTCAAGTACATGATGCACCTTGACTTCAAGGCAACCAACAACATGGAGGAATATGAAGCTCTCATCTATGGACTCAATGTGGAGCTATCATATGGCATCCGGCAGCTACTGGTGAAGGGTGATTTGCAACTCATCATCAAACAAGTCAAAGGTGAATGTAGTTGCAACAACCCCCAACTTACAGCTTATTTACTTGAAGTCCAGAAGCCGCAGAAGGACTTCCATGTTCTCGATCTCTGCCATGTCTAGCGTATCAACAACGTTGAAGCTGACAACCTCTCGACGAGGGCTTCAACCGGAGCTCAAGCTTCTGAAGGAGTTTTTGTCAGGAGATTGTCATCACTTGCCGCTCAGCCTACCGAATTGAGTGATAGAGGCGAGACCAGTACCCAGGAGCTGGCAGTCCTGGTGTCCTTATTACCATTGTGACCACCAAGGATCGTAGGTGCTACTGGAAGCTCCGAGCAACCAAGCGTGCAAGATCCAGAAGCTCAAGTAATCTCCGATGCATGGATCTCGGAGGTCCGGAGCAACTTGAAAGACAACATCTTTCCTGAAGACGGTGTATCCACTGAGTGAATTGCCAAATTGGCTAAAAGATACATGTTGGTAGAAGGGGATCTCTACCGACGTGGTGCCAATGGCATTCTAATGCAGTACATTTCCCGGGAAGAAGGCCGCGAGCTCCTCGCGGAGATCCATGGAGGCGAGTGTGGGAACCACACATCTTCTCGCACGTTGGTTGGTAAGGCCTTTTTGCATGGCTTTTTTTGGCCTACAACACTCCAGGATGCAGTCGAGTTGGTCAAGAAGTGCGAAGCGTGCCAGTTTCATGCGAAGCAAATCCACACACCAGCTCAGTCACTGTAGATGATACCTCCCAAATGACCATTTGTTGTGTGGAGGATGGACATTTTGGGACCTTACCCAAAAGCTGTCGGAGGTTACCGGTTCTTGTATGTTGCCATCGACAAGTTCACGAAGTGGCCGGAAGCTACTCCAGTTGTGACTATCAACAAACAATCATCCATCATGTTTTTGAAGTCCATTGTCTGCAGATTTGGAGTTCCGAACAGAGTAATCACTGACAATAAACCCAATTCACAAGTACAACATTCCAAGAGTGCTGCGAAGATCTCGGCATACAAGTCAGCTACGCCTCGGTAGCACATCCAGTAAGTAATGGCCAAGCTGAGAGAGCGAATGCAGAGATACTCAAGGGACTAAAGACGCGCACTTATGAGCGCTTGAAGAAGCATGGCACCAACTAGATAGAGGAGCTCCCGTCTGCTTTGTGGACAAGTCGGGCAACACCCAGTCGGGCTACGGGAGAGACACCTTTCTTCCTGGTGTACGGAGTTGAAGCAGTGCTTCCTCTGGAGATCACTATGGGTTCTCTCCGGGTATGGACCTTCGATGAAGCCACGCAGGACCACCTCCGACGTGAAGACCTCGACCTCTTCAATGAGGCAAGGTGCCAAGCAGCTGTTCGGAACGTGCAATACCGTCACGCGCTCTGACGCTATCATCAAAGGTTCGTGCGTAACCGGCAGTTAGAAGAAGGCGATCTGGTGCTGCGGCAAATACTGACTCGAGAAGGTATGAACAAACTCTCCCCCAGCAGGCAAGATCCTTTTCGTGTTATCAAAGTTTCCTGCCCCGGATGCGTTTGCTTGGTGATAGAGGATGGGATACCACTTCCCAACCCCTTGAACATCGAGCACCTCCATAAGTTCTACACATAGTTACACGGAGGTGAGTTTTTATTTGTATAACTTGTATCTCTTAGAGTGTATGGATAGAGTTGGGAGGGTACTAGCACACTTAACTTGGTCCGTTACTTTAGGTGTGTATTTACCTTCCCTAGGTTAGATCAAGATGAATAGCACACTTAACTTGGTCTTGTACTTTAAGTGTGTCCTGGTCTTCCCCGGTTAGTCAGAACTTAATGAGAAACATTTTATACAGACAGACTCCACGTGCATATAATTTGTACAAGCTCATTTCATTTTATACCTTCTTGTCAATAGTGATGTTGTGCAATCCGAGTGAATTAAGGTCCTAATAATTCATGAGAAATATGTAAGTCTTTTTGATGATTTTCCTTTAGATCCCGGTTATTATAGTCTACTCGCCTGAAAACCAAAGCTAACACGGGTCTAGAGTGCGCTATCGACTTAGCCTGGTCAAGCACCCTAAGTACGCCGCTCTACCTATTCCGCCAGATCTCAGTAAGGCGAGTCTGGAAGGCATACGGATTTTTGGAAATTTAATCAGAATACTTATGTTTTTCAAATAATTAATTGAGACCTAAAGTTCAAACAAGGATAGTAAGCCGCAATAAAACTATTGACAAGAGGACGAATTTTACTGCTTCTCTTGTCTCTTATGCGTAGGAAAAATGAACAATTGAGGACAAGCGACATGGGCGATGGTCGAAGCCGTCGAAGCAAATAGCTCTGACAACCCCCATGGGGCCCGCCGTCGATGTTCTACGCGTTGACAGTGGGCGTCGTCGAAGCTACCAAGCTCTAGAACCCCCAGGGGGCCTGTCGTCGATGTTCTACGCGTGGACAGTAGGCGCCGTCGAAGCTACCAAGCTCCGGCAACCCCCAGGGGGCCCTCCATCGATGTTCTAGGTGTTGACAGTGGCCGTCGAAGCTACCAAGCTCTGACAACCCCCAGGGGGCCCCGTCGTCGATGTTCTACGCGTTGACAGTGGGTGCCGTCAAAGCTACCAAGCTCCAGCAACCCACGGGGGCCTGCCATCGATGCTCTATGCGTTGACAGTGGGCGCCATTGAAGCTACGAAGCTCCAACAACACCCAGGGGGGCCGTTATTGATGTTCTACGCGTTGACAGTGGGCGCCGTTGAAGCTATTAAGCTCTGACAACCCCCAGGGGGCCTGTAGTAGACGTTCTATGAGGTAACAGTGGGTGCTGTCAAAGCTAACAAGATCCAACAACTCCCAGGAGGCTCGCCGTCAATGTTCTACATGTTGAGAGTGGGTGCCATCGAAGCTACCAAGCTCCGACGCCTCCCATGTGGTTCGCCGTCGACACAACAAAGGGTCCTTGGAGCGTACAGAAGCAAATCTCATATCTCGAAGCTATCCTACTAGCTACAAGTTCAGAGCAAACAAGATTTCAAGACATTGTCAACTTTCTCATGGTAGATGTCCTCAATAAATTGAACATATCTACCAGGGGGCCAACAAGATAAAAGGGCAATGTATTGAAGACAAAAATGGAATTCAAAAGGATTTCATTCATCCATTCATTCAAAATTGGATATTTACATGTTAAAGGTACAAAGAGGAAAGTCCTAGCTATTAGAGTTCCTAACAAAGAACAAGGCAACTGTCTAGGCAACTTCTTTGACAACGCTGGCCTTGGAAGCTTCTTCCTCCTCGACAATGGTTCCTTCGACCACTGGAGCTAGAGACATCTTTGGGTCCCGGCTCTTGAAGAATGTCAGCATATACTCGATGACATTCTTAGCCAAGGACTTTCCTTCTATCTCTAGTTGGTCGACGATTACGTCTCCCATAGCATCCAACTTGTTGCCGACGGAGTTCAAAGCTACCAGGGCCTGTCTATCTCTGGATCTGGGTCATCCGGACAAACTGTACTAAACTCCAAAGACACCAGAGCTTCATTAGCTTGCCTGAGGAAGTCCTAGACTTGTTGAGACTCAATTGTCCTCGAGCTCCAGAGCTCCTCCAACGACTTCCTTGCAGATGAAAGCTCCACAGAGCCCTCTTTTGAGAAGCACTCGACCTCCTTAGCATGATGCTGAATTTGTTCAGCCAGCAACTTCTCTTGGTTGGCACTTGTTTCTCTCGGAGGTGTACTCTGCTTCGCCTATCCGCAAGGTCTTTCTCTTTCATCTTCATCTTGTCCTCCCGGGCAGAGACATCAATTTCTCTTTCGCTAACATCTTGGCCTGCCCGCCACAATCGATGCCTCTCTTGTTCGCACAAGGATTCAAATTCCTTCACACGGTTAGGCAAGTCTTGTTCACCGTGTGCCAGCTTTGGGAGAGCTCATACTTCCTCTGCTGGATCTTATCTTCTTTTTCTTGGAGGCTAACCTCCTTATTATCGAGCTCCTCTCGGCACTTGAGGAGAGTTTCCCTAAACTCTTCATGACTCCCCGAGCGGCCGTCGGCCATTTCACGGGCCTTATGCGCATGCTCGTAGATCTCTTGAGTATTCTTGTTGAGGGCCTTCACAGCGGCCTCTCACTCGTCTAGCACCCTGTTCAGGCGCGACTACCGGGCTTTTTCCTTTGCCACCCACTCCTTCTAGTCTGCCAGTCGAGACTGCATTAGCTTTGTCTCAAAGAGCAGCCTATTGTGCTAACGCCTCAGGGTGTTGCGCTCTTCTTTGAGAAACTTGCAGTCATGGTCAAAAGAAAGCTGGACTTGTCGGGGGCTTGGGCAGGCATTGTCGATTGACAACTCCGAAGGAATTGGCTCCGGGCCCTCCTGAGGTGCCTCCGCAGGCTCCAACGGGTCTTCCAAAACAACATAAGGAGACCAGACGCAAGCGTGTTCTCCAGCAGCTCCATGTCACCAGGGCTGATCTCTAGGAGCTCGTCAATCTCTGTCGCGATAGAGGAAGGTCCTATAGCTGGGACTTCTACCTCTGGAGCTGGCAAGGAGGGTTCAACCGCTGGATCTTCAACTCTTGGAGCTGGCGAGGAGGGATCTGCAGCCAGATCTTCAGCCATCGGCTCAAAAGTCAGAGCACCAACAGTCAGATCATCTTGAGCAGGATCGGGCAAGGTCACCTCCGATGTTGCCACCTCTAGTACCGGTGCCTGGACTCCCACCGGGTCTTCATTGATTTATGGCAACAATGTCAGAACCTCAGCAGCTAGCTCCGAAATCACCAGAGCTTGCTCCAAGTACTTCTTCCACGTTGTCCGGCGCTACCACGGGTTCTTCGGCTGCTGGTACTAGACTTGTCTCCTCGACAGTCGGCGCCGGAGCTATTGTGTCGTCCGTCACAACCACTAGGGGAGGGGTTGGAGCTGAGGCAGGAGCTTCAGCTTGCATAGCCTCCGCGGTTGCCGTAGGCGCCGGAGCTGCAACCTCCTTCCTCGATACTTTGGAAATAGAATATATAGAATTCAAGATAAAGCAAGAAATAAAATCAAGACAAAAGCTGAAGGTTCGGCCCATACCTGGGGATGTTGCTGCTCCAGTCAGCACAGATCTTCTTTCTTGGGCACTTGGAGCTAGAGCCCGCCGTTGTCTGTGTGCTGGACGCTCCAGGCCCTGAACCAGGTGTTGAGGCGCCCGCCAGCGCTGCTACCTCTGGTACCTCCATCATCGAAGGATTTACTCCAGACTATAGCCCTCTGCTGGCATTGGGACGGGAGTCGATTTGCCGAACCTAGCGCCCTCTGTGGACACCGGAGCCGAAGGACCAGCCGGAGCTGGAGGCACAACCACCACATACCTCAATCGAGGCTGAGGGGTTGCTTCTCTCGGAGCATCCCTCAGATGGCTCCCTCACTTCCTGTCAGCTTCTGTCGAAGGGTGATTCCAGCAATTCTCCCGGTACTACCGTTGGCAGCCCGCGGAGTTCTTAGTTCGGTTGTGGGTGCGTGGAGATTCAGAAGAAGGTGGCAATTTGACACAAGTATTTGCGTGGTTCGGGCCGCCTGAGCATAATACCCTACTCCACGGGTGTGTGTTGTTGTTGTTGTATTGAGCGTCTGAGCGCTTGAGTGTCAGAGACTAGAGAGTATTGAGCGTGTGTGGAAGCCTCCTTTCTGTGCATCGCTCAGTCAGTCCTTTTATAGTACAAGGACTGGCTGTTACATCATCAGCCCAGCCCGACATGTGGCCCTGGCGGTTACTGATGCTTAATACACAGTTAATGTACTTAATTCCCCTTAACAACATGATAACGTGCCTTGATGGCGGCGTTACTGGTATTAAGGGTCATCCGATCATGTGTCATTAAGATAGCATTAATGACACTTAATCGGGTCTTGAAGTCTTTAATTGTTCCTTGGAGGTCCGAGCCGTTGGAGGTCCACCAATCTGCCTGTTGAGGTTGAAGGTCTGGCGATTGGACACGTGGCAACTCTAAAGCTCACTATCTTGGACAAGTAGGTCCAATGCTGTTGTACACATGTCGGTACCGGAGCTTCCCTCTGTCGGGGGTTAGGTCCGGGGGTGCCACACAGGTATCTAGTCCGGAGCTTTCCCATGTATAGAATGTAGCTCCCTTTTACGATACACGTGGAGGCACTGGGACTAACCGTAGAAGGGAGGCAGGTCCGGTTCCATATGACACGTGGGGCCTTCGAAGGTCTTCAACTTAGATAGGTGGAGTTCCTCTGCACTCTTCGCAGTTTCAAGGGGTATCCGGTACGCAGGGTACCGACAGTGGCCCCCCTGGGCCCACCTCCGAGAGAGACCTTTTGGATTAATTCGTTCCGCCGGAGGTGGGTCCATCTTTTGATTTTGACGTCGTGTCTTCAAAGATTTTTGGATGTGCCATTGAAGTGGTGGTTGATAGTTAAACCACCGCCACGTGGCATCTTTAGAATGTGGCAGATGAGATCTGCGCGTGCGGATCTCACGCAATTGAAGGTCGCTGGTTCTCGATACGAAAATCATATCGGTTCCGCGTGCCCTGTCAGGCCGCGGCCCTCGGGTTTCCCGCCTCTCATGATGACAACTGTTCGCTTGAGGTATGGACCTCGACTTGATCGTCAGGGTGGCCCCGGGACCCCTTATCATTGGCAGGGTGAAGTTTTTGGATTGTGTCGTTGGCCCTTCTGCGGTTTCCATCCAAGCGTTACAGGGGCTTACTCAAGAAGGAAAGCGCACACCGTTTGGGGATTCCTTACACCTTCATTTGAACTTGCGCTCGAATCCTCCAAACTTTCGCTTGCTTTTCATCTCTCGCCCCGCCGTGCTGCGATGGAGTTGGGTCTCCGCAAGAGCCGTCTCACGACCGACGGCGATTTGAAGAAGGTCCGGACCTACATGGGGTGGTCCAATGACTCCTTCAACCACCTGGTGCGCGCCGGCAAGCTCCCATTCAAGAAGGAGGGCGCCGGTGACATGGTGTACTTTTCCGCGTACGCCATGGGGGGGACTGATCCCACCCTTCTCCACTTTTCTCTTGATGCTGCTAGACTTCTATGGTCTGCAGCTGTACCACCTTGGCCCCCACTCCATTCTTCTTGTGTCCACATTCGTCCACTTCTGCGAGATGTGGGTGGGTATTCACCCCTGCGTCGAGCTTTTCCGCACCTTTTTCACCATCCACACTACCGGCAAGAGCGATGAGTACCTTGGCTTCTACTACTTTGTGAAGCGCAAGAAGTGCCCGTACAAGTACTTGAGGTCGTTCCCTTCCGGCAAGTGGGACGACTGGAAGAAGGACTGGATTGTCATCACGGCAGAGAAGCACGAGAAGATAGAGCTGCCTGAAGGCCTCCCCAACGTTGACATTGAAGCTTGGAGTGAAGTTACGATGCTGTCGGAGGCCTTCAATCCTGCCTTGACCAGGATCCACCAATGTGTGGAAGGAGGAGTGACCCCCAGGCGGTCTTCTTCAACTTCCTGGTCAACAGGTGGGCTCCACTAAAGAAGAGGGAGAAGCTCGCCTGGGCCCTCAACAGCGTGATGGACGATGATTGGATTGAGACCGGTTTGAAGTCTAACCTGGAAGGCGCAGCTTTGGAGCTTCATCTCAAGAAGTTCCAGCACGGCATCGACGTCGAGGGCGATGACTTGACTCCGCCGGTGGCTTTCCTTCCTCTGAACATGGAGGCGGAGTTCAGCAGGGAGCTCCAGCAGAAGATGCCAGTGCTTGACGACCTCGGTGAAGTTGAGAGGCATCCAACCACCAAGCTGGCGATCCCCGAAGCTTCTGAGGGTGGCCCTGCTCCTGCCCTGAAACAAAGAGTTGAAGTCGTAGGCAAGGGCAAAGAGTTGGCCGAGCCCTCGAGCCAAAAGAGGAAGTTGAAGCACTCTGACGGGAGGCCCGTCAGACCTGATCCTTCCATGACGGCTCCTTCTCCCCAGCGGGGGAGGTCTTCGACGGTGACAACCACTCCAGCATCAACGTCTCCCTGAAACGCCAGCTCCAACCAAGTGACTCCGGCACCAGGGCCATCTAAGGGCTCTAGGTCTGAGGGTCCTTCTCAGTCGAGGGGGGCCTCAACCAAGACGTCGCCGGCGACAGCAGCAAGCTCCGGAGGGCCTTTCGGAGCTACTTCCCCAGTTGCGACTGGGTCGGTCTCTGAGCATCCGATGAAGAGGTTCCGCGCTAGCTAGAGCGGAAGTCTTCCATGGTAAATTTTCTTCTTTACCTCAGTTGGTTATTTTTGTTGTAATCATATTTTGATTTACTTCGTCCTTCATCCACAGGGTATCCAAAAAAGGGGCTGAAGCTCTGGTTCCTACATCAGCAGCTGATGCTGTGCAGGCAGAGGCTCCGGCTCCAGTTCCAGCGCCGCCTCAGGTGGTGGCTAAGGTCGCGGCAACTCCGGCACCAGCTGTCGTTGTTCTGGACCTCGAGTCATCTCCCGAAGCTCCCATGGTAGCATCGGACCATGGGAATGAAGATGTACTAGCGGTACCAGCTCCGGAGGTTGAAGCTCTAGTTTCGGATGCTGTGATGATGGATGCTCCGGTCTTAGAGCCGGAGGTAGCTGCAGTTCCAGCCTTAGGGCTAGATGTTATTGAAGCTCCGGCGGCGAAACCGGTGGTTGATGAAGTCCCGGCGCCTGAGCCAATTGTCACGGAGGTGCCAGCGCCCAAACTGGTGGAGGTTGAAGCGTCGGCGCCTGTACCGGCAGTGGAGGAGGCGCCAGCACCGGAGCCGAAAGTGGCCTCAGCTTCGGCCAAATCTTCAACGCCTGCCTCGGAGGTGGTGGTTTCGGAGGTACCCGTGCCTGAGCCAGGGTGCCCAGACGAAGCGACCGATCCTTTGCCAGTGGGACCAGTTGCTGATGACATGGCGGCGGGACCTTCAGAGCCAACTCCGGAGGTAGGAACTTTCGTTGCAGGACCTTCCTCGGCGGCGATCGAGGCTGCCCCAAAGGGCGGCTCTAGTGTTGCAGAAGCTCAGGGAACTGCTCTTGTAGAGTGGGACCCGATTTTTGTTATGGAGAACCCGCTGGAGCCAGCGGAGAGGACCCCGGCAGGTCCGGAGCCAATCCCCCTGTCGTTGTCCATCGACAACGCCTGCTCCAGCCTCCATCAGGTCCAACTGGCCTTTTACCACGACAGCAAGGCCCTCGAGGAGGAGCGCCAAACTCTTAGGAGGTGGCACAACCGGCTTCAATTTGAGACCAAGCTGGCGCAAACTAGGCTGGCTAACGACAAGGAGTGGGTCAAAAGGGAGAAGGCTCAGATGGAGTACTGGGGCCAGCTGCTGGACGAGAGGGAAAGCATGGTGCGATCCCTTGACAACCAATCTCGGGCCATCCACGAACAGGTCATGGCTGCTAATAAAGCAGCGAATGATCGTTAGGAGAACCTCAGTGCGATCCACGACAGCTTCGTCAAGCGCCCGAAGGCTCTTGAAGAGCGGGAGAAAAAGCTCAAAGATGAAGAGCAAAAACTCCTGGAGCGCGGTATGACCTCGTGAAGAGGGAGGAGGAGCTTGCTCAAATGCTGGCTCTGGGTGACAAGAGCCTCGCGGAGCGCACCAAGAAGCTGGAGGAGCTCTGCGAGAGCGATGAGAAGAAGGCCTGGCAGCGGGGACAGGACCTCACCAAGAGGGAGAATGAAGTTGCTGCCAGAGAGAAGAAAGTGCAGGGCTGGGAGAGAGACCTAGTCGACCACCGGAAGAAGATCCACGTCCGGGAAGAGTAGCTTGCTAAACTCGAAAGGCAAGTTGCTGAAAAGATTCAGCAGCACGCCAAAGAGGTCGAGCGCCTTGCCCAAGAGGATTCGGAGCTTGCGACAACCAGGAGGTCCTTGGAAGAGGTGCGTGGCTCAAGAGTTGAGGAGTCCCAACAAGTATGGGACTTCTTGGGCAAAGCCAATGATGCGCTGACGCCGCTGGGTTTTAGTCCCGTGCGTCCGGACAATCTAGAGCCGGAGCTGGACTAGGTGTTGAAGGCGTTGAGCTCGGCGGGCAGCAAACTCAACAAGATGGGCGATGTCATCGCGGATCAGTTGGAAACTGAAGGGAAATCCCTTGCGCAGAACGTCGAGAGTACATGCTGACGTGCTACACAAGTCAGGATCCTCACTTCCCATTAGATCCGGTGCTTGAAGGTCCCTTCGACGGAGGGGGAGATGCCACCAAGGCCAGCGTGTCGGAGTTTGCCCAGAAGGTTGCCTCGTTCTTCCATAGGATCTAGGACTTTCTCTTTGTAGATTCCACTTGTATCTTCTCTTCTTTTCTCCAATTTTGTAATCTCTTGTCCTCAGATGAATGAAATCGAAGAAATTTATGAATTTCATTTTTTGTCTTCAACCTTTGTCTCACTTGACCCCCCGGTAGATGTACACAATTTGATTGCGGATATGTACCAAGAGGATGTAACATTTTGTTGAAGACTTGAGTGCTTCGAACTTGTAGAGTATAGGTCCGAAGTCGCCGATAGCAGGGCCCCTGAGGTTGTCAGAGCTTAGTAGCTCCGTCAGTGTCCACTGTCAACACGTAGAGCGTCGACAGCAGACCCCATTAGGGTGTCCTTCTATCATCTTCCCTTCATGTTGACGGCTGGCCCCCTAGATTTGCCGGAACTTGGTAGCTCTGATGACGCCTACTATCAATGTTTAAAACATCGACAATGGGCCACCTTAGGGGATGTCGAAGCTTTGATAGCTCCGACATCATCCACCATCATCATGAGATTTTTTATTTTTCCTGCACACTGAAGTCAAGAAAAACAGTAAAATCCGTTTCTTATATATAACTCATTTGCGGCTTACTATTCCCAAAAGAAATCTTTAGGTCGACCATAATTCTATATAAAATCAAGTGCATTTGCTTATTTTCTCCAGGTTCGATCGTTTTCTGGACTCACCTTACTCAGGCCAGCTGGGGTGTAGGTAGTGTGGCGTACTTAGGGTGTTGGACCAGGCTAAGTCGATAGCACACTCCGGACCTAGATTGGCTTGGCGTTCAGGCGGGTAGGCCATTCAACAATGTTAAGACCCAAATTAATTAACAAAGCGACTTGAATTATACATGAATTGTTCGAGTTAAAGTTTCTTGAGAATTGCACAACTTTGTTATAGACAAGAAAGAGAAAAATAAAAAATATTGAGCTTGTACAAAATAAATGCACCTGGAGTATGTTTTCACATAATGATGTCTTTCATTATAGGTCCAGGGTACAGGGGAAACAAGTACACTCTTAGGATACGGAACTAGGCTAAGTGTGTTACATTTATTGTTTGACCCAGGGTAACTGGCTACACTTTTAGTTCTGAGACTGTGTCAAGTGTTGCCTGAACCTTGCGGACCTTCCGGGAAAGGTCCGGCTGTTCTCCCGGATGAGCTACCCGACTCTGTACAATGACGCTATAACATACAACATATGTAACTACAGACTCACCTCATGATATTAAGTGTAGAACTTACGAAGGTGCTCAATGTTCCAAGGATTAGGGAGCGGTGTCCCATCCTCGGTTGCCAAGCGAACGCATCCGAGAAGGGATACTTTGATCACTCAAAAGGGTCTTTCCCAGCTGGGGGAAAGTTTGTTTAACCCTTCTCGAGTTTGTATTCTCCGTAGCACCAGATCGCCTTCCTCGAGCTGTCGGTTATGCACATGCCTTTGGTGATAGCGCCGAAGCACTTGGCGGTATCGTGCATTTCGAACAGCTGCTCCGCACCTTCCCTCTTCAACGAGGTCAAGGTCTTCATGCCGGAGCTGGTCCTGCATGGCTTCGTTGAAGGTCCAGACCCGGAGCGACCCCAAGGTGATTTCTGGAAGACGGACTGCTTCAGCTCCGTACACCAGGAAGAAGGGTGTCTCTCCAGTTGACCGGTTTGGAGTTGTCCTGTTTACCCACAAGGTGGGCGGAAGCTCTTCGATCCAGTTGGCTCCATGTTTTTTCAGGCGCTCATATGTGCGCGTCTTGAGTCCTTTTAGGATTTCTGCATTTGCTCTCTCAGCTTGTCCATTGCTTGCCGGGTGAGCTACGGAAGCGTAGCTTACTTGAATGCCGAGGTCTTCGCAATATCCTTATAATGCAGAGCTTGTGAATTGGGTCCCATTGTTTGTTATGATCTTGTTTGGGACTCCAAATCTGCATACTATGGACTGCAAGAAATTGATAGCGGATTGCTTGTTTATTGTCACAACTGGAGTTGCTTCCGGCCACTTGGTGAACTTGTCGATGGCGACATACAGGAACTTGTAACCTCCGACGGCTCTTGGGAAAGGTCCCAAGATATCCACCCCCCACACAGTGAATGGCCATGTAGGAGGTATCATTTGTAAGGGTTGAGCTGGTGTGTGAATTTGCTTCGCATGAAACTGGCGTGCTTCGCATTTCTTCACTAGCTCAGTTGCATCCTGGAGTGTTGTAGGCCAGTAAAAACCATGCTGGAAGGCTTTACCGACCAACGTGTGGGAAGACGCGTAGTTCCCACACTCGCCTCCATGGATTTCCACAAGGAGCTTGCGACCTTCTTCCCTTGTAATGCACCACATTAGGACGCCATTGGCACCACGCCGGTAGAGATCCCCTTCTACCAGTGTGTATCTTTTAGCCAATCTGACTATCCGGTCAGCAGATACATTATCTTCAGGAAGGATGTTGTCTTTCAAGTAGCTCCGGATCTTCGAGATTCATGCATCGAATCTAACTTGAGTGTTTGAGTCTTGCGTGCTGGGTTGCTCGGAGCTTCCTGGAGCACCTACGACCCTTGATGGACGCCATGGTAACAGGGCCATCGGGACCGCCAGCTTTGAGGTGCTGGTCTTGCCCCCTTCGCTCAGTTCGGTAGGCTGAGCTGTTGGTCTTGACTTCGGACGAGGTTCCGTCGGGAGCCGGAGCTTCGGTTGAAGCTTTCGTTGAGAGTTCGTCAGCTTCAGCGTTGTTGAGACGCTGGACATGGCAAAGATCTAGGACTTCAAAGTCCTTTTGAAGCTTCTGGACTTCAAGTAGATATGCAGCTAGTTAAGGGTTATTGCAGCAGCATTCACCTTTGACTTGTTTTACAATGAGCTGTGAATCACCCTTTACCAACAGCTTCTTGACACCATATGATAGTGCCACCTTGAGCCCATAGATTAGTGCTTTATACTCCGCCATGTTGTTGGTCACCTTGAAGTCAAGGTGAACCATATATTTGACCTTCTCCCCGGTAGGAGCGAGGAGAAGGATTCCAACTCCGGCACCCTGCTTCTGCACGGAGCCGTCGAAGTAGAGAATCCAGTGAGGCTCGATGAAGACCGGAACCTTGGGTCCCGTCTTCTGCTCATTGGGGCCCCCAGGATTTGATGGAGAAGGGGTCCATTGCGCCACAAAGTCTGCCAATGCTTGACTCTTGATCGCTTGTCTTGGGACAAATTCAAGATCGAACTCGGCCAATTCCACTGCCCACTTTGCAATGTTCCTAGTAGAGTTCGGGTTATGCAAGATTGCACGTAGTGGATAAGAGGTTACCACTGAAATTTTGTGAGCTTGGAAGTAGTGGAGAAGCTTCCTGGAGGCAATAAGGACTGCATAGAGCAGCTTATGCACCTCTAACTACCGAGTCTTAGCGTCATGAAGTACTTCACTGATGAAGTACACTGGGTGCTGGACTGTCTGGACCCTCCCGAAGGGGCTCGAAACTTCCTCCTCATCAACTCGGACCCTCCCGGAGGGGTCCGGACCTTCTTTGGGGACTTCCTGGTTCCTGCTGGAGGAACCCGGAGCTTCTCCTGAAGTGACCCGGACCTTCCCGGAGGGGTCCAAATCTTCTTGTTCAGCAACAGTAACTCCTTCATTTGAAGGAGGTTGATCCTCCGGCGTTTCACCTCGAGGATCCGAGTCTGGGAGCTGGGACCCAGACTCGCCTTTAGGCAGCTCCAGACCCTTCCGGAGGGGTCTGAATTCCTGAACTGAGTATGAGTTTGGTCTTTCCGCAACCAGGACCATGCTGACAACTTCGTCAGTTGCCAAAATGTAAAGCAGAAGTGGCTCACCAGAATTCGGAGCTACCAAAGTTGGTAGAGTGGTGAGGAGCTGATTTAGCTCTTGGAAAGCCTTTTCTGCTTCTTCAGACCATTGGAATGGTCCGGACTTCATCAATAATTTGAAGAAGGGTAGCACCCGTTCCGCCAGTCTTGAGATGAACCGGCTGAGGGATGCTAGACACCGAGTTAGCTTCTGGACATCCTTGATGCGGGCTGGCGGCCGCATGTCTTCAATAGCTTTAATCTTCACCGGATTCACCTCTATTCCTCGGTGGTTCACCAAGAATCCAAGAAGCTTTCCGGAGCTAACCTCAAAGACACACTTGTTAGGGTTCAGCTTTGTGCGTGTGACCCGCAACTTGTCGAAGAGAGCTTGTAAGGTGTCAAGGAATGACTCCTTGTTCTTGATCTTGATGACGATGTCATCGACGTACACTTCCACTACATCTCTGATGAGCTCTCCAAATGTTTTACACATAGCTCGCACAAATGTTGAAGCAGCATTTTTGAGACCGAATGGCATGGTCGTGTAACAGTATAACCCATCTACTGTGATGAAGGAAGTATGCTCTTCATCTTCCTTAGACATTCTGATTTGATGATATCGAGAATATGCGTCTAGGAAACACAATAATTCACACCCGGAGGTGGAATCCACTATCTGATCTATTCTAGGTAGTGGGAATGGATCCTTTGGACATGCCTTATTCAGTGTAGTGTAGTCGATACACATCTGAAGCTTCCCGCCGACCTTAGGTACAACGACTGGGTTTGCCAGCCATTTTGGATGGAAGACTTCCCGGATGAATCCAGCTTCGAGCAACTTCTTCACTTCTTGACGTATGAAGTTTTGTCACTCTACTGATTGCTTCCGAGGCTTCTGATGTACATGCCAAGCGCTGAGATAAATCTTCAGATTGTGCTCAATCACTTCCCTAGGGATCCCAGGCATTTGTGACAGTTGTCAGGCAAACATGTCGACATTAGCCTGGAGGAAAGTGATGAGTGTGAGTTCCTATTTGTCGTTTAGACCTCCCGATATACGAGTGGTCTGACCGGCATCGGAACCAATTTGGACAACTTTAACGGGAATGTCGGTGTCGCCGTTTGGTTGCACACGAGGTGCAGAAGTTGAGCCTCGATGACGAATGCTCGGTGGTTTCGGAGCTTGCTCCTTTCCGAATTCTTCCTCCTGTGTTGTAGCAAGCACATGGAGTTCTTCCAGAGCTGTAACTCCGGCGGTGCGATCTCCGCAGATCCAGAGAACGCCTGAGGGTGTTGCCATCTTCAACACCAAGTAGCCATAATGAGCAGCAGCCATGAATTTGTACAAAGTTGGCCTTCCGAGAATGGCGTTGAATGGCAAGTTGATCTGCGCCATGTTGAAGACCAACTTCTCAGTCCTGTAATTCTCCCGGGTCCCGAAAGTCACCGGGAGAGTAATAGCACCGAGTGGAGTTATGGCCCCCGGACCTACTCCGGAGAAAGGTCGTGAGGGGCGAAGATCAGAAGATCGGAGCTGAAGCTTGACGAAAGCTTTGAAGCTTATGAGGTTCAACCCTGAACCTCCATCCACCATTACATGGTGAAGCTGGATGTTGTTGATGGTTGGAGATACTATCAGTGGAAGTTGGCCAGCTCCGATCAAGTTTTGAGGGCAGCCCGAAGCTTCGAAAGTGATGACAGTATCCATCCATTTCCGATGAGGCTCCGCCCTGGCGGTGGGAGCTACAGAGGCCATGTCTCGCCGAATTGTCTTGAGGACACGCCAGGAGGTGATGTCCCACGAACCACCAAAGATGGTGTTCATAGTCTTCTGACGCTCGTTGTCGGAGGCGTTGGAGTCGTCGTCAATGGAGGTGTAAACAGCCTTCAAGACCTTTTTGGGGTCCTGAAATCCTAACTCCTCTTCAGCCGGAGCTTTGTCGACTTTTTGTTTTCCTTCCCTTTGATGGAAAGGAGCTTCTTCCCGGCGCTTGTTGTAGCGCTCGGCGAGGTTCTAGACCTCTCGGTAGTTTTCCAGGTTGTGGCTGTCCGTTTTGTGTATGGGACACCACATCTTGGAGTTGCCACCGTCTTCAGACGATGGTCGAGGTCGTTTCTCGAGGTGTGGTCCCCGGCCACCCGGAGCTGCAGCAGCTGCAGCAGTAGGTGTGCTGGTCGACGGCTTCTTCTTGTTGTTGGACTTTTTCTTCTTCTTGCCACTACCGGAGGTAGTGGCTTCACCCTTGGAGAACTTTTTGTTGGCCTCCGGAGGTGGTTGGGAGTGCATTTCACGGCCCTTAGCAGCCTTGGCACACTTGTCTGCCAAGCTGAAGAGTTCCATGGCGCTGGTGACTTTCTTGGTCGCCAGCTTCTCTAGCATCTTCTTGTCTTGAATGTCCTGTCTGAATGCTACAATAACAGAAGCGCTCGAGATAGAAGGAATGGTATTTCGTACCTGGGAGAACCTCTGGATGAAAGATCGCAGGGACTCTCCCCCCTTCTGCTTGACAGCAAAAAGGTCCAGTTTCGTGCTTGGTCGGGTTTATGAGCTCCCGAAGTTGGCGGTGAACTGTTGGCACAACTCCGCCCAACTATTGAAGGAGTCAGACAGAAGGCTCATGAACTAAGACCTGGCGGTCCCAGTTAAAGCCACAGGGAAATAATTGGCCATCACGGCCTCATTTCCCCCAGCCGCAAGGATTGCGGTGGAGTAGATTTGGAGAAATTTGGCAGGATTGACTGTCCCATCAAATTTCTCCAGTAGGTGAGGCCGGAACTTTTGCGGCCATCTGACCATGCGTAGGTGCATGGCCAAGGCAGAACAGCCTCCTCCTACTCCCTCAGGAGCAGGGCTGTCCTGAGCCTCTCGCCTCTCGCGAGCACGCTCGATATGGACGCGGTCGTCTTGTTGATGGTAACGACGATCGAGCTCAGCCCGGAGGTCATGAGTCGAAAGCCTCATTATCGTGTGAGTGTGTCACGCCCCGAAAGGCAGCGACGTCATCTGTTGGGATGCAGCATGCCTCCTGTGCTGTGAAGCGTGCGGACTGAGTCTACCCGACAAGGTCCGATGCTGCGATTGGGCCCGCCCTGAGGGGGGAGGACCTTGGTTGCTGATGCGATCGGCTGCTGCTGCAACCAAATGATCCACATCAGCTCTCCACTGCTCCATTGCACCCTGGGATGCTCCTGGAGGCGGTGGACGTCGGAGAAGAGCACGCGCAGCATGAAGCGCATGTTCAGGGTTGTAGTTTGTCGATGCAGTGATCGACGTGGATGCCCCATCTCGCTGTCCAGCTTGATTCGCCGGTGGAGACAGTGGCGGTGGTGGCATGACTCCTGCTGGAGCCACAGCACCTGCTGGCTGCTGCGCGCCAACTATCGGAGGGTGATTCCGGCAATTCTCCCGATTCTACCGTTGGCAGCCCGCGGAGTTCTTAGTTCGGTTGTGGGCGCGCGGAGATTCAGAAGAAGGTGGCGATTTGACACAAGTATTTACGTGGTTCGGGCCGCCTAAGCGTAATCCCCTACTCCACGGGTGTGTGTTGTTGTTGTATTGAGCGTCTGAGCGCTTGAGTGTCAGAGGCTAGAGTGTTTTGAGCGTGTGTGGAAGCCCCCTTTATGTGTATCGCCCGTTCAGTCCTTTTATAGTACAAGGACTGACCATTACATCATCAGCTTGGCCCGACATGTGGCCCTGGCGGTTACTGATGCTTAATACACAGTTAATGTACTTAATTCCCCTTAACAACGTGATAACAGGCCTTGATGGCGGCGTTACTGGTATTAAGGGTCATCCGATCGTGTATCATTAAGATAACATTAATGACACTTAATCGGGTCTTGAAGTCTTTAATTGTCCCTTGAAAGTCCGAGCCGTTGGAGGTCCACCAATCTGCCTGTTGAGGTTGAAGGTCCGACGGTTGGACGTGTGGCAGCTCCGAAGCTCACTGTCTTGGACGAGTTGGTCCGGTGCTGTTGTACACGTGTCGGTACCAAAGCTTCCCTTTGTCGGGGGTTAGGTCCGGGGGTGCCACACAGGTATCTAGTCTGAAGCTTTCCCATGTATGGAATGTAGGTCCGATTTTACGATACACGTGGCGGCACTGGGACTAACCATAGAAGGGAGGCAGGTCCGGTTCCGTATGACACGTGGGGCCTTCAGAGGTCTTCAACTCAGATAGGTGGAGTTCCTCTGCACTCTTCGCAGTTTCAAGGGGTATCCGGTACGCAGGGTACCGACAGCTTCCATTTGCGACTCGGAGCTTCGACGAGAGTTTTTCCCTTGCTTTGCCTTGAGGCAGATTTCTTGGGAGGTGAAGTTGCGGAACTTTTGCCTTTGCCACTGACCGGCATAGGCTCAGAGCCTTCATAAGGGCAAGGATCTCTGGAGATTACAATCCTCGTTGGAGGAGTGCTCTGATGCTTATCCACAAGGCCCAGATCATCAAGCGCTGGCATCTTCTTCCGCAGCTCCCTCCTGAACTCTGGAACCATGTTCAGGGGCAGGAACTCTACTCAAGGTGTCAGATCATCGGGGTGGATGGCTCCGTGGTGCAATTATTGGAGATGGAGCTTTAAAGCCTTTTCATCCAAATTGGACCCGATACTAGTATCAATCCGATATGGATCCATCTCTCCAATGGATGCCCACGCAGGCCATTCCCTCGTCTTCAGCGGAGCTTACCGGTTGGTCAGGAAGTTGGCGATCACCATCAGGGGCTTCACTCCTCCCTCCACGCACTCCCGGATCCTTGTCAAGATTGGTTTATACTCCTCCGACCGCTTCGGAGCTGCTTCCCAAGTGTCAGTGTCGAAGTTGGGGAGGCTGTCAGGTAGCTCCATCTTGTCATGGTGATCCACCCTGATGACCACCCAGTCCTTCTTCATGCTGTCCCACTTCCCGGAAGGGAACGTCTTCAAATACTTGAAGGGCGAGTTCTTGCGCTTCACGAAGTAGTAGAAGCCAAGGAACTCATTGCTCTTCCCGGTTGCATGGACCGTGAAGAAGGTCCAAAAAAACTCGATGCAAGGCGGCACAACCACCCACATTTCGCAAAAGTGGACGAAAGTTGCCACTAGCAAGAAGGAGTGGGGGCGAGGTGGTGGAGTTGCAGGTCGTAGAAGTCCAGCAGCATCAGCAAGAAGCTGGAGAATGGCGGGATGAGCCCCACCATGGAAAACTCCATGAAGTACACAATCTCGTCAGGGCTTTCCTTCTTGAAGAGGAGCTTGCCGAGGCGAATCAAGTTGTTGAAGGAGTCGCTTGACCACCCCATGTAGGTACGGACTCTCGACAACTCTCCATCGCACTTGATTCGGCTGCGAGGAAGATCCAACTCCATCGCCGCAAAGTGAAGCAGAAGTGGAGGAAAGGTTGCAAGGGCGGAGAGCTCTGAGTGCAAGATCGAATGAAAACGTAAGGATTTCTCTCCCCGTGCAAACTTTCTCCCTTTAGTAAGCCTCTGCAATGCTTGGATGTAAACTGCCTCCAGACCCGAATCTCAAATGACCTTGTGAATGACAAGGGGGCCAGGTTCACTTTGTTAAAAAAGTCTCACCAGGAGAACCGTTGTCTTGATGGGAAGTTGGAAGCTCGAGGGTTGCAGCCTAACAGGGCTACAAAGATTACGCTGGGAACCGATACGAATTTTGTATTGGGAACCGATGAACTTCAATTGCATGAGATTCGCACGCCAGAGTCCCACTCACCATATCAAGAAGGGTAACGTGGCGACGGCAAAACTGCGTGCCGCTGCCCCAACAGCCCAGGAAAAGACATTGAAGCCGCAACACGGAAATCAATGATGGCTCCACCTCCGGTAGCATAACCTCTACCTGACAACCTCTCCCTGAGGTAGGCCTGGGGGCCACTGTCCGTACCCTGCGGGTCAAGTACCCCCTGACACCGCAAGCAAAGTCGAGGAGTTCTTATGTCCAAGTGGCAGATGTTCAAAAGGGACACGCATCCCGTGTAACCAGACCTACCTCCCTTCTTAGGGTAGCTTCAGTAGAGGCACGTGTCTAGTAGAGTCGGACCTGCCTCCCTCATTAGGATAGCTCCGGTGCTGCCACGTGTCCTGCAGAGTTGGACCTGCCTCCCTCCTCAGGGAAGCTCCGACACTGCCATGTGTCCAATGGCATCGGACCTATCCCCCAGTAGAGGGGAAGCTCCGGAGATTCCATGTGTCAACACTCATACCTACGTCAGCAACGGGAGGACAGCGGAATCTCCAACGATGCGGACATTCAAGGGCTATCAATTAGCCGTTACAAGAGCTGGTTAATGCATCATTAATGACATATTAATGACGTACAATTAGGGGAATATCAAGGATGTTAATGTTGTTGTTGAGTCATGTTATCACACAATTAACCCCTCATTACACTATGGATCATGTACAGGGTAGTTAATACAGCCAGGGCCACTTGTCGGGCAGGGCTCGAACTGTAACGGCCAGTCCTTAGCATATAAAAGGGTTGCGCTGCATGATAGAAAGGATCCAATCTCAACTGATCTCACACACACAAGCTCATCCACACTCATACAATCAACACACACTGTGGAGTAGGGTATTACGCTCAGGCAGCCCGAACCACATAAAATCTCCCGTGTCACCATCTTGTGCTTGATCTTGACTCGCGCCCCAACCAATTACGAACCTCCGCGGACTACGTTTTAGTAGTACCGGGGGAAGTGTCCTAGTCCACACTTCGACAAATACTAATCATCAATGGGATTATAAAGCAAAACTCTGTAAATGAATTTAAATGCAAACTGGGGCTTGCCTTGGCTTGCGACTAAGTAAATGTCAACAAGTCAGCGACTTCATTTTCCAAATGGAACTTCTGGTCGATTCACTTAATCCTTCATCTTTGTTGCTGCTCCAGATCTTTCTTGCCCACCGCAGTAGATGTGGGTTCCATTCTCCTCTGTATGGTGCTCCTCGTCGATGGTTGCCATCACGTTTGCTATTGACATGAAGATGCACAATTAATCAAATTCAACTTAGCAATTGAAGAGATGGAAGTGTTCATAATTCAAGAGAAGGTTCAGATTCTACAAAGGACAGATCAAAACTTGAACCAATAATATTTGGTATAAAGGCACTTATGTTTAGTAATGGATATGAGGTAACTTAACAGATTAATAATGTTTAAATCACATGCAGGGGTTCAATCAAGAGTCTCTGCTAAGTTCTTTAGAGCCAATAAAGGATTTTGGACTTAGTTCAAATGATGTATTGTGACACCCAATTCCAAAAATGAACCAAGTGCAGTATATGTGTGCCCAGGACGTTCAACACACATACACAAGTGCATCACAAAAGAGTATACATAAAATAACCACAAGACAATATTAATTAACCAAATTTTATTACACAAACCATATTATCCTTGAATACAAGTTCTAATGAATATTAATGACAAGTTCAACTAATGCAGCAGAAATACTCCAATTAAGCAACTATGCAGCGAAGCAAACTAAGCAAAGGGTATAGCGCAGCTCCAACACTCCACAAGCAAGCTAACGGCAGACACGGCCTAGAACTCCTCATTATCATCATTAAACTCTCAATCCTGACCTGCAACTATTGGGGGGGGGGGGGGGGTTGCAAGAGTGAGTACATGTCGTACTCAGCAAGTGTGGAAAGTATGACATGTGGCTGATTCAAATGACGAATATAATAATGGTTGAGTGCTGAAAAGTACATCAAAACATTTGAAAAGCATTACATATTATGTCAGTGAAGCAAACCCATCATAAACCATGTTATGATGATTTAACCATTGCCAATAGCCATATTCAATACCAGAAACCAATTCATAACCAGCCATAACCATCACAAAACCATAACCATCCCAAATCTCAATTTTTCTCTAATCATGTGAGGGTCCAGGTTGCTCATAACCAGTAGCACGGCTATCATGATAGTTTTAAACACACTCTGCAGAGGTTGTACCGCTTTACCCACGTGTTTGTGATTTTATCACCTTTCGATGACTATAGAATCTCAATTATGTCGTCTCACACTTCCGTAGGTGTGTGGCCAAGATATCACAAAATAACCTTTACAAAGGGATTATTAGCCTATTTAGACCCCACTGAGGTTTCACCAGTGGCGATGCCTCCAACGGAGCACATCTTCAACCAAGGGCCCCCTCTTGAGCCATTCGGGTCCCAGGGTAGTCCCACCAATCATCAACAAACCCAATCCGACTACCCCTTCCACGAGCATCCTTAATGGTCCAAATTGCACTGGCAAAGCCCTAACTAATCAGCTACACCGTACCCATACTTGGCCACGTGGTGGCACTGTAAATCCTGGATGTTCGCTCCACGAACCGGTCCTTATATCTAAAGCAAGTAAACCACCATAACATCCAACCCATCCACGTACCAAGCTTGCTTAGATCACCCATTACCATATCAGATTTAACCAATTCATGTCAACCACAATCTCATTAATGCATAATTAATTAAGTAGTGTAGTTGTTCTTCCATCCCAATTAATTAAGCGAAGCAAAAAGGTAAAAATCCCATCTCGACTCTCTACCATATATCCCAGGTGACAAGGGTGGTTAAATAAAGCTAGTAAACTTCCTATAATAGGATTCCCATCAAATTGACACAAGCATGCAGTTTTGCAAACAAAACATTTGTCTCAAAACAGGATCAATATGCTTCAAGGACACTTGCCTTGCTCTTGGTGTTGATTAGGGTCAAAGCCTTCAAACTCTCGGTGTTGTAGATCCTCCGCGGCACTTTCTAGCGCAAATCTGTCTACTCCACACAATAAACATACAAGACAAGAGACACAATCAGAGAGTGCACAATTATTACTCAATATGAAATGACATGCATGATTAATGCAAATGCAAGGTAGAACTTGTTAATAGAATGCTTTTAATGATCACTAACTAGTTCTAATAGATTTTAACAAGTTTATACAGGTTTGTATGTGATTAGATCTAATTTTAGAATTAATTCAACACAACTTATCCAAGAAAATCGGACTAGTCCGCTAGGGACCGGACAAGTCCGCACTTTGCGAGATCAGCATATTAGGATTTTCTAGATCGACGTGAGTTTGGAGACTTGGGGTTGAATTCACATAAGAAAAAGAGAATAGAAGGTATACCAGGTGTTTAGAACTCCAAGGAATCAAGAATATTGGAGGCAACACTTGGATCTTGATGATCTAGGGTTGATGAAGAACTTGGAGATGATTTGGTGTCGTAGAACGAAACTTGATAGAGATCTTGATCCTCTTCCATTTCCTCCTCTTCTTCTTCTTGCTTGGGATCTCCTCCTCTTTCCTTGGGGGCAGCTCCTCACGAACTAGGGTCTGGGTGGGGTGGAAAAGTGGCAAATAGATGTCAAGCCAAGGGGTGGGGTTGTTTATATAGAGGTGGAGGCTAGGGTTAGATGGATTTCGAGTTTGAGATGAGTAGAGGCTGGTTTAGAGTCCCACGTGGACTCTAAAAGAGTTAGGCACGACATCACTAGGCCCACTTAACGTGAAACCCAAGAAACAAGTCGTAAAACAAGAGATCAATTCGGAGTCACAAAATATCGGACAAGTCCGAAAAGGGCCGGACTAATCCAAAATTGTCCAGAGAGAAATCGGACAACTCTGGTCAAAAATCAGACAAGTCTGACTTTAGTCAGAAGGGGAAACGGACAAGTCCGTTGGAACACCGAACTAGTTCGAACAAGTCCACGGACTTAGCAAATTTTCAAGGATTCTTGGAACACTAGACTAGTCCGCATAGGACCGGACAAGTCCGAAAGTGTCCAGAGGCAAAACCGGGCTAGTCTGCAGCAAAAACGGACAAGCCCGATCGAGGTCAGAGAGAAATCGAACTAGTCCGCACCAAAATTGGACTAGTACGCACTTTCTAGAATTTTAAGTGCGGTTTCGTTCCAAATCAATTTTAAACTTATTCCTCTTTTTGTGGATTAATGTTAAACATGTATATGAATGTATGTAGGGCATGATGCATGAAAATGAGGGTGTTACAAACCTACCCCCCTTAAAATGAATCTCGCCCTCGAGATTCGACGCGGAAGAGAAGAGATAGGGAAATTCCCTCTTGAGATCTTCCTCCAATTCCCATGTTGCTTCTTTTTCTGTGTAGTGCTTCCATTGAACTTTACACCATCTGATAACCTTGTTCCTTGTGACTCTCTCCTTGATTTCAAAAATTTTGACCGGTTGCTCGGCATAAGTCAAATCTGCCTATAATTCCAATCCTTCCATTGGCATTTGTTCTTCCGGTACTCTCAAGCACTTCTTGAGCTGGGAAACATGAAAGACATCATGGACATCCGATAGATGAGCTGGCATCTCCAACTTATACGCTACTTCTCCTCTTTTGTCCAAATTCTTGAATGGTCCAATGTAGCGAGGTGCTAGCTTGCCTCTTATGTTAAACCTCTTATGACCCCTCATCGGTGACACCTTGAGGTAAACGAAATCCCCCACTTCAAAGGTTAATTCCTTCTCCTATTGTCCGAATAGCCTTTTTGCCTTGATTGAGCGGCCCTCAAGTTTTCACGAATTATTTGGACTTGCTTTTCAGCTTCTTGCAATACATCCAGACCAAATACTTGAGTTTCTCCTGTCTCATTCTAGAATAAAGGTGTCCTACAATTCCTTCCATAAAGCGCTTCATACGGTGCCATCTTCAAACTGCTTGATAACTATTGTTGTACGAAAACTCTACATATGGCAAGCTCTTGTCCCAACTTTCCCATGCTTTAAAGCACAATATCTTAACATGTCCTCTAAAATATGATTGGTCCTCTCGGTTTGTCCATCCGTTTGAGGGTGATATGCTGAACTAAAATTCAACCTCGTTCGCAAAGCTTCATGCAATTTTTGCCAAAACCTGGAGGTGAATTGTGAACCTCTATCCGAGACTATCTTCTTCGGAACTCCATGCAAACATACTATTCTTCTCATTTACAGTTCCGCCAATTTCTCTCCAGTATAGGTGGTCTTGACGGGAATAAAGTGGGATGACTTAGTTAACCGATCCACAATTACCCAAATTGAGTCGTAACCGGACTGAGTACGTGGTAAACCAACTATGAAGTCCATACCGATCTCTTCCCACTTCCATTCCGGGATCTTCAATGGTTGCAATAGTCCAGCGGGCCTTTGATGTTCTGCCTTGACTCGTTGGCACACATCACACAATGCTACATATTCAGCTATGTCCTTTTTTCATACTATCCCACCAATAGCAAGTCTTCAAGTCTTTGTACATCTTCGAACAATCAGGGTGAATTGAGTCAGGTGAGTCATGTGCCTCTTTTAACATCGTCTCCCGGATATGCTTCATATTAGGCACAACAATCCTCTTACCAAGCCATAGAGTACCATGTTCATCCTCATAAAATCTGAATTCTCTCCACTCTTGGGTCCTTTCCTTGATTTCTTGAATTTCCTCATCCTTAGTTTGACCTTCCCGAATTTCTTGCTCTAATGTTGGGTTTAACTCCATCATCTCCATCTCATTTACAAATCCAAGGTTCAACCGTTCAAACTCCTTGCATAACTCGGATGGCAACTCTCGAACCGTGAGTTGATGACTTACTCATTTCCTACTCAATGCATCGGCCACAACATTAGCCTTCCCTGGATGATAATTGATTTCCAAATCATAATCCTTGATGAGCTCCAACCATATTTGTTGCCTCAAATTCAGATCTGTTTGTGTGAAAATATACTTCAAACTCTTATGATCCGTATAAATTTCACACCTATGTCCAAGGATATAGTGTCTCCAAATCTTCAACGCATGTACCACAGCTACAAGTTCTAAATCATGTGTGGGGTAATTCTGCTCATGTTTCTTCAATTGCCTTGATGCATATGCAACCACTTGACCTTCTTGCATAAGCACGCATCCAAGTCCTTGTCTCGATGCGTCACAATAAATATCGAAATTCTTGCTTACATCCGGCAATATCAAAACTGGGGATGTAGTTAACCTCTTCTTCAACTCAAAACTTTCTTGACAAGCTTGAGTCCAATGGAAAGCTTTTCCCTTCATTAGCATTTCCATCATTGGCTTGGCTATCTTGGAGAAGTCCTTGATGAACCGAGGGTAATATCCAGCCATCCCAAGGAAACTCCTTATTTCCTTTACATTTTGCGGTGGTTCCCACTTCAACACGTCTCTCACTTTTCTGGGGTCAATCGATACTCCTCCTCCTGAGATGATATGACCCAAAAATGACACCTCTCTCAACCAAAACTGACACTTGTTGAACTTGGCATACAATAGATGCTCCCTCAATTTCTGCAACGTAAGCCTCAAGTGTTCCTCATGTTCCTTCTCATCCTTCGAGTAGATCATAATGTCATCAATAAACACCACAACTGATTCATGTTCCTTCTCATTCATGAGGTACATAAAGTACGCAGGTGCATTGGTCAATCCAAAGGACATCACGGTGTACCCATAAGATCCATACAGTGTCCTAAAAACTGTCTTGGGTATGTTTGATAGTCTAATCTTCATTTGAAAGTATCCCAACCTCAAATCAATCTTAGAGAAGACACAAGCACCCTTCATCTGATCAAACAAGTCTTCTATGCATGGCAAGGTGTACTTGTTCTTGATTGTTACCTCGTTGAGAGCTCGATAATCCACACATATCATTTGCGACCCATCCTTCTTGTCCACAAATAGAACGGGCGCTCCCTAAGGTGAAGAGCTGGGCCGAATGAAACCCTTCTCTAGTTGCTCTTGAATTTGCTTCTAGAGCTCCGCTAATTCCATAGGAGGCATCCTATACGGCCTCTTAGCTATAGGTGCGGTTCTAGGTATTAAATCAATAACAAACTCTGTGTCTCGATCAGGTGGCATACCTGGTAACTCGTCCAAAAAAACATCTAAAAATTCACACACCACCAGAATCTCCTCAATTGCGGCACCGTCCATATGATTCAGCTCCAATTGCTTTGGTGCGGTTTGAGATGCTTCAAATTCTACAGTGATCCCTTCCTCATTGGTCAATTTCACCGTCTTCATGGCACACTAAATAACTCCATTGTGCTTCCTCAACCAGTCCATACCAAGTATAATGTCCAATCCTTGAGAATCCAAAACTATAAGGTTGGCAAAGAAGTCTACCCCCCTTATTCTAAGACTTACTTTTGGACATGCTATAATTGTCCTCATCTCTCCTCCCGGAGACTTAACCAATAGAGTAAAATTCATATGGGAGATAGGCAAACTATACTTGGCAACATATTTCAATGCAATGAAGGAATGTGATGCTCCAGAATCAAATAACATGGTCGCGGGGTTGGAATTGGCGAGAAACATACCAATGACCACATCATCCGCTTGTTGAGCATCCTCCGTAGAGACATGGTTCACACTGCCACGAGCAAAATTCTGTTGTCCCCGATTTCCTTACGGCGCTCCTCCATTAGGTCTTGGGTTTTGCCTCGGCGCATTGCTTCCTTGACCAAGGCCTGACTTAGGACATTGATGTCCAAAGTGTCCAACTTCTCCGCAAGTATAGCACTTCTTAACTCCACCAGAATTATTGGGACGAGCTTGATTTTGAGCACTGGCACCAGGATAGTTGGCACGAGGTGCATAATACATTGGAGGCCTAGGTGCTTGCATAACAGGGCGCTGCTGCACGAACTGAGTTGGGCGCGGTGCATAACTAGGGCGCTGTATAGGAGTAGAGGAGCTGTAATATGGCGCATTAGGAGGCGCAAAGCAAGGGCGCACAATACTTCCTTGTTGTTGTCCTTGATATGGCGCCCCTTCCTCTTGTGGCCTTGCTCCATCTCACAGACCTTGTTCTCAACCACAATTGCTTTGTCCACAAGCTTCTGAAAGTTGACATAATCACAGTTGAGCAATTGCACTTGGATCTCATTGTTCAAGCCCCTCATGAACAAGTATTGTTTCTGGCTCTCCCGGCTCACGTCCTCAGGTGCATACCTTGAGAGTTGAGTGAATTTGTTGAGATATTCACCCACGCTCGATCTTCCTTGTCTCAAGTTCTCAAATTCTTGCCTCTTCAAGATCATAACTCCCTCTAGCACATAATGAGAACAGAAGCTCTTCTTGAATTCCGCCCAGGTGATCCTCTCCTGATTCTCATGAGCATTGCATAGTGAATCCCACCAATCGGCAGCTGCTCCAACCAGTTGATGAGATGCAAAGAGCACCCTCCCCCGGTCACTGCATTGGACAATAGCAAGCTTCTTCTCCACGGACTTGAGTCAATCATCCGCATCCATAGGTCAGCGGCTTGAGCAAAGGTCGGCGTTCTGGTCCTCACAAACTCTCCCAACCGGTTATGAGGAGGTGGGGGTGGCGGTGAGGCATGTGGGGCTGATTGTTGATGTTGCCAACCTGCAGCTGTCCCATAGTTTATATCATGGTCTGCATGAGCTGGTTCTGCATAGCCAATAGATGCTCAATGTTGATAGCTCCATGAGCAGGTCCTTGTCCATTGCTGTTCTGAGGTGCTCCATGGTTCTCCTCCTCATCATTGCCATCCCTCTGGTTGTGAGTCCTCACCATCTGGAGAAAAGAAATAGGTAAGAATTAGAAAATCGTCCCCAACTATATGCATCAAGGGATATGAAACTAAACAACTAACTAGCCTAGGTGGACATGGCAATTCTAAAGCATCCAAAAATCCTCTATTAAGCACACAAGCAAGCAATATATAGCAACCAACATACCAAGCAAAAACACATCGAATCCTGAGTGCTCCTATGTGCTCTAAAGTGTCCATTCTATCTAGGCTGCGTCCTACGGTCAACCTGTGGCTCTGATACCAATCTGTGATACCCAGTTCCGAAAATGAACCAAGTGCAATATATGTGTGCCCAGGACTTTCAACACACATACACAAGTGCATCACAAAAGAGTATACAGAAAATTACCACAAGACAAGATTAATTAACCAAATTTTATTACACAAACCATATTATCCTCGAATACAAGTTCTAATGAATATTAATGACAAGTTCAACTAATGCAGCGGAAATACTTTAATTAAGCAACTATGCAGCGAAGCAAACTAAGCAAAGGGTATAGCGCAGCTCCAACACTCCACAGGCAAGCTGACGGCAGACACGGCCTAGAACTCCGCATTATCATCATTAAAATCCCAATCCAGACCTGCAACTGTTGGGGGGGGGGATTGCAAGAGTGAGTACATGTCGTACTCAGCAAGTGTGGAAAGTATGACATGTGACTGATTCAAATGACGAATATAATAATGGTTGAGTGCTGAAAAGTACATCAAAACATTCGAAAAGCATTACATATTATGTAAGTGAAGCAAACCCATCATAAACCATGTAGATATCATAATACCAGCCCAAATTCATTACCATCATCCATATACCAGATTTCACCATTGCCAATAGGCATATTTAATACCAGAAACTAATTCATAACCAGCCATAACCATTACCAAACCATAACCATCCCAAATCCCAATTTTCTCTAATCATGTGAGGGTACAGGTTGCTCATAACCAGGAGCACGACTATCATGATAGTTTCAAACACACTCTGCAGAGGTTGTACCGCTTTACCCACGTGTTTGTGATTTTATCACCTTTCGATGACTATAGAATCTCAATTATGTCGTCTCACACTTATGTAGGTGTCTGGCCAAGAGATCACAAAATAGCCTTTACAAAGCGATTACTAGCCTATTTAGACCCCACTGAGGTTTCACCGA
The DNA here is from genome assembly GCA_036927565.1 of Tuctoria greenei. Lineage (NCBI taxonomy): Eukaryota > Viridiplantae > Streptophyta > Magnoliopsida > Poales > Poaceae > Tuctoria > Tuctoria greenei. The sequence goes on along the minus strand of JAYESD010000012.1, from coordinate 99,186,308 downwards.
TGGCGATGCCTCCAAGTGAGCACATTTTCAACCAAGGGCCCCCTCTTGAGCCATTCAGATCCCAGGATAGTCCCACCAATCATCAACAAACCCAATGACTACCCCTTCCCCGAGCATCCTTAATGGTCCAAATAGCACTGGCAAAGCCCTAATTAATCAGCTACACCGCACCTATACTTGGCCTCGTGGTGGCACTGTAAATCCTAGATGGTCGCTCCACGAACCGCTCCCTAGATCTAAAGCAAGCAAAACCACCATAACATCCAACCCATCCACGTACCAAGCTTGCTTAGATCACCCATTACCATATCAGATTTAACCAGTTTATGTCAACCACAATCTCATTAATGCATAATTAAATTAAGTAGTGTAGTTGTTCTTCCATCCCAATTAATTAAGCGAAGCAAAAAGGTAAAAATCCCATCCCGACTATCTACCATATATCCCAGGAGACAAGGGTGGTTAAACAAAGCTAGTAAACTTCCTATCACAGAATTCCCATCAAATTGACACAAGCATGCAGTTTTGCAAACAAAACATTTATTTCAAAACAGGATCAATATGCTTTAAGGACACTTGCCTTGCTCTTGGTGTTGATTAGGGTCAAAGCTTTCAAACTCTCGGTGCTGTAGATCCTCCGCGGCACTTTCTAGCGCAAATCCGTCTACTCCACACAATAAACATACAAGACAAGAGACACAATCAAAGAGTGCACAATTACTAATCAATATGACATGACATGCATGATTAATGCAAATGCAAGGTAGAACTTTTTAATAGATTGCTTTTAATAATCACTAACTAGTTCTAATAGATTTTAATAAGTTTATACAAGTTTGGATGTGATTAGATCTAATTTTAGAATTAATTCAACACAATTTATCCAGGAAAATCGGACTAGTCCGCTAGGGACCGAACAAGTCCGCACTTTGCGAGATCAGCAGATTAGGGTTTTCTAGATCAACGTGAGTTTAGAGACTTGTGGCTGAATTCACGTAAGAAAAAAGAGAATATAAGGTATACCAGGTGTTTAAAACTCCAATGAATCAAGAATATTGGAGGCAACACTTGGATCTTTATGATCTAGGGTTGATGAAGAACTTGGAGATGATTTGGTGATGTAGAATGAAACTTGATGCAGATCTTGATCCTCTTTCGTTTCCTACTCTTCTTCTTCTTGCTTGGGATCTCCTCCTCTTTCCTTGGGGGCGGCTCCTCACGAACTAGGGTTTGGGTGGGGTGGAAAAGTGGCAAATAGATATCAAGCCAAGGGGTGGGGTTGTCTATATAGAGGTGGAGGCTAGGGTTAGATGGATTTCGAGTTTGAGATGAGTAGATGCCGGTTTAGAGTCCCACATGGGCTCTAAAAGAGTTAGGCATGACGTCACTAGGCCTACTTAACGTGAAACCCAAGAAATAAGTCCTAAAACAAAAGATCAATTCGGAGTCGCGAAATATCAGACAAGTCTGAAAAGGGCCGGACTAGTCCGAAGTTGTCCAGAGAGAAATCAGACAACTCTGGCAAAAAATCGGACAAGTCCGACTTTAGTCAGAGGGGGAAACAGACAAGTCCGCTGGAACACCGGACTAGTCCGGACAAGTCCAGAGACTTAGCAAATTTTCAAGGATTCTTGGAACACCGGACTAGTCCGCATAGGACCAAACAAGTCCGAAAGTGTCCAGAGCAAAATCAGACTAGTCTGTAGCAAAAACGGACAAGTCTGATCGAGGTCAGAGAGAAATCGGACTAGTCCGCACCAAAATCGGACTAGTCCGCACTTTCCAGAATTTTAAGTTGGTTTCGTTCCAAATTAATTTTAAACTCATTCCTCTTTATGTGGATTAATGTTAAACATGTATATGAATGTATTTAGGGCATGATGCATGAAAATGAGGGTGTTACATGTATAAAAAGGTTCTATGAGCTTTAGTATCAACTCTCATGTAAGGGGAATTACATGTGAGTCAAGTATGCAGTGAGACAGTGCTTATAAAAGCTGAAACTTTTATAGTGGTTCCTACAGGTCATAGGTGAGATGCTAGAAAAGTGAGTATTTGTTATGGATTAATGTGGCCTCCATAAATCTCTAAGGCTTTCCCCTTCTCTAATTTTCCAGAGCAAAACTGAAGTTTTGTCACACCTCAAAGTATGTGTTTCCAGATAGTGTTGGTCACAAGGAGTCCATAAAAATTGGTTTCACATTTTTCTAAGCTTCCTAGAGGGGGTATTGATTTTACAAGTTGCTAAGAATTTCTGAAAATGTCTTTGTTGATTTTGGAATTTTTCATGGACATTGAGGATTGGAACACCATATTAATCAATAAATCAAGTCAAATGAATTTGAAATTTTTACTGAATATCAAAGATATTTGAATGAAGGTTCAGGCCAAAATTGGGATTTTTCGATAAAGGAAATCACTTGGAATAAATTCCCAAATATTTCATTTAAGGGAATTATTGAGCCAAATCCAGGGACTCTCATAGCCTTGAAATTGCACCAGTGCAAAGTACATGCCATGAGGAACCCAACAAAATTTATTTGGGAACTTTTGGCCAAATGTACAAGGATCTATGATTTCTCTAAGTTTGGCAAGTTTCTAAAATTATTTTCTAATTGGAAATTGGTTTAATGTTACAGAGGGGCCGACATTTGAAATCCTCCAATCAAAGTCGAGCCACACCGGGACACAAGGTTTAATTGGGAATTGGCACAAGGGAACATTTGCCACTGTGGATCCGGGAGAAGAAATATGTGGCCCACAGGTGAGCCCCAAGGTCGAGTCATCTTCAACCTCAGGCCATCCACACGGGCGGCGGCGCTCGCTGGCACGCCGTTCCCCCTCCTCTTGCTTCCTAAATATTCACCGTTAAAGCGTAAATATCGACGATCAGCTCTATGGTATGGTCGCCCAAGCAAGAAGATGGCCGGAATAGTACTCTCACCGACGGCGGCGGCTCAGTAATTTTCAGCGAGCTTGCTAGGTCTCGGCGAAGCCCCACACAGCTGGATAAAAGGCTAAAAAGCAGCCTAGGATCATTATAAGTGTGAAAACGGAACTAATCAAGCTCAAAACGCTGGGAAACTTGTTTTCACCGATGACCTAGGTCAACCAAGCCGGCGACCACGAAAACTGATAGCCCCGAGGCTAGGGTTGATGGTTTTCTTTGAAATTTGATCTGGACACTCGTAGGAACGTACTTCATGTTATACTTAATGGGATTAGAGTAAGATGAATTGTGTACAATTAATTGTAGAGGAAAAGGGTGCGGTTCTTTGAGCATGCCGACGCTCAAACCTGGATTGCGGGAAGCTGGGGCAAGAAGGGTGCAAGCTACTTGACAGCGAGTTAGAGCGGATCATGGTGCACCTTTTCTTTACTCAGAGCCGGGCGTAAGAAGTTTTGTAGCACCAGCGCCACAGGGAGACAAAAGAGGTCGACGGCCTCCCTTTTGAGCGGCAGCGAGAAAGCTGTAAAAACACGGTGAGGATAAGCGCGGGGCTTGGGGCAGCTGACAGGTGGGGCCCACAGCCCCCCTCACTTATCTTCTCTGGTAAAGTAAACCACCAATCAAATTTTATCTAAGAACACCCAATTTGGCAGATAGACTAAGGCCCTGTTTGGCACAGCTGTAACTTGTTACAAAAGCAGCTTGTTTGAAAAGCTGGTGGACAACACCTTCTGCTTATATCCTGCTTTTAGTTCATTCTAAGAAGCAGCTGAACTAATAAGCTGTTACAGAAGCTTCCTGTTTGGCACACCCTCAGCTTATTTTTTTGAAGAAGCTGCAGCAGAAGCTGTACCAAATAGGGCCTAAATAAAATATGTAGAAACCAAATGTGAACTCAAATTCAACATTTGGTAAAGTTTCAATCAAATTCAAATTTGAATTTGGATTCAAACGCTTTTCCATAGCCTCATTGAATTTAATAGCAATTTGAGGTTGAAAAATTATGAAACTTTGCTTGGAAGCTATTGAGACATGAGGAATTGATTGGTGAACTCAAATTTGAGGTTTGACTACTTTTCATATGAACTTTAGATTTGAATTTGAAACTCCCATATTACGGTTTGAAATTAATTTATTTTCCCTTTTGCTCTTTTGATTTCTTTTTCTCCTTCTCATTTTTATCTCTCATATCTGAAGTTCACATTAAAATTTATGGCTTTCAAGTAGCAAATTAATTTATGTGAGTGAGTTTCCAACTCCACTTAGAATTTTTACGTTCACATTTTTACTTTCTTGTTCTTCTCAAGTATGGAATTTCACAATCCTCCCCCTTGAAGGAATATTGTCATGATATTATAGTGAAATGGAAAAGGAAGTTGACATGGGATGATTGGTAAAAGAGAGTCGCTAACCAAGAAAGATGTTAACAACCTTGAAGTGATTGGATTTGCAATAATCTTCAAGTGCTATGTTGTTTCTCTATATTGTTCCTAGCTTCGAGATTTAACTACTTGAATCTGGCTTGTATACAAGAAGTTCGAGAAATTGGTGCTCCTTGTATTACTTGAAGAAAATGAATCAAGCAAATGGTGTTATGAACGATAGAGTTGTCCATAGCTCAAGATTATCTAGACATTACTCGAGTATTTGAATGGAGATACATATCCTTGCTCAAAGTTCTTTATTAATCATGTTTCATGATGCATCAAAAGTTGGATGATGTCATGCATATGCAATGCAATCCCAGTTAAGATGCTTAACGTATGGTGCATTCACTTTAATGATTTGAGCAAGAACAGGTAAGACAATTTAGACGTAATGAGACGAATCTGAAGATTCACAAGGCTTTACAAACTTGGTCATAAAAGGTGCTAGACAAGGAATACATCTTTCCTAACTAGCCCAAGGTTGTTGAATACAAGTTAAGAAGGTAACAAGGACAGGTGGAACTCAGCTCAAATTAACGTAGCTAGTACAATTGAGCCGAAGGATTAAACTTGCCGATGAGGTAGCGCTCCATGAAACCTTCTAACTACAACTTAGAATCGGAATTGTGGTTTAACAGCAAAGGTTCAGGTTTCGCTTCTCATAATATTCTTACTAATAATCTCTATCCTTTAGTGAACATAGTGGGATTGCCTTCAAAAGTAGCAAAGAGAAAAACCTTTGAAGAGCAAGTAACCAACATCCACTTCTATATGAGGTAATATGGGGGTGACCCAGAACTCTGATGATTTATGGTGATGATCAAACAACTTATGAGAGCAATGTAGGATATCGAGGTTATACCACACTTAAAGTTGGTCAAAAAATCCATCAAAGAAAAGTTGATGGTAAAATGCAGCCTTTCTGAATAGTCATTCGGTACTCACAAGCATTTACTCCATGCTCCGTGTGCGTACTACCACAGTGACCATACTGTCAAAATGATTAATCTTATTTGACCTTTGTGCAGCATACTCTGGTGGAGATCATGCTAGTCGTTTTCTCAAAAATGATAACGATGTAAAAGCTACTATTATCCTCTAAGGTAGGTTACATTGCTATACTGACTTTGCCCATCTGAAAAGACTTTGGTGTTGATGTCCTCCGGTGCAAGTGAGGTTTAAATGAAGGGCACTCCTCCCCCTTAAGTTCCAGTGTAGGAGCTCAAATGTCCCCTTCATAAACTTCTCTTGGGAAGGTGATGTGCAACCGTGGTCTCATATCACTGAGACATACCATCGTTCACCGATGAAAAAGGTGGTGAATTAATTTGTCCTAATTACCTTATGTGATAGTTGTAACCAGCTTCCATCAGAAGGTCAATTGTAATGGATAAACTCTGCCTTGCTGACATCACCCACTTTTAAAAAGATGGCGCGTGCAAACCCCATCATAAGGAGTTATCAGCCACGCGATTTTAAGTGGCTTTGGTCACTTGTTCTTATTCTCCCAGAAAGAACATGGATCATGGAAATGAAAATATCACTTTTTGTGTCACACTAGAGTTATGAGCATGATATAAATATTTCTTTAAGCAAGTGTATTAACTAGCTAAGCATTTACTAGGGTATCACCCCCAGTAATTTTGCTGAAGTGACAAAAATGGAAACAATGACATTCTTGGAGCAAATGAACACTTTTTTTGACTATAAAATGAAAAATAACCCACGTGCCTTCACCATGGTTATTGATTTGCCGGTAAACAACAATGAAGCCACTGTTAGGGCTGTTGGAAAGTTGGTTGGGGTGTCGATATTTCTGGATCAGCAAATCTAGATAGACTAACTTGACGGAAATATTCAAGTTAGCTACAGGTTGATCAAAAAAATTTTATGAAAAGAAGAGTTAAAAAGGATTGTCACATCTTTCCAACATGCATGCATATGCACCCTAATGCCAATTATGTCAAAAGCGATGGCCTTAGAAAAGATGAGTAAACCTGGTGGAACATTCTAGCTCTAAAAGATTTAGAAGCGAGAATGTGTCAAACAATTCAAGTGTGTTGCACTTTAAATTCAAGAGTCGAAGGATATCACAGACGGATAGGATCGCTCGAGATTTTTCATGATAACTGAGGCTAGCATAACAAGAGCTTATTATGGACGCCTACAAGTTTTAACAAACTCCATGTTCAACACTATCCAACACAAAACTAGCTTGACTGTTCACTTCTCTACCAGACTTGACCAGTCTTCTCTAAAACTTAATTTTGATCATGCTAAAATCATTGTCATGCTTTGAGCCAAAACTAAAAGTTGAAGTTAACTCTAACATGTTTTCAACGAGTATTCACTCACCCTCGGATCTGTTATGGAGTAAAAGTTATGAAGGTTCAAAGTCGACAGACCTGCTGGGAAAATTTCACCAGCACTCCATTTAAAGGTATCCACTTTGATCCACATGTTTCATGCATTTCACAATTCAAATTTCACAAACTCATGTATCATAAGTCATAAGATTTCTGGAAATGTATCACACAACCATTGGTATGTTGTGTAAAGCAAGTGATGACCAAAACACTTAAAAGTACAGAAATACATTTTTGTGTTATGTAGTTTGTAACAGTTTGTGTTCCAATGGCCATAACACTAATTTAATTGGGATTCTGCTCTTAGGGTTGAAAAAAGTTGTAGAACATTTCCATAGATTTCCAAAATGTATTTATTTTCCTTCATAGAACCTATGGTTGAGAAGATATGAATTTTCAAAGTTTGACGAAGTTCCCAGATTTTTAGGAGAAAATTAACAGCACCTCCTTTGTATGTGGCTGATTTGAGCACAGTTTTTCATATAGATAATATCAAAACTTGACAAAACTATAAATTAAATTTTATCCTATATCTCGCAGGGATTCCAGAAATGTAACATATGATACCATTGGATTTTTCTACCTGGATTTATGGTCAAATAATAGAGACATACAGAAACTGTTCTGTTTCTGTACAGGTTCTAAAATTTTGGACTTTTCACTAATTTACTTTGGGATTCTATCCTGAAGGTCAAAAGAAAGTTTGCAGGGGACTCTCAGATATTCCCATCCATGTATAATATGCTTTCATTGATTAAATCTACAGTGAGTTATGGCTTTTCAAATTCATGTCAAAAATCTTGCCAGAAAACAGACATTCTGGTTTTGAAACTTTTGAGTTGAAAACCTACTCCACTTTGAATCTTAGTTAAATTAGAACTCGATAGCTAGTACTTGCATCCTTGCATTATATTTTTTCCATTTTACAGCAATCTTCATCAATGCATCCATGGGATAAATGTCGTTACTCCGTGTCTCACAAAATGAAAAATTCTAACCGGATTATACCGGCATATACATATCAATCGGTAGTGCAAAAATCGGTCACTCGCAAACGTGTTCTATGCGCAATACGATCACATGGTTAGTATACCTGCATAAGACAAGCATTCACATTCAAAGATTATGCGCCACAAGGGCGAGGCCACATAGGCAGCATTTCAGACAGTCGCAATATAATATATCTTTCACCAAAACTAATGCCCTATATCATTCCATACATGCCATTCTCAAAGAGTGCATGTATCGAGGAACGTGGTCGTGTTTCAACACCACACGATGTACGACTCGAGTAAGGTGTGTATGAGTAGACATGGACGGGAATTTTATCAACCCGACAGATACCACCTACCGCCCCAGAGAGTCACGCCGATGGCGAGCGATGTGTATGGCCCTTGAACATGAGAAGTTCAACAATTGCATACAATTGCGTTACAACCACACGATGGGTTTCCACTTTCTTGCCTAATGAACGCTAGGGACTAGCGGTTCAGATGTTCCTAGAAACATGAAGAGTTTTAGAAACTCATATTAACTGTTGTTCCAAGCCACACTGGACAATCACATACCACCTCTTGTATGGTGAGCTTACCAAAAGTGATCAACTTTCGATGGTGTACCTTACCTCTTACCTAACGTCAAAGTGTCATTATAGAACATAATAACAAGTATGTTAGCTTGTCACCTTAAGTACTATGCTAATAATAGACCTTATGTGGGTATACTATTGACTCCTCACTCGTATACTCCTAAGTTTTCAAAAATATTCTCTTTTCATGCGTGCTATTTGTTGACGGTCATTATATACCAATTTCAACCGTCAATATAACTTAATTATGTGGGAATAAATATTGCTTGCCCACATCATAGTTATATTTAACATTTTTCCACTTGTACTTGGAGAAGTAGTGCATGCATGAGTTTTTATCCAGAATTGATGGAGACTGAGGGGAGCAATCCTGAAAAGTGCCACCTCAGCCAATCACGCGATGACATGCGGCATCACATGGATCCATGAACCCATTCCTAGGCATATCTGAGTGGATCCAATGTCGATTCACGTGAGAATTGAACATGGGCCCACATACCAGTCATCAGGAGGAAGCACAACCGGGGGGGGGGGGGGGGGCAAGACCAGGTCGGTCGACCCCCTAGCTCGGCCGACTTGGCCCCGACGCCAAACTCGGTCAGCCTCCACATGTTGGCTCCTCATGGCTCCCAGAAGGCGGTGAAGACTGATTCGCGTGCTAATTGTGTCGGGAACCACATCTACTCCGTGTATAAATAGGGGGTGCATCACTTCTCCAACACACCACTCAAGCATTCTCTCTTGTATTACACTAGTGCTCTCTTAGTCCTTAGTGGATGTTAGGCTACAGAGTGGAGCCTCTAGTCCCATGTGCAAATTGGGAAAGGTACGGCTCATGTATATTTTCTTTTATTTGTGATATTATGCTTTATATTAATATCATTAGTCTTTACTTATTCATATACTTGGATAAAGCATTCCTTGTTTGCTTGTGGAGTCCATGTATGTGATAGGTGTAGATGTTACTATGATCTAGTTATAATGCTCATATCTTGTTATCATAAACATCATACACCACCACTATATTCTAATTAGGTATTAGTATGATTATGTTAATATGAGTAATTTAGTGATTGGTCCCAACATTGGTTTCAATGATGTTTAGGTCAGTCATTACCTTAGGAAGGTACTTGTACTGCAGCTTGTAAGATATTTGCTTAGCATGTAAGTGTTGTGCTTAGACTGTTAAGTAGTGTAGGATGCCTCATAGACCCACGATTTGCAGGGGTAGGCAGTAGGTGGCGACAACTCTGTCCGTCCTTTGTAATCCCCCATGTTCGGCTACACCACAGGCTCGTGGTGGTAATCATCCTGATGTTGTCAGGGGTAAAACCGTGCCCGATATGTTGGACCACTAAACCCTAGTACTCATCGTTAGCATATCCATATGTGCACTGATAGGCTATGTATATGAATACTTAAAGCACAGTAGGAGTAGCTTCATCTCTAACTTAACCTTCCACTAGGACATTATAACCTTTAGAGTAGTTTGCTTAGGTGTGTGTCACACTACCCCATTACTTCATTTATCCATCCTTTCGGATCCCCTCACTAGCACACCCTATTCTCTCCTTGATCTTGCCACTCTTCCCCTTGCCTTCCTTTGGGGATAAACAATTACGATACCCTAGGGAATACTCTTGGGTGAAATATTATAGCGGTACTTTCTGTGCGCTTGTGGAACTCATCTTGCTTGGCTTAGGTCAACCTAGTGCCTCTGCAGAACTAGCATTGCTGCTACAATGACATGTAGATGTTAAGAAATACCAACACTATTCTCAATGCAGCTCAGATAAGACTGTGGGGGCTGGGTGCGATGCGACACCCAACAACATACACGAAAAGAATACGTGAAACATACAATCTTTATTTCATAAGATAATCGTGTTTACAACATAATGTACATAAGTAGTACATAAGCAGTGAAAAGAATATACTCAACACTCTCGAACCTAGCTAAGCAATGGAGAAGTTGTTCATGCTCGTGGACGCTTCCTCTAGAACACGAAGAGTATATGGCAGTGGCGAGGTTTCTCGTGAGCCCTGCACCTCGGAAAGTCCAAGATCTCACGGATAACCACACAGAAGCAGAAATGATAATACCTACAAAACATGTAATCTAGTAATCGTGAGCACGAGGCTCAGAAAGACTTAACTGTCTCACCTTAAGATGAAACTCTACATGCTGGTAACTTAAAGACGGAAAGCTGAATTGCAATAAAGAACTCACCTGAAGTAGATCCTTAGTTTTCATATTTTAGCATCAAACTTAATGGTTCATAGATGTGAGACCCATGTGTGCTGAATACATTGACTATGACGATAAAAGTTATGAATACTACCAAAACACCTTTATCATCAAGGTCCGGTGCTAGGTCCGACTAGCTTTGGTAAGCTCCGGTTCAAGGTCTGGTTAGCTTTGGCAAGTTTCAGAGCTTGATTGCAGTGGTTTTGCTTTTATCTTGCAATGATTCGTACTTGCTTTACATTGATGGAAAGATTGCTTAGCATTCATTTGCTAAGTTTTTGGTGTGTTTTGGTGGTTATGGTTGATATAATTTTGCTATGTTTTGCAACTTGCTTATGTGAGGTGCTCACGTAAGATGTTGTAGTTTCGCAACTAACGTGAGTCAAGTCGAGGACTTGTGCTCGAAAGTATTGGTTGTTTATTCATATGTAGGTGTTGCTTGAGTTCAAGACATGGCTGGTGATGGGATCCATTGAACTAGTCTTAGGGAGAAGATGAGGTTCAACGACCAAGTTCGGGAGGAATTGTGGTTGAGTTGATCGGGAGGTTGCGCAATATATTTGAATCAAGAACAATGCATATGAAGGTATCGTGGACGTCGTTGGAAGATGTTTGCACGTATGCAAGGAGTGCATGGACGTGGCTACATGGTTCCGAGGCGTGATGAAGAGATGTGGACGTAAAGAATTGGTCGGAAAGGTCCAACTGACTAAGTTATGGACTCAAGCTGTGGCTGAGTTGTGTTTGACTCAAATAAGTAAAGATTTAAGTTGGTTATGATAGGATTTTGTGTGGGTCACGAATTTGAGTTGTTTTAGGAATGTGGGATACGTTCCTAAGGTGTTTGGAAGTCTTAAGATTGCTTCTATCTGCGTATAGAAGAGTCCTAAGAAGTTATGGAAAGTTTTGATTCGTGATTTGAGTAGGATTAGAGTCCTAGTTGAGATTGGGTTGGCCTAAGGGCTGGTTATATAAGCAAGGCATGCCAGAGCTCGTGGGTGACGACTTTATGGTTGTTCCTCTTGTGTTCTATTGAATAAAAATCGTAGTTTAAAGGAAATTTTGTGCCTTGTTCATCCGACTTGTTCCAGACAAGTTTTGCTCGTCGAGTTTTCTGCACAGCACTACCTTTCTTCAGTGGTTTTATCATAACTCGAGTTTTACTGATCCAATTGATGTGATTCTTTTTGGGTTGTCTTCACAACTTGATTATCTATCATCTATCAAAATTTCACGGCCATTGGATTTTTGGTTTCTGATCTACATGAGTTTCTTTGCAGCATTCCAGAACTATTTTTCTCGGGTAGGACAGATTGACCTTTGTTCGATCTTTCAATCGTAACTTGAGTTTCTCTCGACGGGTTTGAGTGATTCTTGTTGTGTCATCTTCGTGACTTGATTCTCTCTGATATCTATCACTTTTGTCACGGTGAAACACGTTTAGATTAGTCTCACACACAATTTCTTTAACAGATCGTTTTTCTGCCAAATGGGTTGGGATTTAATTGTTTCCATTGCGAAAGATTTTTTAATCTACCATTCACCCCCCTTCTGGTAGCTTTTCACGTGCTCTTCGATCCTACAATTGGTATCAGAGCCATGGTGCTCTAATCTTTGTGATTTGCACGTGTTTTTTACTAATCATCATGGAGAAATACTCCGCCAAACCTTGTGTGTTTAGTGGTATTGATTTTCAGGTTTGGAAGGCACGTATGGAAGCCTTCATCCAGGCTCAAGGCTTCGCAATATGAGAGAAGGTATACAAGCCTTAGGAAGTGTCGTCAAACGATCAAGTTACAGCTACAAATCTGAGAGATGTCGACAACAACAATAAGGCTCGAAACTTGATCATACAAGGATTAACTCAAAATGACTGCGACCGTGTTGCACACCTCTGATCTGCACACGGTGTGTGGAAAGCACTTTGTGACTACCACGAAGGATCCAACACGATCAAGGAGGTAAGGCAAGACATGTTCAACAAAGAATACATGCGCTTCGAGATGCAATCCCGTGAGTCTATTGATGACCTTTTTGCTCGTTTTAATAAAATTCTCAGCAACTTACGTAGTGTCAACGTTAATTTTTCAGATGCTAAAAATGCTAGGCAATTGTTAAGTGCATTAGATATGTCAATTTGGGAGATGAAAGTCACATCTATTCGTGAATCTATTTTCATGAGTACACTTACTTTAGATGTGCTATATTCCAACTTAAAAACTCATGAAATTGACATAATATCATGTAAGAACCACAATAAGTCTATTGCTTTTGTTTCTCAACGTGACATGCCTAGCTCCGGTCAATCTTCATCTTGTGGTACACTTTCTTTGTTCTCCTCTCTAACCCTTGAACAGATTGGGGAGTTTCTAGAGGAGGAGCTAGTACTTCTCTCTACTAGGTTCTCAAAAGCATTGCAAAATGTGAGAACTAGAAGGAGAGGAAGCTCCGAACCTCAATGATGTTTCGAATGTGGTAAGACAGGACATTTTTATTCAGATTTCCCTAACCTTTCAGGTCCTACTCCCCGGGATGAAAAGCAAACAAGAACGAAGCACTCCTCTGCAAAAGATACGAAGAAAAATAAGGGTTTTACAGGACGTCAATTGGTGAGCAGTTGTATCTCCGCACTTCAAGAACTTGGCTCAAGCGATGTGAACATTAGAAGTGACGAAGATGAAGATGATTTGGCAAACTTGTGCTTCATGGCGGGCAAGTCAAGATCAAGTATGGACGAGCCTGAACACAACAGCGACAATGAAGAGGTATGTCCTACTTGCGAAGAAATGTGTGATGCTATTTCTTGTGCCACTGTTATAGTTAAGAAAAAAGGACAAAAAGCTTAGGGACAATGCTGTTAAAGTTGAGTCACTAGAATCTGAAATTAATCGTTTGAAATCTTTGATTCCTAGTGATGATTCTTGTTCCTCATGTGAATTAATATATGAACAATTGTCCTCATTAAGAAGTGCGCACACCTCCACACTTGATAAACTTGAGTTAGAAATTGAAAAGAACAAAGAGCTTGATGCACTTAATGATAAAAACTTGAAAGATGCTAGCTGTTCTACAATTGATTTGCATTGTTCTCTTGTGATGATCTTGATAAGAAACTACAATATGCTATGAATGAAATTTCTATATTGAACAATGCTTTACGTTCTCATGAAGTTAAATATTGTTCCAATTGCAAATTAAAAGGAAAAACTTCATGTGAAAATTGCCTTGATCTGTCCAATAAACTTGATGACATGCATAGGACATTAGATCAGTTTTGTAGTGGGAATAAGAATCTAAACTTGCTGCTGAATTCTTCCAAGTCTTGCAATGATAAAACTGGTTTAGGTTTTGATTCTCATGCTCATGCTAAGTCACATCCACCTAAAATTGTAAAGTCATTAGGAAGTGGATTGATTCAAATATTTCCTAAACAAAAATAAGTGGTTTTCAAATCTGCAGGAGTGTTGTCTCATTCGGTTTCAAATAAAAATGTTGCTTGCTCATCTAGACATGAACACAAAGTTAAATTTCATTGTACCTACTATGGCAGAGATGGTCATGTCATAGATTTTTGTTATAGACTAGCTAAATAACATAAAAAGGAAAGAATGATTGCTAGATCTCATAACTTTCATACAAAATTTGCTGCACTTGCTAAACCGAATGATAGGAACATGCAATCTGCTGTAATGAGTCGAAAACATGCAATGTTTGCTCCCAAACCTACTTTTTTTTCGTGCTACACATGTAACATCTCGTAGGACAGTAGTTGGATACAAAAATCCTTAAGATTTGGCTCATAAACCTGCTATTTTATCTCAGCTTTTGTGTGTTTTTCCTGCTGCACATCGTGTGACTCAGTACTGGATTCCTAAATTACTTTTGAAAAACCCCAGTATTGAGTCATCGACGTATTGTTCTTCTATGTAGGTTACTCGCTTGAGGAAGGAGAACATTTGGATAGTGGATTCAGGTTGCTCACGCCACATGACCGGTAACAAAGAATGGTTCTCCTCCCTCTCTTTTGTGTCACGTGTAGAGAATGTTACTTTTGCTGATAATTCTTCAACTCCTATAATTGCTAAGGGTTCGGTTAGAGTAAATGATCACTACACTTTGAAGGATTTCGCACTTGTTAAGAATTTATAATACAACTTGCTTTCTGTTTCACAACTTCTAGATGAAAACCTAGAAATTATTTTCACTAAAAATTGTTGCAAAGTTGTAAATTCAAACAGTGAGCTTATTTTTGACATGTCACGGTTTGGAAGAGTTTTTAAAGCTGATTTTAATATGTCTTCCTCTAAGCATAGGTGTCTAGTTGCTAATGATTCCAAAGATTTATATTTTTGGCATCGTAGACTTGGTCACGTAGGCTTTGATCATCTCACGCATGTTAGTGCTCTTGATCGCATAAGTGGGCTGCCTAAGCTTAAAGGGGACAAAGAAATTGTGTGCTCTTCTTGTAGACATACTAAGATGGTTGCACGTTCACATACTCCTCTCACAATGATCATGACAACTGAACCAGATCAACTTTTGCACTTTGACACCGTAGGACCTTCACGTGTTCAATCCTTCGGAGGTAAATGGTATGTTCTTGTGATTGTTGATAATTATTCTAGATAATCTTGGTTTTATTTTATGGCATCTAAGAATGAAGCTTTTAGTCACTTTAGAACTTTATTTATTAGATTATCAATTGATCACCCAGGATCTTTAAAAGCAATTAGAAGTGATAACGGAACCGAATTTAAAAATCAACCTTTTGATCACTTTTGTGCTGAAAATGGAATAGATCATCAATTTTCTTCACCATATGTACCTCAACAAAACGGTGTTGTAGAAAGAAAGAACAAAACCTTAGTTGAGATGGCTAGGACTATGCTTGATGAATATCAAACTCCTAGGAAATTTTGTTCTGATGCGATTGCAACCGTCTGTTATGTCTCAAATCGTGTTTTCTTGCGCGCTAAGCTAGGTAAAACACTATATGAGCTCCGATTTGGACATAGGCCTAGTGTTACACACTTTCGAGTCTTTGGTTGCAAATTCTTTGTTAAGAAACATGGTAATCTTGATAAATTTAAACCTAGATCCATTGATGACATGTTTCTTGGTTATCCATCTCATACTAGAGGCTACTGTGTGCTTTTACTTGACACTAACAAAATTGTGGAGACTTGTGAGGTGTCTTTTGATGAAGCTAGCACAGGTACTAGCTCAAACATTGCAGGTCCAGATCCATATCCGCAGGGGGAGAGAATTTTCGTTGAAGATGAGGAATAAGTGGTGCTGCTGCTCGAAAATTCAGCAGCTAATGACATTGTTTCAGCTCCTGATTTTGATTCACAGCCAGCACTGACGACCACCATTGCTGGTCCAGATCCTCCTCAAGTCACAAGCCTATCGATTTGTGATGAACATGAAGAAGAAGAAGAAGTTTGTGAAGTGTCCACTCCCCTCCGGGTTCTCAAAATTCATCCTCCACAACAAATTATTGGAAGCTTGCACGGACGAGTCACACGGTCCAAGTTTTGCGACCCAAACTCTCATGCTTCTTTTGAACCCAAAGATATATCACACGCACTCACTAATGAATCTTGGATTATTGCCATGCAAGAAGAGTTAGAAAATTTTGAAAGACATAATGTTTGGAAACTTGTACCTCCACCTCAAAGTCACACTTGAATTGGAACTAAATGAGCGTTTAAAAATAAACAAAGTGAGGATGGGGTTGTGGTTAGGAATAAGGTTAGGTTGGTTGCTCAAGGTTTCACTCAAGTTGAAGGTCTAGATTTTGATGAAACTTTTGCTCCTGTTGTTAGATTAGAAGCCATAAGAATTTTGTTACCTTTTGTTGCATCTAAAGGTTTTAAGCTATATCAAATGGATGTTAAAAGTGCTTTTCTTAATGGCTACATAGATGAGGAGGTTTATGTCAAACAACCACCGGGTTTTGAAAATCCAGATTTTCCTAATCATGTTTACAAACTGTCCAAAGCCTTGTACGGTCTCAAACAAGCCCCTAGAGCATGGTATGATAGGTTAAAAACATTCTTACTTGAAAAGGGGTTTACCATGGGTAAGGTTGATAAAACTCTTTTTGTGCTTAAGCATGGCAATGACTCATTATTCGTTCAAGTGTATGTGGATGATATTATCTTTGGTTATGCTTCTCATGATCTTGTGTCCAAGTTTTCAGCTATGATGAGTTCAGAATTTGATATGAGTATGATGGGAGAACTCACGTACTTTTTGGGGCTGCAAATCAAGCAAACCAAGGAGGGTACCTTTGTGCATCAAACGAAGTATACAAAAGATCTCCTAAGGCACTTCAACATGGACAAAAGCAAGCCTCTTCAGACACCAATGGGACAGCAACAACACTTGAACTTGATGAAGATGGTGAACTCGTGGATCAAAAAGAATATAGAAGCATGATCGGATCACTTTTGTACCTCACAGCATCAAGACCGGACATACAATTCAGCGTATGTCTTTGTACACGGTTTCAAGCCTCTCCACGTGCTTCACATCGTCAAGCCCTCAAAAGGATTCTCAGGTACTTACATGGAACTCAAGAATTTTGCATTTTTCTTCCTTCTTCCTCAACCCTTACTTTGAAACCTTTTTCGGATGCTGATTTTGGGGGTTGTAGGATTGATAGGAAAAATACTTCCAGTGCTTGTCATTTTCTTGGTAATTCACTTGTTGTTTGGTCCTCTAGAAAACAAAACTCAGTTGCACAATCCACGGCTGAATCTGAATATGTAGCTGCTACTAGTGCTTGCTCACAAATTCTTTGGATTGTTCAAATACTTAAGGACTATGGGGTTGATCTACATAGTGTTCCACTGTTTTGTGATAACACTTGTGCCATTTGCATTGCTAAAAACCCCATGCAACATTCTAGAACTAAGCACATTGACATTAGGTATCACTTTCTCCGTGATAATGTTGAAAAAGAAAACATTGTGCTTCACCATGTAGATACCGAGCAACAATTGGCTGACATTTTTACAAATCCTTTGGATTTCACTCGTTTTTCTTACATTCGTAGTGAAATAGGGGTTATGCATCCTCATGACTTAAATTGAGGGGAAGTTTTCAAACTTGAGAAGTCTATGTGTGAATCTGAAATTAAAATAATATGAGCATATTATTTCATACATATATGACTTTGTGATTCCTTTTACATGCTGAAAGTTCTTACTACATTACTCGTGTTATACATTTTGTAGTTTTTGCCATGTTTAGTAATTGGAATAATTACTTACACTAAATCTGGTCATGGTCGAACTTTCTTGCTGTTTTGAACTTGTTGCATGCTCACAAGTGCTTTTTATCATAAAGAATTAATCAAGTAATCAACTCACATGTTGAGTTTTTATGAACAAATATATATTGAGAAAAGATCAAGAGAATATGCATGCATCACACTTCTTCTTTTGAGATGGCTTATCATTGCACTTAGATATGAACTTGGTAGAAGTTGTGTATGACTAAAATCATGTCCTTAAGCTTCTGATTGTCAAATGACATAGGCTTGGCTTGGTTGGTTAGAATAAGGCAAATGCGGTATATAATCTCTTGCAAATGTCATATGTTAAAAGTTTGTGCTTTAAATAATAAAATGCAGCAACAAGTGTCATGCTTTCAGGTTTTGAAATAGTTAAGTTTGTGAGATCATGACTTGTTTAAATTGAAAATTACATTTGATCTCTAGCATGCTTACACTACTTTATGTATCTCATTGATGTGATAGTGTAAGTTACTTGATAGTATGACTTGGATGAGTTTTGTTTATATCTATATGTTATAATATGCTCATAACATTTGAAATTTCTCTTTTGAACCTTGCTGAATACATTGTCAAAGGGGGAGACATAATATGTGAATTTTTAACATTTTTAGAAAATAAGTATGCAAGCACGATTCTTCTCAAGGGGGGGGGGGTTGCTTTTCTTCTCATTTTATTTCTATTTTACAAAGGGGGAGAAATTGTTTTCAAAACTTTTAATGTGAATAAGCCAATGTTCGGATTTTAAATGGTGTAGTCAATGCATTCATCAAGGGGGAGATTGTGAGACCTATGTGTGTTGAATACATTGGCTATGGCGATAAAAGTTTTGAATACTACCAAAACACCTTTATCATCAAGGTCCGGCGCTAGGTCCGGCTAGCTTTGGTAAGCTCCGGTTCAATGTCCGGTTAGCTTTGGCAAGGTTTGGAGCTTGATCGCAGTGGTTCTGCTTTTATCTTGCAATGATTCATACTTGCTTTACATTGATGGAAAGATTGCTTAGTATTAATTTGCTAAGTTTTTGGTGTGTTTTGGTGGTTATGGTTGATATCATTTTGCTATGTTTTGCAACATGCTTATGTGAGGTGCTCACGTAAGATGTTGTAGTTTCAGAACTAACGTGAGTCAAGTCGAGGAATTGTGCTCGAAAGTATTGGTTGTTTATTCATGTGCAGGTGTTGCTTGAGTTCAAGACATGGCTGGTGACGGGATCCATTGAACTAGTCTTAGGGAGAAGATGAGGTTCAACAACCAAGTTTGGGAGGAATTGTGGTTAAGTTGATCGGGAGGTTGCGCAGCATATTTGAATCAAGAACAATGCATATGAAGGTATCGTGGACATCGTTGGAAGATGCTTGCACGTATGCAAGAAGTGCATGGACGTGGCTACATGGTTCCAAGGCGTGATGAAGAGATGTGGATGTAAAGAATTGATCGAAAAAGTCCAACCAACTAAGTTATGGACTCAAGCTGCGACTGAGTCGTGTTTGACTCAAATATGAAAAGATTTGAGTTGGCTATGATAGGATTTCGTGTGGGTCACGAATTTGAGTGGTTTTAGGAATGTGGTACACATTCCTAAGGTGTTTGGAAGTCTTAAGATTGCTTCTATCTGTGTATAGAAGAGTCCTAAGCAGTTATTGAAAGTTTCGATTTGTGATTTGAGTAGGATTAGAGTCCTAGTTGAGATTGAGTTGGCCTAAGGGCTGGTTATATAAGCAAGGCAGGCCAGAGCTCATGGGTGACGACTTTGGGTTGTTCCTCTTGTGTTCTATTGAATAAACATCGTAGTTTAAAGGAACTTTTATGCCTTGTTCGTCCGACTTGTTCCAAACAAGTTTTTCTCGTCAAGTTTTCTGCACAACACTACCTTTCGTTGGTGGTTTTATCATAACTCGAGTTTTACAAATCCAATTGACGTGATTCTTTTTGGGTTGTCTTCACAACTTGATTATCTATCATCTGTCAAAATTTCACAGTCATTGGATTTGTGGTTTCTGATCTACACGAGTTTATTTGCAGCGTTCCAGAACTGTTTTTCTCGGGTAGGACAGATTGACCTTTGTTTGATCTTTCAATCGTAACTTTAGTTTCTCTCGACGTATTTGAGTGATTCTTGTTGTGTCGTCTTCGTGACTTGATTATCTCTGATATCTATCACTTTTGTCATGGTGAAACACATTTAGATTAGGCTCACACATGATTTCTTTAACAAATCGTTTTTCTGCCAAAGGGGTTGGGATTTAATTGTTCCCGCTGCATAAGATTTTTTTAATCTACCATTCACCCCCCTCTGGTAGCTTTTCACGTGCTCTTCGATCCTAATAGAATGAAAAACTTAGTTTGTACTATCTCTAATTCATCCAAGTTTGCAATACAAGAGATTTTTCATAATAGCATATTCATCCTCTTCCAACTACTCTTTATTACTACATCACAGCGCAGTGAACAAGTGTACTCAATCCATTACCGCGAGTGACAGTGATTCGAATCAATAATAGTCGGACTGTACGACACATACACCCCCAAGGAAGGCACGTTGGTGCTCTTCACTCTACGTCATATGTGACCACCTTTCGCCCGTCATCCCAATATCGAACCAGTTCTAATATCCTCACAGAAGGTCCATGTTGGTATTTCTTAATGTCTACAGTTCATCCTAGCAGCAAGTGCTAGTTCTGCAGAGACACTAGGCTAACCTAAGCCAAGCAAGATGAGTTCCGCAAGCGCACAGATAGTAACGTTGTAGCATTTCACCCAAAAGTATTCCCTAGGATATCATATTTATTTTATCCTAGAGGAAGGCGAGTGAAAAGTGGCAAGATCAAAGGAAGCGTAGGGTGTTCTAGTGAGGAGTCCGGTAGGATGGGTAAATGACGTATTGTGATGAGGACATCACAACAGCGGAGACACACATTGAACTGCAAGGACCAATCACAAGAGCACGAGCACGGTTATTAAATCAGTAGGTGAATTTGTTCCTAACTTCTTTTGCATGTGAGTTTGAGAATAGATTGCTATGTGATGATTTAATTGTTATTAGGAATAATGGAGAATATCAACAAGTGAAGGAAGGAGGCCTTGGGAGCGTGGAGAACCAGCTGGGACGTCCACAAGTTGATGGAAACAGTTTACAACTCAGACTCGAGTTCAACTCGGAGTCCAGAAGCAGTCCACCTTAAAACAGACGCCCAGGAGGTATACGGACTCCGTTTTTGACGTTCTACATATGCACGGAAAGAGGAGAAGATAAACTTTCCAATGGTTCTGGTCACACCTCAAAATTCCCCCGGAGTAATTGGGAATCGTTGAAACCAGTCGAGTCCAGATTTCTGTCCGGTGCTGCACCACCGAATCGGGCCTTTGGGCCTTGTATCCCGTAAGAGTCCATTAGGGACACATCTAATCGTGTTTTGGTCAAACCCTAGCCTATAAATACTGCAGCCGCCGGTCATATTCGGTGGCTTTTGCTTAGATCAATAATATCGCCATTCTACGGTTTGTGAGACCCCAACTTCGCGATTTCAGATCGTGTCTTCTACGTTCTTGCTCGTGTTCTCGGTTGCACTTGCAGGGATTAGCCTTCTTGGCGAGGTCAAGCATGTGCAGCACGGTTGATAACCAACAGAGCTGTGATGTAGTGATTGCAGGGGTACTCGTACCGCTCGAGTGCCGCGGATCATCAACGTCGAGTTCTCCACCCCAATCGACATACCTTTCAGAAGATCGGGCCTAAACCTACTCATCAATTGGTATCAGATTTCCAGGTTGCCCGTGAGGTATCTTTGTTTTTCCTTCCATTGTATCGATTTTGTTTCGTACCTAGAGTCCACAGAAAAGCCACAAAAAAAATTAGATCGTTTTTACCGCTTCCCGGACTATAGTGCCTGCAGTTTTGTTTTTCAGTTTGCATTGTTGAGTTTGTATTCGTGTGGTTGAGTCTTGTTGCCGGTTTAGCTTTGTGTTTTGGGTCCTAGTTATCGTGTTTCGTCCTTGTTTTCTTGTTGTTCGACACCTATTCCACAATCCTTAAATAACAAACCGATCCACCACGTTCATCGGTTTGCCCTAGCTAGCCACCTTGCGTGAACTTCCGCATCGCCAGCCCTAGATTAGGTGACAAACCTTTGTGCCACTCATCCTTGAATCATCACACACCACCCCATTAGTTTCTGTGCAAATTCCCGATCATTTTCATATCCGATTGTAAGTTCTGTTCTCAAACCGAGTTGGAATCAACATCCAAAAAAACGTAACTCGGACAGCCTACCTTAAAACGGCCATAACTTTCGCATACGAACTCGAAATCGGGTGATTTTTTTTTCAAATTCATCTACGCGAAATTTTGCATCCGATTTTCGCGGCGTAGCCACGTTCGGCGAAATTAGATTGCCCAAATTCCCCTCGGAAGATAGACTATCCGGCCTCCGAAGTTTCAGCACGAATTTTAAAGAATCTTCTTGATTTTCTATAGGCCGCATATTACATCCAATTGAGCTGCAAATTTGTGTGCTTCCTATATTTGTGCTCCTGAGTAAAGAAAAAATATCAAAAAAATATTACAAAAAATACAAAAAATAGTGAAGAGCACACATATTAAAGCAATTGGCCTATACCACTTGGTGCTGTTTTGTTGGTTATATCATTCTGTCTTTCTTTTGCCTTGATACTTCCTTGTGTTGTGCTAGGCTCTAGGCCACTCGGTTGACCAGCAACAGTTTCCTACATGAATACTTATTCAACTTTGTTTAGCTGTTAACGATTTTATGCTTATTAGCCACCATATTGTGCCATCCAAGCTCCACCTTTCTCTTGAGCATAACAGGTACCTTTGCAATCACCCCATGCTTCATTGGTTCATCTCACCGTCCACACCACCTGTTGTGTCGGTAAGAACACTTGTAAGAGCGTGGTAAGACGCTTGAGCGAGAGAGATTGTTTTCTTCCACCTTCCACATTGTCACTATAGTTGATAGGGATAACATATTTTTTTTTTGTTGTCTTTTGTTTCCTACTAACAATGGCAGGAGAAGACAATGATGGCGAATGTGTTCAACATGCTGTGTTACGTGACATGATGAAGACCATGACGGATATGTTTGCCAAATACAACGCAGCAACTGAGGAGTCACTGGCGAACTTGATTCGCCAACTGGATGACCTTGCTCTTCGGATGAATACTTTTGAGGCTCGGTTGCCTCTCGCTGGAAGACAAGAAGACAATGCTTATGATGAACTGGAAGATCACAAAATCAGCCAAGACTGCCACTTTATCATTGAGGTATGGGAGGTAGTAATCATAACAATTATAATCGCCCTCCTGATGATCCATTTGCTAAAGTGAAATTTACTATACCCTCTTTTTTTGGTGCTTATGATGCTGAGGCTTATCTTGATTGGGAGATGACAGTAGAGCAAAAATTTAATTCCCATCTTGTTCCTGAACAACATAGAGTTCGTCAAGCCACTAGTGAGTTTAAGGACTTTGCTATCATATGGTGGAATGAACTTGTTAAAACTAAAACTGATCCTCCAACATGGGATAGATTAAAGGAAGCTATGCGTGTTCGATTTGTTCCTCCATCTTTTTAGCGGGACCTTCGCAAAAAATTGCAGCGCTTAGACCAAGGTAACATGTCCGTAGAGGAGTATTATCAAGAGTTAAAAAAGGGTATGCTGCATTGTGGGGTAGTAGAGGACATGGATGATAAAATAGCTCGTTTTTATGGGGAGTTGAGGCGTGAAATTCAGGACATTGTTGATTACAAGGAATATGATACTGTTAACAGATTGTTTCAGCTTGCTATGTTGGCATAAAAAGAATTGCAGGGCCGACAACAACATCAACAACGCAAGAGGAGTACCTTCACGCCGTGTGCAGTGACTACACCATCCAAAACAGCACCATCTTTGACCCCCCATGTAGCGACTACACCACCCAATGGCGGCCAACGAACTATACCTGCTGCTCCACCTTCTCGCATGCTGGAAGGCAGCAAGGTGACATCATTCAAGCCTTCGTCGTCCACTCCTTCTACGGGTCGTACTTCTGACATTAAGTGTCACCGCTGCCAGGGACTTGGTCATACGATGAGAGATTGCCCGAGCAAACGAGCATACATAGCACGCGATGATGGCGGGTATGATAATACTTCGGATGTTGAAGATGAATATTCTCTTGCTACTGACTTTACAGATCCAAATGATGAACACACTGAAGAAGAGGTACTTGGTACAGCGGCGACGGAGAACTATAGGAGCATCATTGTGCAGCGTGCCTTGAGCTCCAAAGTGGAGACCGACGACAAGCTACAACGACACAACCTCTTCCACATGTTTCTCGTCGTCAAGGACTGCCGTGTACACACTATAATTGATGGAGGTAGCTGCAATAACTTGGTAAACTCGGACATCATCAAGAAACTCGGTTTGACAATAAGAGCACACCCTCATCCATACTACATTCAATGGTTCAACAACAGCGGTAAGGTTCGGGTAACACAAACAGCGAGAATACATTTTTCAATTGGTTCATACCATGATTTTGCTGATTTTGATGTTATTCCTATGGATGCTTGTTCTCTTTTATTGGGTCGTCCTTGGGAATTTGATACAGATGCTATTCATCATGGTAGAACCAATAAATATACTCTCATGCATAAGGGAAAGAAAATCACTTTGCTCCCCATGACTCCTGCTGAAATTGTGCATTTTGAGAAGAGTAAAATTCGTGAGGGCAAAGCAACAAAATTAGAATCTGAAAAACAGCAAGTTATTAAGTTAAAATCACCATCGTTGCTCGCAACTAAATCTGAACTTGCTGATTTTTTCGATGCTAAGGGGATGTGATATGCTTTAGTTTGCAAAGAAGCCATGTTTTCACTTCATGAATTGTCTATTGCATTGCCCCCTGCTGTTGCTAACCTTTTGCAGGAGTTTGAGGATGTGTTTCCCTCCGAGATACCCCCTGGTTTACCACCGATGAGAGGCATTGAACACAAGATCGATTTGATTCCAGGAGCAAGTTTGCCAAATCGTGCAGCATACAGGGCGAATCCACAAGAAACTAAGGAAATTCAGCGACAAGTCCAAGATCTTTTGGACCGTGTGTACATTCGTGAAAGCCTTAGCCCTTGTTCCGTTCCTGTTCTTTTGGTTCCTAAGAAAGATGGTAGTTGGCGCATGTGTGTTGATTGTCGAGCGATTAATAATATCACCATTCGATATCGTTATCCTATTCCTCGATTATATGACATACTTGATGAATTGAGTGGTGCTATCATCTTCACAAAAATTGACTTGCGTAGTGGTTACCACCAAATTAGAATGGCACTAGGAGATGAATGGAAAACTGCATTTAAAACCAAGTTTGGACTTTATGAGTGGTTAGTCATGCTTTTGGTTTAACTAATGCACCCAGCACCTTTATGCGATTAATGAACGAGGTTTTACGTGCTTTTATTGGACAATTTGTGGTGGTTTAATTCGATGATATCCTCATTTACAGCAAGTCATATGATGAACATCTTGATCATTTACGTGCTGTTTTTACTGTTTTGAGAGATGCACGTTTGTTTGGTAACCTCGAAAAGTGCGTCTTTTGCACCAATCGAGTCTCGTTTCTTGGCTATGTCATTTCCTCGCAGGGAATTGAGATGGATGAGGCAAAAATTGAAGCAATCACCAGCTGGCGAGCCCCAACAACCGTCACACGGGTTCATAGTTTTCTTGGTCTTGCAGGTTTTTATCGGTGCTTTGTGCAGGATTTCAGCACCATTGCAGCACCTTTACATGAGCTAACAAAGAAGGGAGTGCCATTTCGATGGGGAGAACAGCAGCAACACGCTTTTGATGCTCTCAAATCGAAGGTTACACAAGCACCATTGCTACAACTTCCTGATTTTGGCAAGACCTTTGAGCTAGAATGCGATGCAATCGGCATTGGTATTGGAGGCGTTCTCATACAAGGAGGTAAACCCGTTGCTTTCTTTAGTGAAAAACTTCATGGTCCTTCTCTGAATTATTCTACTTATGATAAGGAATTGTATGCCTTAGTGCGTGTATTACAAACTTGGCAACATTATCTTTGGTCTAAGGAGTTTGTCATAGATTCCGATCAAGAATCATTGAAGTATCTTAAGTGTCAAACCAATCTGAATAAATGACATGCTAAATGGATTGAGTTCATAGAGTCGTTTCCATACATCATTAAGCATAAGAAAGGGAAGGAAAATATCATTGCCGATGCATTATCTAGGCGTTATACCATGCTGTCCCAACTTGATCATAAAATCTTTGGTTTGGAAACAATAAAAGCATTATATCCTACTGATTTGGACTTCAAAGATGCTTTTGAAAATCATAGAGAAGGAAGAACTTGGAATAAATATGTGATGCGAGAGGGTCTCCTCTATCGTGCTAACAAGCTATGCGTTCCAGCTAGCTCCGTTCGTCTATTACTTTTGCAGGAAGCACATGGAGGAGGTTTGATGGGATATTTTGGAGTGAAGAAAACTGAAGACGTGCTGTCCACACACTTCTTTTGACCAAAGATGAGGCGTGATGTCGAGCGCTACGTGTCACGACGCACTACTTGCAACAAAGCTAAGTCTCGCCTTAACCCACATGGTCTTTATATGCCTCTTCCTGTTTCTAGTGCACCTTGGGAGGATATTTCTATGAACTTTGTTTTGGGATTGCCTAGGACTAAGAGGGGGAGGGATAGTATTTTTGTAGTTGTTGATCGTTTTTCCAAAATGGCACACTTTATACCTTGTCATAAGAATGATAATGCCTCACACATTGCTGATTTATTTATGACGGAAATTGTTCGTTTACATGGTGTGCCAAATACCATTGTTTCTGATCCTGATGCAAAATATTTAAGTCATTTTTGGAGAACTTTGTGGTATAAATTGGGAACCAAGTTGCTGTTTTCAACTACATGTCACCCACAAACGGATGGACAGACTGAGGTAGTTAATCGTACTTTATCCACTATGTTGCGGGCTGTCTTGAAAACAAATTTGAAGTTGTGGGAGGAGTGTTTACCACATATAGAATTTGCTTACAACAGATCCGTTCACTCCACGACAAAGGTAAGTCCTTTCGAGGTAGTGTATGGTTTCAATCCCCGTGCTCCTATTGATTTACTACCTTTGCCTCCTTCTGAAACTATAAATTTGGATGCTACACAATGATCTGAATTCATTCTTAAGATGCATGAAACTGCAAAGAAAAATATTGAAATGATGAATGAGAAGTATAGGATTGCAGGTAGTAAAGGTAGAAAAGAAGTAAAACTTGAACCGGGTGATTTGGTGTGGTTACATTTGAGAAAAGAGCGATTTCCCGATTTGAGAAAATCTGAACTTATGCCACGAGCTGCTGGTCCTTTTAAGATCGTTGAAAATATTAATGATAATGCATATAAGCTTGAATTGTCTCCCGATTTTGGGGTTAGTCCTACATTTAACATTTCAGATTTGCGACCGTACTTGGGAGAAGAAGATGAACTTGAGTCGAGGACGGCTCCAATTTAAGAGGGGGAGATGATGAGGACATCACAACAGCGGAGACACACATTGAACTGCAAGGACCAATCACAAGAGCACGAACACGGTTATTAAATCAGCAGGTGAATTCGTTCCTAACTTCTTTTGCATGTGAGTTTGAGAATAGATTGCTATGTGATGATTTAATTGTTATTAGGAATAATGGAGAAGATCAACAAGTGAAGGAAGGAGGCCTTGGAAGCGTGGAGAACCAGTTGGGACATCCACAAGTTGATGGAAACAGTTTACAACTCGGACTCGAGTTCAACTCAGAGTCTAGGAGCAGTCCACCTTAAAACAGATGCCCAGGAGGCACACAGACTCCGTTTTTGACGTTCTACATATGCACGGAAAGAGGAGAAGATAAACTTTCCAATGGTTCTGGTCCCACCTCAAAATTCCCCTGGAGTCGTTGGGAATCGTCGAAACAAGTAGAGTCCAGATTTCTGTCCGGTGCTGCACCACCGAATCGGGTCTTTGGGCCTTGTATCCCGTAAGAGTCCATTAGGGACGCGTCTAATCGTGTTTTGGTCAAACCCTAGCCTATAAATACTGCAGCCGCTGGTCATATTCGGTGGGTTTTTCTTAGATCAATAATATTGCCGTTCTACGGTTTGTGAGACCCCAACTTCGTGATTTCAGATTGTGTCTTCTACGTTCTTGCTCGTGTTCTCGGTTGCACTTGCAGAGATTAGCCTTCTTGGCGAGGTCAAGCGTGTGCAGCATGGTTGATAACCAACGAAGCCGTGGTGTAGTGATTGCAGGGGTACTCGTACCGCTCGAGTGCCACGGATCATCAACGTCGAGTTCTCCACCCCAATCGACATACCTTTCAGAAGATCGGGCCTAAACCTACTCATCATATTGGGGGTTGTATGACACACACCGAAGCAATCTACTCTAAGGGTAAAGATGTCCTAGTGAAGGTCAAGTTAGATATGAAGCTACTCCTACTCTACTTTAATTACTCATATGCATAGCCTATTAGCGTACACATGAGTATGCTAATGATGAATACTAGGGCTTAATGGTCCAACGTATCGGACACAGGTTTACCCCTGACAACATAAGGATGATTCCCGCCTCGAGCCTGTGGCGTAGCCGAACGTGGGGATTACAAAGGACGGAAAGGGATGTCACCAAATGTCGTCTACCCCTACAACCCGTGGGTCTATGAGACATCATACGCTACTTAACTATCTAAGCACCACGCTTACATGTTAAGTAAATACCTTAAGAGTCTGTATATAAATACCATCCTAAGATAATGACTAACCTAAACATCGTTTAACCACTGTTGGGACCAAGCACTAACATATTTGTATTAACATTATCATATTAATACCTAATTAGACTATAGTGGTGGTGTATGATGTTTATGATAACATCATATGAGCATTATGACTAGACCATAATAACATCTACATCTAGCACATACATGGACTCCACATCAAACAAGAAATGCTTTGCCCAAGTATATGAATAAATAAAAACTAATAATATCATTATTATAAAACATAAAGTCACAAAATAAAGAAAAGATACATGAGTCATACCTTTTCCAATTTGGACTTAGGAGTAGAGGCTCCTCTCTACAGCCTAACATCCATTAAGGAACTAGGAGAGCACTAGTGTATACAAGAGAGAATGCTTGAGTGGTGTGTGTGTGAAGCTGAGGGTGGGGGCCATGTGTCGATTGAGCGCGTTTGGCGCCAGGACCTATTCGGCCGAGCTAGCGGATCGGCCGACCTGGTCCTGGTCTCCACCCGCAGCTGTGGTTTGTCCTGGTGGCATGGGTCCATGGATCCATGTGATGCTACATGTATTCACGTGATTGATTGGGGTGACACTTTTCAGGATTGCCCCTCTCATTCTTCATCAATTCTGCATAAAAACTCTACATGCACTATTTCTCCAAGTACAAGTGGAATTATGTCAAATCTAAGGGTGGCGTGTGTAAGAAATATTTAGTTCTTTGCATATTTGAGTTATATTGATGGTCGAAATTGGTATATAACGACCTTTAACAAACCTCCCCAAGCTTACCCTTTGCTCATCCCGAAGCAAAGATAAAGTCTTAGGTTCTTGATCATTGCTACAATGTCCTATTTTTCAAAAGTACAAGTGCACAACAAAATATTCTATCTTGCATTGAATAAATTAGCTATGATACCTTACCCTTTTTCTTAGTCATTATGGGGCTTATGCCTCATCCCTTTTTCGGTCGTTGAAGGATGGAACAACAAAGTGAGCATGCATCACCTAATGGTTAAGTTCCACTGAAATTTCAAGAGAGTCTCAAATGGTGTTTGAATTTAAGTTCCTCAATTTATGCTCTCAATCACTCCTATGTGGGAAGTGGTATTTATATCCTCACCAAGGCAATGTCTTTCTTGTCCTACATCTAAATAAAGCTTATATGTGGAGCTTGGTAGGGATCAAGAGTAGGCATATTTGCAACACATTTATTCCTAAGTCAAAAGAGTAAGCCTTAGGAGAAAACTAGTCATACTTTTGATCAAGATTTGTGCAAGTGTGCTGACATGTTCGTGGAGTGAAAATATGAAGATGACTCCTTTGTATGCACTCTCTTTGTTGTGAGAATGAAACATGGCTACTTATTCTCTCTTTTTTTCTCATGCTCTTGTACTTGAGCATGCATTTTTCTTTTTCTTTTCTTGTAGACATGTCTTCTACTCCTCTTTTCAAATATTTTGAAGAGAGTATTATGCATGAAAAGCATGGAGTATCTTTTGATGGTGGAATGGTATGATGGAATTTTGCTAACTACTAGTGTAGAGGATTAGCATGTGCCTGCAATGTCGATCATAAAAGCATGAAAGATTCTCACATAGGTCTATACTAGTTTGACAAGGCTCAATGTGAAGACAAATAGCATATTCATGGGGTTTATCAAATTTGAATCTTCATATGGCTCTGGTAGGAATTTCAATCAAATGAGGAACTTCAATTTTATATTTTCTCCGAAAAATCAAGTTTTACTTTTAATTAGGATATTAGTAGCTCTTATCACTATATCATATCTCACAACAACCTAGAATTGGACTTAGCTTTTGCCACCCACAAATTCCAAGTTTTAAGGCAAGAATATTCTAAGCCAATAAATGCAATACTTGGAGAATAGTATGTTGTATACAAGGGACCAGGAAAAATAAAACAGAGCAACTATTCATCATTTCAACTTATGCAAAGTAAAGAAGCATTCTTACTGGACATCTTTTGTTTTATAATCCTAATATATACTATATTTTTTATGATGCAAGTGATGTGGAAAGAAAGAAATAAAATAATGGAATGCAAATGGGGTGTGATACAAGTTACCTCAAGTGGGGGTCCTCCCCCAAGATTGTTCTTCTCAATCTCAGTGGTAAGGATTGAACCCTTGATGACGGGAATAGGCCATGAGGTCAGTGTTGACGGCGGTTATATACCAATTTCATCCGTCAATATAACTCAATTATGTGAAGGAAATATCATTTCTTGCACACATCACCTTTCCATTTAACCTATTTCCACTTGTCCTTGGAGAAATTAGTGCATGCAGATATTTTATATAGGATTGAAGTAAAACAAGGAGATGGATCCTATAAAATATCATCCCAGCCAATCAAGCATTGACACGTGGCACCACATGGATCAAATGGCCCACAAACAGAAGTATCCGAGGCCATCCAACGGTGTAGCACCCATATCAAGGGATGGGACCCACCTGTAAGTCATCCTAAGAAAGCACAGACTGTTTAGAGGACTTACCAGGTCGACCGACCCCCCTAGTCAGCTGACCTGGTCTTTCCTCCAAACTCGGTCAGCATCCGCGTGTTGGCTCCTCCCGGCTTGAAGACGTCAGTGGTGACTGATTCGCGCACTTTTGGTGGCGAGAACCGACCCTTCTCCAAGCTATAAATAGGACCCCTCACCCCTCACTTCAACACACACCACTTGAGCTTCATTCTATTGTATACACTAGTTCTCTTAGTCCTTAGTGGAGTTAGGCTATAGGGAGGAGAGTCTCTAGTCCCAAGTCCAAGTTGGGAAAGATATGGCTCATGTATCTTTTCTTATATTTGTGAATTTATGCATAATAAAGATATTATCTTTAGTCTTCTTTTATTCATATACTTGGTTGAACCGTTTCTTGTTTGATTGTGGATTCCATGTATGTGATAGGAGTAGTCTTTATGATTATGCCATATCACTCTTAATCTATCACCATAAGCACTACAAACCCCCACTATAGTCTAATTAGTTATGATATGATCATGTTAATATGAATCACTTGTGCTATATGTCAACATTGGTTCAACAATGATTTAGTTCATTGCCTTAGGATGGCTTGTGCCCGAGCTCTTAAGGTAATTACTTAATATGCTAGCATGGTGCTAGGATAGGAGGTAGCGTTGAATGTCTCGTAGACCCAAGATTGAAGAGGTAGGCAGTAGGTGGTGACAGCCCTATCTGTCCTTTGTAATCCTCCACGTTCGGCTATGCCACAGGCTCTTGGCGGGAGTCGCCTAGTGTTGCTAGGGGTAAACATGTGCCCGATGTGTTGAACAACTTAGCGTAAGTATTCACTATTGACATGCTCATTAGTACCTAACCTAGGCTATGTATATGTATATTAGAAGCATTGTAGGAGCAACTCCCAACTCTTAGTATAACCTCTATTAGGACCCATCTACCCCTTAGAATAGATTGCTTAGGTGTGTGTCACACTACCCATATATTATCAACTTACCCCTGTGTTGATAATTTATTAGTATCCCTTAGCTTGATCATAAGAGTAGTGTTTACTTTACTCCATTCCCTTAGCTTGGGATAAATACGATACCCTCGAGAATACTCTTGGGTGAAATGCTACATGACATTTTCCGTGCGCTTGCGGACCTCATCTCCTTCGAGAGATGATCCGTGACATTAAGAAATGTCAACAAGCATTTCTGGCGCCATTGCTGGGGAAGGCAAAGGAAGTGAAGGATAGCTATCACTTTTAATTAAGCTATAGGTACTAATAGTTATTAGATAGGATTACCCTTGTTTGTTTTCTCCTTTTGTCGTGAAAACAGGGTAGTGTTGGCTACCCCATTTCATGGATGGCCGACGAGGAAGCTAGTGCTCAATTGCAAGATGATTCAAAGCGTACCTCAACAAATGTCCTCTAGGCAACACCATTGTCTTTCGCGGAAGAAATTCAGCTTCCAGTAGGAACCAAAGTCATCCATCCCTAAGCTTGGGGGAGGCTCCAAGAGTTCTTCTTGGTTTGCCTCCATCATAGGTTGGATGGTTGGCTTCTTATCCAACATTCATGTCATGGGTTGGTCTACCAATCCATGACTACATTTGTGCTGGAGCTAAAGGAGTCCTATTCTCATTCAACATGGATGAGAATATGGTCTCTACTTAAGGGGTGGATTGAAGAATGCTCTAGTTCCCTTAGCTTGGCATGCACACCACTTAACAAGGTGGACAAGCTTGCTAAGGAACTACACCTCCCATTAAAGTATCATGAAGATCAAGCCAATGGAGAAGTGTTGAAATTATCCAAGTCATGGATATTCACGTGATTTGTGAAAATTCATGTCAACATGGGCCACTTAGGGAATCATTTCCCTAAGACCCATAAGGATTCTTCCTTTGAAACACAACTCCAATGGCTATCACCTACAAGGAGGTCAAGGGTGAATCAACATCACCCTTGTAATCAAGAAGGTATGCGGATTTCAAGGGATTTAAGTTTAACTAGCCTACCTTGAAGTATCTTGTCCATGGCCAAACAAGAAATCAAGACAACATTTACATGAAGTTATTGGCCAAAGAAAAGAAACTTAAAGAGCATTCAAGATCCAAGATACCACAATCACTTGTTGGGATTCCTACCCTTTGACCAAGCCCATGCAACCTAGGGCAAGTGACATTGTGGATGAAGCATTTCTTATTTGATTGTGGAGTCCACATGTCATCATGCCCAAGGAAGCTTTTGATCCATGATCAAGGTATGGGTTGACCTTAATGAATATCAAGAAGGTCGAAGTGACACCCCTAAAAGAAGGACAAGCCTCACCATACTCATGAGAGAATATCTTCAAGAGAGAAAAGCCGTCACTACATCAACAAGTCTTTATCAAGATGACGGAGAGGTTCGGGCCACCATGTGGCGTACATGTCCGAATGACATGCCAAAGGAGATTTGGCATGACAAGCAAGAGAAGTTGTCTACATCTTCAATTCCGGGGTTGGACAACAAATCATCGCAATAAACAGGACAGAGGTAAGTCCCACTCATCGAACTTTAAAAATTCGGTGAGTCCTTGCCAATAGGTTAATTGGTAGTTATCTCATATTTGATTTCCCAATTGCATATTTACATTTCCCATCAAATCTTTGCACTTGCATTTAGCATGTTTGAATTGCCACACTTGCATATTGGAAAGTAAAATTTCCAACCAACATAAAACTACAATTTTGAATTAGGAAATAAATTTATTTAGATATGAACCTTGGGAATAACCACTTGAATTCATCTACCTAATTCAAACAAAAAAATATTTCCCCTAATATTCATTGCATTTACAAGTTGTTTCAAGTTGGGAAAAACAATTTGGCAAAGGGTACAACATGCTTTTGAGCTAATGTAACCCATTTTCAAGTTCTTTTTTTGTTCTTGATTTTAGTGCAGACAAGACAAAATTTGCAAAAAGGTTGGAAGGCCCCCATCAATCTCATATCCCTCCATCAATCTCATTTTGAGTTCATGGTGGAGGAATGCTCAAGATGGTGGTCCAATGGAGGAACAATATGAAGCTCATTCAACTCCAACCTAAACTTGGCAAGAGACATTGAACATGAAGGATACACCAAAATCCATGGTCGTGAGTTTCTCACACAACGACCTTAAACCCAACTGCTCTTCAATTGGGTACAAGTTTAAAATTTTCGGTCATTTGAATTGCTTTACGATTGAATGATTTTTGCTTACATTGGTAAGGAAGGTTTACACCTTCTCATCATTCAATTCTTATGCATCCTCACGAGAGTAAGTGTCGACATTACTCTTTTTGATTCTTCAGAAAGGAATGTCACCTTACTTGGGAATACATTTAAACAAGCACCTAGAATTTCATAAGTATTGCTAAAATTGACTTAGACATTTTCTGCCTAGGTAATGCTTATGGAATGACTTAATGGTTGAATTGGTATGTAGCAACCTAGGAATAGTGATGTCCATAATTTTAATTTGAAACTCATTCATGCATGGATCACTAAATTTCAAATTCCTAGGCAAGAAATCAAAAATGTTCAGGAGGACATAATTGAGAATCTTGCTTGCCATGAACCACATGATACATATTTGCTCTTGTAAAAAACTATGATGCTTAGGAATTTTACAAGATGAAGGGATCCATATAGTTTATTTATATCTCTTGCATTGCTATGGGTAGGAGCTTTAGAAAATGTTCAACTTGATTTATCCATAAAGCCCAACTCCTAGTAATGATTCATACATTATTCATGAATACACTTGAAATTGGACCCAATGCATCTTTGGTATTGTTCTTCCCCATGCGTACAAATGGAGAATTCGGTTACCTAACCCGAAAATTCACTTGTACAAAATTCGGGAGCTAACCATCCCTCTCTATCATAGAGAGGAAGTTGCAGGAGTAAAATAACTATGCAGGCATTTAAAGATCCGATTGTTGGAAATCCTAAGAGGATTCCATTTCAATATCTCTTGGCCAAGGAGTAAATTAGGATGGTTTCTACCTATCGGAAATTAATCCCGAAGGTCAACCATAACTATACAAGGTCGGAGATTTGACATGGAAACCCTCCGTGAGCAACCAATGGGCTGCAACGAATATGTGAGAGCATTATGCTCTCAACTATTCTAAGCACTCATTCAATCTCAAGGGAATTGCCACCATCATTGGGTGTAAGTTATTCCTTTGTGGATAAAAGGTATGATATACCTTAATCAAGGAATGACAGGATCACATCCAATGTATATTGGGTGCAAGTTGTTCCTATGTGGCCAGAAGGTATTTTATACCTTAGTCAAGGAACAACGGATCACACTCAACCCATGTTGAGTGCACGTCATACCATTGTGGTTATAGGTATGTTGTACCTTTGCCAAGGAATAACAGATCATACTCAACACATGTTGGGTACATGTCACTCCATGTGGCTAAAGGGTATCATTACCTTAGCCAAGGAATGACGGATCACACTCAATGTATGAAGGTTACAATTATTCCTTTATGGCAAGAAGGTATGATACACCTTAGTCAAAGAATGACGGAACACACTCAACACATGTTGAGTGCACGTCATCCCTTTGTGCGAAGGGTTATCACTACCTTAGCCAAGGAATAACAAGGTAAATCCAACCTATGGAAACCTTGAGGTGTGGATGAGCAACATCGACAACACTCTCCTCGACCACACTCATGGAATCCATGGAAGGCAACCCAACATCGACTCTCAACCCTCCAATGTCAAAGCCATGCTGCAACAAGGTTAGGCCAACCTCATGGCTACATCCGTCGCTAGGGTTTCAACCCCTAGCACGGACCTTGAACAAGAACAAGCTTGGGGGAGGACCCCCACTTGAGGTAACTTGTATCACATCCCATTTGCATCCCATTATTTTATTTATTTCTTTCCACCATATTTGTGTCCAAAACAAAAGAAAGAAAAGAAAAAAGAGATTAATAATAATGTAGTATAGGTTAGGTTAATAAAATAAAAGATGTGCGGTAAGAATGATTTGGAATTCACATAGATGAAATGATGAATAGTTGCTCTGTTTTCATTTTTCTAAGTCCCTAGTTTACAACTTACTACTCTCCAAAATATTGCTTTCATTGGCTAGAATTACTTTGCCTTGATTTAGAAATTGTGGGTAGCAAAAGCTTAATCCATTCTAAGTTGTTGTGAGGTATGATATAGTGATATAGCTGTTATTCCTAGTTTGATAGTGAAACTTGAATTTCTGGAGAAATTCTAAATATTTAAGTTATCCTCATTTGATTGGAAATACCCACCAAAGCCATATGATACATTACCTTGATAGAACCTATGCATATGCTATTTGTCTTCACATTGAGCTTTGTCAAACTAGTATAGAACTATGTGAGAATTCATTCATACTTTTTAATTCAAGACTTCACTTGCACATGCTATACTTCTACACTAGAAGTAAGCAAAATCTCATCATACCACCATTCCACAATAAAAAGAGAAAATCCATATCATTCATGCTTAGTACTCTTTCCAAAATATATTGCATAAAAAGGGAGTATAAGACATGGCTACAAGAAAAAGAAAAAGAAAAGGAATGCATGCTTACACCATAAGCATGAGAAAAAAAATAAAAAAGTATCCATGTTATAACCCTACAAAATAAGAGAGTCCACACAAAAGGAGTCATCTCAAATATCCACATCCATTCCATTCCATCACACATGCACAAGTCTTGAATCAAATTGTTTTGAATTGATTTCTCCTAAGGCTTGCTCTTTTGACTTAGCAATATTGTGTGTTGCAAATATGCCTACAATATTCCCTACCAAGCTCCACATACAAGCTTTATGTAGAGGTAGAATGAATTTAAGCAAAATGTCTTGGTGAGGATATATTTCCACTACACAAAAAGGAGAGACAGAGATAATCAAATCGAGGTACTTAAAATCTAAATTGAACTCTCCAGAATTTGAGTGGAACTTGATTTCTAGTGTATGTGTGCTTCATTTGCTATTCTATCTTTCAACCACCCATGAATAGGAGAAGGCATAAGCCCCATAATGACTTAGGATGGGTGAGCCAATTTTTGCAATACTAGGTAGAGTATTTTGTTGTGCACATGGTACTTGTGAAAAATCGAACATTGTAGCAACTCTTGATCATCAACCTAAAGTCTTGACTTTGCTCGGGACGAGCAAAGGATGAGCTTGGGGGAGTTTGTTGACGGTTGTTATATACCAATTTCAACCGTCAATATAACTCAATTATGTGAAGGAAATATCATTTCTTGCACACATCACTTTTCTATTTAACCTATTTCCACTTGTCCTTGGAGAAATTAGTGCATGCAGGTATTTTATACAGGATTGAAGTAAAACAAGGGGATGGATCCTATAAAATATCATCCCAACCAATCAAGCGTCGACACATGGAATCACATGTATCAAATGGCCCATAAATAGAAGTTTTCGAGGCCATCCAATGGTGTAGCACCCATATAAAGGGATGGGACCCACCTAGAAGTCACCCCAAGAAAGCACAGATTGGTTGGAGGACTTACCAGGCCAGTCGACCCCACTAGTCGGCCGACCTGGTCTTTCCTCCAAACTTGGTTTGCTTCCTCGTGTTGGCTCCTCCTGGCTTGAAGAAGTTAGTGGTGACTGATTCATGCGCTTTTGGTGGCGGGAACCGACCCTTCTCCAAGCTATAAATAGGACCCCTCACCCCTCACTTCAACACACACCACTTGAGCATCATTCTATTGTATACACTAGTTCTCTTAGTCCTTAGTGGAGTTAGGCTATAGGGAGGAGACTCTCTAGTCCCAAGTCCAAGTTGGGAAAGGTATGGCTCATGTATCTTTTCTTATATTTGTGACTTTATGCATTATAAAGATATTACCTTTAGTCTTCTTTTATTCATATACTTGGATGAAGTGTTTCTTGTTTGATTGTGGATTCCATGTATGTGGTAGGAGTAGTCTTTATGATTATGACATATCACTCTTAATCTATCATCATAAGCACTACAAACCCCCACCATAGTCTAATTAGTTATGATATGATCATGTTAATATGAATCACTTGTGCTATGTATCAACATTGGTTCAACGATGATTTAGTTCATTGCCTTAGGATGGCTTGTGCCCGGGCTCTTAAGATAATTACTTAATATGATAGCATGGTGCTAGGATAGGAGGTAGCATTGAACACACTCTTGAAGAGGTAGCCCTCCACGTTCGGCTATGCCACAGGCTCTTGGCGGGAGTCGTCTAGTGTTGCTAGGGGTAAACCCGTGCTCGATGTGTTGAACAACTTAGCATAAGTATTCACTATTGACATGCTTATTAGTACCTAACCTAGGCTATGTATATGTATATTAGAAGCATTGTAGGAGCAACTCCCCAACTCTTAGTCTAACCTCCATTAGGACCCATCTACCGCTTAGAATAGATTGCTTAGGTGAGTGTCATACTACCTATATATTATCAACTTACCCCTATCTTGATAATTGATTAGTATCCCTTAGCTTGATCATAAGAGTATTGTTTACTTTACTCCATTGACTTCCTTTGGGATAAATACGATACCCTTGGAAATACTCTTGGATGAAATGCTAGAGGACAGTTTTCGTACGCTTACGGACCTCATCTCCTTTGAGAGATGATCTGTGACGTTAAGAAACGTCAATAGTCAGCCAGTCCTTTTTTGCAGCGTGGTGTTGATGTTGTTGAACTGTGTGTCAAGTTGTTGCTGCCAGTCGTGGGTACCTTGGATGTGGTCTTGAAGTGTGTTGAGGATGTCACCTATCCTCACTTCAAGGTCTCCCATCCTTTGAGTGAGTTCTGCCATTCCTTGGCCAAGGTCACGAGAACCTCAAGCCGAAAAGGAACGACGTGTACTCATCGGTGGAGGAGGTAAGCTACTAGTGCTTGAGTTGGAACCGTAAGGGTCCCATCTCCTTCCGGTGGTAGTCCATTCTTGCCATGACGATCCTCCGACCTCATACATTTGAGGTTGGGTCCAACCGGGTGCATCACCCGTCCGATCCACTTCCTCTTGGTACTCATAGGCGGGAGTAGATCGCGGTGGTATCTCCATGGCTGCTCCTAGTGAACGGCTTCTTGTGACCTTGCCAGAAGCATTACTACTACGAACCTATTCGATATGTAGAAGAGCAATGGTTAGTTGCCGACATTTATATAAACGAAAATACGGGAGGTAACCGAATTCTATTTATATAGCCGGGATAGAAAAACACTAAGGATCCATCTAGATCATGTTCAAGAGTGTGTCCTTGCACAAAATAGTCCTCATCTATCAAGTAGTGGCTTGTTGAAATATGCTCAATTGAAGCATTTTCTAAAGCCCCTACTTTCATAGCAATGCGGGTAATTCATGATGTACATTCAATTAGACCCATTATTTTAGTGTTTTCTAACCATTGTGACATCATAGTTTTGATAGGAGCAATTTTAATATTACTAACCATGGCAAAAAGGGTCCTAAGTTCATCTGTGTGCACAATCCTAACATCTCCTCTAGGAAACATAGTCATAGCCACCCATCTATGCATGAATTGTAAAGAAGGATTTTGCAAGCGGCTATTACTATGACTCCTACATGCTACCTCACTAGTCAATTATTGCCAAAAATTTTGTTTATTAAATTTAGGCAGAGTGTCTAAATCTATTAAACAACGTCTATGGAAGCCTAGGATTTCACTAAATTCTTTCCATAGGATAAAGTATTCTTGTTGGAAAAACCTAAAAGAAATACCTTCAAATCCTAATTTAAGGGTGCATAAGAATTGAATAGTGAGGAGGCATGAACCTTTGTCATCTATTTGAGCAAAATTATCCCATCCTAAATTAAGACAAATGGTAAAGAATTCGGAATCCATACCAATCTTGGATAGTAGCACCGGATCGTAGGCCTTTGTGTGAATGAACTCACGATCTCGGAGAAGGTTGTAGGCTTGTCGTTCAACATCATGCTTCAACTTGTGGTAATCGTCATTGAGAAGGCAGAGTGGAGCATCGTCTTCTTCCATCGGGACGTCATCTTGCGTATCTCCCTACCGGGGACCTGGTGTAGGCTCAGGGGATAGGTGTGAGCTTGAGTCTCTACCATGGCTTAAGCTTGATGAAGCTCCCTTCCTTTTTCAAAACAACTTCTTCATGCTCTTCATGGCTGCATAACTTGAGAACAAACAAAACAAACTCTAAACAGGTTACGTTAGTGAAAACCAAACGAAAGCCCTCGATGAATTGTTTTGTCAACTTGAGAACAACTTGAAAATGCAAATGCAAAGCAAAAATGGAGATGAAAGCAAATCTTTTTGGCTTGAAATTGGGAGAAGTGTTTCAACAAAGAGTAAAACAGTTCTTGAGCAAGTGTGCGAGTGAGTTGGGGAGGCGAAAAATGAGGTGAAGTGTGAAGCAACACACTCACTCGAGCATGTATAAATAGTGTAGCACCCCCAATGGTCATAAGAGGAAAGAATATAGCCGTTGGAGGAGGGAGAGCCAAATTGGCACTCCCCCCAAGTTGACGACTAGGGGGCTAGGATGCCCTGTAGGTGGACCCCCTCTGGTCCCTATTTTGGCATGTGGCTCCTCAACGGCTATATTTAGAGCTGTTGGGTGAATCAACCACAAAATTGCTTCAAAAAATTGTTTATTTCAAACAAAACTTCCCAAAATCTGATATTTTATTTTTTATTTTCAAAAATGAAATAAAATCTAAGTTGAGACTACAAAATTCCCAACCCCCTAAGGAAAAGCAAACATGCTGTGAAAAATTCAAAAATCCAATTGGGGAAATTTCAAACGGGGATGAAAAATAAAAAATGAGATAACTACCAAATTAACCTACCGTGCAAGGTCTCATTCAAAATCCGATGAGATGGATTTTCCTCCGTCTTAATGAAGCTCAATTTTCAGCTCCGGCCCCGGAGAAGTTGGCATGGCCGGCTCACCTTGCTTCTTCCGCCATTCATTCTTTGGTGGTTTAGCGGACTTGGGCCGTTCAGACGGCCCTGGCTTCTCCATCTTTTTCAAATGTCTTCGTGAGAAAAAATGATGAGGACATCAACACCCTCGATACATCCACACCAACTCAGCTACCGGTTTCTGGTCCGATCACTCACGCTCGTGCACGTCAACTAAACTATGAGGTGAACTCGTTCTTGGCCTTATGTCCATCTTATCTAGACTGTGGAACTACGTGCTTTCTTGTTTTTCTTAGGAAAAATGGAGAGGAGCCAATGGGAAGGGAATTCGCGCGGACGGGATTTGGACAGCAGAACAGCACCAACTTGTGACGGCCACCACGATTTCATACGGACTCCGATCTGGGCGTTCAAGTACTTCCTGGAAAGTTTATCAAGTCTACTTTCAAACGGATCTGGCCTCATGTCCATATCTATTCGGAGTCGGCCGCAATAGTTATTTTAATACCAAGACTTTTTTCTGTCCATGGTGCTGCATCACAGAAATTGGGCCCATGGCCCATGTATCATTTGGAGTCCATTAGGGACTCGTGATTAGGTTTTCTCACGACCCTAGGGAGGTATTAAATAGTAGCAGCCGCCCTCATTAGCTGGTGGGTTTTGTTTATTCGTAAGTTAGCTTCTGCTGCTTCCTTATACAGGCGCGTGTCGACTAGATCGCTCGTCTACTTGTATCCAGAACCCTACTTTAGATTGATTCAACAGATAAGTGTTGTTCTTCTTGTTCTTGCGTGTTCTTCGATTGCTTGCGGGAACAAAGGCCCTCGTGGTCAGGTTGATTGTGAGCCAGCAAGATCAATACAACTTTGGAATCGATGTACCGATCGCTAAGGCGCATCGTCTTGGGGACGGTGTAGTCGGATTGCCAACGTCTTCTCCTCCACAAATCGAACCCTCCTATTCTCATCGAAAGATCGGGAACCAAGATCCTATCAAGTGGTATCAGAGCAAGGTTAATCGGTGAGAGTGCTACCATTACTTTTCTTTCCGTTGTTATCATCCTACAGTCCAGAAAAAGCCCAAAAAAATACCAGATCTATTTTTTTTCCATTATTCCTAGACCATTGTGCCTTTTACTTTCTCCACTTAGTCAAGACTTGTTGAGTTCATGGTTGCTTCGACGAGTCAAGTTGCTGGTCTTTAGTTTTGCACCACTAGAGTTTCGAG
This sequence comes from Tuctoria greenei, assembly GCA_036927565.1. Lineage (NCBI taxonomy): Eukaryota > Viridiplantae > Streptophyta > Magnoliopsida > Poales > Poaceae > Tuctoria > Tuctoria greenei. The sequence continues at coordinate 99,143,926 of JAYESD010000012.1, read as the reverse complement.
TTCGTGTCACATTCGGTCACATAGTTCAAGTCAGATCCGTAGTTCGAGTTTGAGTCCGATTACTAGTTTGAGTCTGAATCAGATTGCTACTTCAAGTTTGAGTCGGATTACTAGTTCGAGTTTGAGTCGGATTACGAGTTCAAATCATATTGCTACTTTGAGTTTGAGTCGGATTGCTAGTTCGAGTTTGAGTCGGATTACGAGTTCAAATCAGATTGCTACTTCGAGTTTGAGTCAGATTGCTAGTTCGAGTTTGAGTCTGATTACTAGTTCGAGTTCGAATCAGATTGCTACTTCGAGTTTGAGTCAGATTAGTAATTTGAGTTTGACAACAAGAAAAAGGCAAGTGCAAGATCAAAAGCTGCACAAAAGCCACAAGCAATTAGAGAAAAAAAAGGCAAGTGCAAGATCAAAAGCCGCATGTGCAAATTTTGTTCTAGGGTCTCCTGATTCCATCTAGAGAGAGTTTGGGTGACCACCCCAACAAAAAAAACAAAAAAAGAAAAAAAACAGATTGTTGTTTGTGGTGTTTTTGGTGATGACATTGGTGTCTCGGCTCGCGTCTCTAGTACGGTCTAGACTAAGATCAGCACAGTACTGTTGTAGAATATTTATTCAGCTTGTTGTGATTAATGTGATGAAAGTTTGCTCCTTGTGCTAGTTCAGCCACCTAAAGCCATAGATTGACACCTGCTCTTGAAGTTGTTCATTACTTGCTGGTTGCCATCACCTTCTTGCTGAGCTTTGTAAGAACAGGTAAGAGCTTGATTGAACAGGTTGAGAGTGAGCGAGTTATCTCCACCAGCACCTTTGTAGCTAGGGATAACGTTACCCTTTCATATTGGATTGTTTTTTTTTTCTACTAACCATGGCAGGAGGAGCAAATACAAATGAAGACGTGCATTCACCTCGCACACGGGGAATTATACAACACTTCGAATGCCAAGTGCGGCTACACACAGAAGCGCTTGATGAGGATTTTCGTGTTACCAGTGACCGCCTTGGTCAATTGGAAAATATGCAGATCGACACCAACACCAAAATCAGCACGTTGGAGATTTCCATTCAAACATTGAACACCTCTATTGGAGCCATCCTGCAGCGCCATGAGGAGAGGGATCGTGGACGCACCGTAGATGGACAGGTGAGCAATGCTCCTAGTATTGTACGTGACAATGAAGATGACTATTCTGCAGATACGGAGATTGGGGAAGATGAGGAAGCTAGGCCACGGCGCCGGCTACAACGCAACCGTCAAGGCATAGGTGGACATCGTCGGCGTGAGGTACGCAATCATGAAGATACTTTTAACAAGATCAAATTTAAGATACCTCATTTTCATGGTAAATATGACCCTGATGCATATATTACTTGGAAGATTTCAGTTGATCAAAAATTTGCATGTCATGAGTTTCCTGAAAACGCAAGAGTTAGAGCAGCCACTAGTGAGTTTACTAATTTTGCTTCTGTTTGGTGGATAGAACATGGCAAGAAAAATCCTAATAACATACCACAAACTTGGGATGCTTTGAAACGGCTCATGCGGTCTAGATTTGTTCCTTCTTACTATGCACGTGATCTGTTAAATAAGTTACAACAATTGACACAGGGAGCTAAAAGTGTAGAAGAGTATTTTCAGGAATTACAAATGGGTATGTTGCGTAGTAATTTAGACGAGGATGAGGAACCAGCTATGGCTAGATTTTTGGGTGGTTTAAACCGTGAAATTCAGGACATACTTGCTTATAAAGATTACAATAATGTTACCCGTTTGTTTCATCTTGCTTGTAAAGCTGAAAGGGAAGTGCAGGGACGACGAGCTAGCTCTAGAACTAATATTTCTGCAGGAAAGACTAGCTCATGGCAACCACGCACGACTACTCCTTCGACTGTGCGTGCTTCCCCGCCATCTTCTTCACCAAGTCGGGCAGCACCTTCTTCTTCCGGCAACAAGCCACGTGCTTCTTCCACTAGCTCAGCAGTAAAGACCACCCAAAAGCCCACCGAGAGTGCTTCTTCCGTAGCATCTACCAGACGATCTAGAGACGTTCAATGTCACAAGTGCAAGGGTTTTGGCCATGTGCAGCGTGACTGCCCAAGAAAACGTGTTCTAATTGTTAAAGATGACGGTGAGTACTCATCTGCTAGCGATTTTGATGACGATACATGTGTTTTGCTTGCAGCTGACTATGCAGGTAGCGATGAACATCAAGAAGAGCATATTGGTGTAGAAGATGCAGCGCGCTATGATAGTCTCATTGTGCAGCATGTGCTTAGTGCACAAATGGAGAAAGCGGAACAAAATCAAAGGCACACATTATTCTAAACAAAGTGTGTCATCAAAGAGCGATCTTGCCGCATGATCATTGATGGAGGTAGCTGCAACAACTTGGCCAGCAGTGACATGGTGACCAAGCTGGCACTAAGCACCAAACCGCACCCACATCCCTATTACATTCAATGGTTAAACAACAGCGGTAAGGCAAAGGTAACTAGACTTGTGCGAATCAATTTTACTATTGGATCATATAAGGATGTCGTTGAATGTGATGTTGTTCCCATGCAAGCTTGTAATATTCTGCTAGGAAGACCTTGGCAATTTGATAGAGATTCTATGCATCATGGTAGATCAAATCAGTATTCTTTTGTTTACCACGATAAAAAAATTGTGTTGCATCCTATGTCTCCTGAAGCTATTGTGCAAGATGATGTTGCTAGAGCTAGGAAAACTAAATATCAGGACCATGCTAACATTGAGAACAATAACAATGCCAAATCTGTGTTTGATAAGAAAAATGAGATATCTCTGAAGGGAAAATGCTTGTTTGCTACGAAATCTGATATTAATGAACTGATTGCTTCCACCTCTGTTGCCTATGCTTTGGTATGCAAAGATGCTTTGATTTCCCTTTACGATGTGCAACATTCTTTGCCTCCTGCTGTTGCTAACATTTTGCAGGAATATTCTGATGTCTTTCCAAGTGAAATACCACCAGGACTACCACCACTTCAAGGGATTGAGCACCAGATTGACCTCATTCCCGTTGCTTCATTGCCCAACCGTGCACCATATAGACAAATCCAGAAGAAACAAAGGAGATTCAGCACCAAGTACAAGAACTACTTGACAAAGGTTATGTACGTGAGTCTCTTAGTCCTTGTGCTGTTCCAGTTATTCTAGTACCTAAAAAGGATGGATCATGGCGTATGTGTGTGGATTGTAGAGCAATCAACAATATAACCATTCGATATCGTCATCCTATTCCACACTTAGATGATATGCTTGATGAATTGAGTGGTGCTGTTGTGTTCGCAAAAGTTGATTTGCGTAGTGGTTATCACCAAATTCGCATGAAACTAGGAGATAAATGGAAAACTGCTTTCAAAACTAAGTTCGGTTTATATGAGTGGTTAGTCATGCCTTTTGGGTTAACTAATGCACCTAGCACCTTCATGAGATTAATGAACGAGGTTTTGCGTGCATTCATTGGAAAATTTGTTGTTTTGTATTTTGATGATATATTGATTTATAGCAAATCCATGGATGAACATCTTGATCACTTACGTGCTGTTTTTAATGCTTTGCGTGAGGCACGATTATTTGGTAATCTTGAGAAGTGCACCTTTTGCACGGATCGAGTCTCTTTCCTTGGCTATGTTGTTACTCCACAGGGAATTGAAGTTGATCAAGCCAAGGTAGAGGCTATTCAGGGGTGGCCTGTACCAAAGACCATCACACAGGTGCGGAGCTTTCTAGGGCTGGCTGGGTTCTATCGTCGCTTTGTGAAGGATTTCAGCACCATTGCTGCTCCATTGAATGACCTTACGAAGAAGGGGGTGCCTTTTTCTTGGGGCACCACACAAGATAACGCCTTTACCATACTGAAAGATAAGTTGACGCATGCACCTCTTCTCCAACTTCTTGATTTTTCTAAGACTTTTGAGCTTGAATGTGATGCTAGTGGGATTAGATTGGGTGGTGTTTTGTTACAAGAAGGAAAACCTGTTGCATATTTTAGTGAGAAAATGAGTGGGCCTGTTCTAAATTATTCTACCTATGATAAGGAATTATATGCTCTTGTACGGACTTTAGAAACATGGCAGCATTATTTGTGGCCCAAAGAATTTATTATCCATTCTGATCATGAATCACTAAAGCATATTAGGAGTCAAGGGAAACTAAACCGTAGACATGCTAAGTGGATGTAATTTATTGAGTCTTTTCCTTATGTCATTAAACACAAAAAGGGAAAGGATAATGTTATTGCTGATGCTTTATCTAGACGTTATACTCTTCTATCTCAACTTGACTTTAAAATTTTTGCATTAGAAACAATTAAAGATCAATATGAACATGATGCTGATTTCAAAGATGTATTGCTGAAATGTAAAGACGGAAAAACATTGAATAAATTTGTCCTCAATGATGGCTATGTGTTTAGAGCTAACAAGTTATGCATTACAGCTAGCTCCGTTCGTTTGTTGTTGTTACAGGAAGCGCATGGAGGCGGGCTGATGGGGCACTTTGGAGTGAAAAAGACGGAGGACATACCTGCTGGTCATTTCTTTTGGCCAAGGATGAGGCGAGACGTGGAGCGCTTTGTTGCTCACTGCACGACATGTCAAAAAGCTAAGTCACGACTTAATCCACATGGTTTGTACATGCCTCTTCCTGTTCCTAGCATGCCTTGGGAGGATATATCTATGGACTTTGTTTTAGGACTGCCTAGAACAAAGAAGGGGAAGGATAGCATCTTTGTTGTTGTGGATAGATTTTCTAAAATGGCACACTTCATACCTTATCGTAAAAGTGATGATGCTACACATGTTGCTGATTTGTTTTTCCGAGATATTGTTAGATTGCATGGTGTGCCAAACACAATAGTTTCAGATCGTGATGCTAAGTTTCTTAGCCATTTTTGGAGAACGTTATGGGCAAAATTGGGGACTAAGCTTTTATTTTCAACTACTTGTCATCCCCAAACTGATGGTCAAACTGAGGTTGTGAATAGAAGTCTATCTACCATGCTTAGGGCTGTTTTGAAAAAGAATATAAAAATGTGGGAAGAGTGTTTGCCTCATGTTGAGTTTGCTTATAATCGTTCCCTACATTCTAGTACTAAGAAATGCCCTTTTGAGATTGTTTATGGATTTGTACCCCGTGCTCCTATTGATTTATTACCTCTTCCTTCAATGGAACGAGTGAATTTTGATGCTAAACATCGTGCTGAATTGATCTTAAAATTGCATGAAACCACTAAGAAGAATATAGAGTGGATGAATGTCAAGTATAAACTTGCTGGTAGTAGGGGAAAGAAAACTATCACTTTTGAACCTAGTGATTTAGTTTGGTTACATTTGCGAAAGGATAGGTTTCCTGATTTGAGAAAGTCTAAATTGTTACCTCGAGCTGATGGTCCATTTTCAAAGTGTTAGAAAGGATTAATGATAATGCATATAAACTCGAGTTGCCTGCAAATTTTGGGGTTAGTCCCACATTTAAAATTGCAGATTTGAAGCTATATTTGGGAGAAGAAGATGAGCTTGAGTCGCGGACGACTCGAATGCAAGAAGGGGAGGATGATGAGGACATCAACACCCTCGATACATCCACACCAACTCAGCTACCGGTTTCTGGTCCGATCACTCGCGCTCGTGCACGTCAACTAAACTATGAGGTGAACTCGTTCTTGGCCTTATGTCCATCTTATCTAGACCGTGGAACTACGTGCTTTCTTGTTTTGCTTAGGAACAATGGAGAGGAGCCAATGGGAAGGGAATTCACGCGGACAGGATTTGAACAGCAGAACAGCACCAACTTGTGACGGCCACCACGATTTCATACGGACTCCGATCTGGGCGTTCAATTACTTCCTGGAAAGATTATCAAGTCTACTTTCAAACGGATCTGGCCTCATGTCCATACATACTCGGAGTAGGCCGCAATAGTTATTTTAATACCAAGACCTTTTTCTGTCCATGGTGCTGCATCACCAAAATTGGGCCCATGGCCCATGTATCATTGGGAGTCCATTAGGAACTCGTGATTAGGGTTTCTCACGACCCTAGGGAGGTAATAAATAGTAGAAGCCGCCCTCATTAGCTGGTGGGTTTTGTTCATTCGTAAGTTAGCTTCTGCTGCTTCCTTGTACACGCGCGTGTCGACTAGATCGCCCATCTACTTGTATCCAGAACCCCACTTTAGATTGATTCAACAGATAAGTGCTTGTTCTTCTTGTTCTTGCGTGTTCTTCGATTGCTTGCAGGAACAAAGGCCCTCGTGGTCAGGTTGATTGTGCGCCAGCAAGATCAATACGACTTCGGAGTCGGTGTACCGATCGCTAAGGCGCATCGTCTTGGGGACGGTGTAGTCGGATTGCCAACGTCTTCTCCTCCACAAATCGAACCCTCCTATTCTTATCGAAAGATTGGGAACCAAGATCCTATCAAAAAAGATGGAGTTTCCTTATAGATTAAGGGCCTGTTTGGATGATGACTAACTTGCCTAAGCCTAAGCTTAGCCACTTGCCACACTTGTGGTGCACCTAAACTAACTAATGTTTGCATGTGTTTGCTTTGCTACTATAACCTAAGCTTAGGCGCGCCTAATAAAGTGTGGAATGTGTTTGGTATGTTACTATGACTAAGACTAGGCAAAGTGGCTAAGCATAGGCGGTTGATTCGAGCGCCACAGTTGAGGCAGTTTTTTGTTAGGCAATGGAAGCAAAAGTTGCCTAACTTTTGTAGCATGTCTAACCTTTGTCAACAACCAAACGCCCACCTAAAATAGTGTGGCATGCCTAACATTAGGCTTAGGAAAGTTAGGCATTGAACCAAACAAGCCCTAACTTTCTCGTAACTTCAATGAGGGTGTCCACTTGAGGTGGTGTAACTTTGACCTCCATGATGTGTTTGACATTCGAGCCATACTTGATTTTTATCATGGAGCATTGCTCCTTCCTTCTCCGAAAGTCAAACTTCTCCTTGTCATTGATATGGAAATGGATTTATCCAGCTCCCACATCAATGTGAGCATCCGCGGTGCTAAGGAAAGGGCACCCAAGAATGAGCCGAGTTTCCTTCTTGACCTCCATGTCGAGCACCACAAAATCCACAGGTATGAAGTAGTTTTGGATCCTCACCAGATCATCTTCAATAATACCGTGGGATAACGGACTGATGAATCGGCCAACTAGAGTTGCATCGTTATTGGAGACAATGTGGTGAAGTTGAGCTTTTCGAAGACCACCTTTGGCATGACACTAACACTTGTGCTAAGGTCACAAAGTGCCTTGTCAAAGTGTTGTGACCCAATAGAGCAGGATATAGTGGGGCATCGTGGATGCTCTTCTTTTACGGAAGCGTGTTGAGGATAAAAGCGCTGCAATCCTAAGTGAACTTGACAACTTCTACGGTGGGCAATGGTCGCTTGTTGTTCAATATGTCCATGAGATAGCGAGCATAATTGGGTACTTGCATTGCATCTATTAAGGGAACATTGATGTGGATCTTCTGGATGACTTCAACAAAGCAATTGAATTGCTCATCCACAGTTGGCTTCCAATTTCTTTTAGGGAATGGCATGAAGGTCGTACCCTCAAATTCTCTTGCCATTCTGTCACTGAACTTTTCTCCCTTATTAGAAGGGACTCCTTCCTTGTTCTTCTCAACTGTTGTCTCCTCTTTAGTGGGGTATGCTGGGTCACGAGTGGTCTTTTGACCTCTCGTAGCCACCGCACTTACATTCTCTAGGGAAGCCTCGGGCTGGCCCTGAATCTTCCCATTTTCCAATGGAAGGAAAATAGCTGCCACATGAGCCAGTTATGTTTCCAACATCTTGTTGAAGCTCAACTGGTTCTTGAAGGCAAAATCTAAAGCCTTCAATCTTGGCATTGATGTTCTCTAGGGTCTTGTCATTAGCCGACAACTGTTTTGGATAGGGCATCATTGATATTGAGTTGGCTAATGGAAAGCTCCTTCAAATTGGGCTGATTTCCATCGCCATTGTTGTTGTTGTAGCCTCCTTGAACAGTGTGGTTGGCCTCATCCTTGACCTCCTGGATGGTAGCCATTGTTGAAATTTTTGTTGTTGGCTAAGTACAAGGCATCCTCACGTGTCTCGGGGCAGTCACTTCCCATATGACCCGCGTTGCCATAGACCTCACAAGTCATGTGAGAGTCTAAGGCCTGGGTGGTGCCAAATACTTCTCCATTGGCTTGACAGTCCAACTTCTTCATTAGAAGGTCCAATTTGGCAGCGATCATGTCCACCTCTTGCAAGGTGGGCATGCCTCGATGTCAGGACTAGAGATGCTTATGGCTCCAACTCATGCTGGAAAACATCTCCTCGATCAATTCTTTGGCTTTGGGCACCGTAAGCGAGAAGAAGGCTCCTCCAGCAGTAGCATCCACATGGTCACGGGCTGACAGAGTCAGCTCATTGTAAAAGGTTTGGATGATGAGTGAATCATCCATCCCATGTGGGTTCAGGCTAGGATATTCTCCTGCAGCCTTTCCCAAGCCTCGAAATGGACTCCTTGGGCTCTTGCTAGAAGCTTGAGGTTCTTCCATGTAGGGCATTGATCTTACCCAACGGGAAGAATTGGCTAGGAATGTCATAGAAAATTTTTCCCAAGTGTTTGTAGCACTTCGGTTCGCGTAGAATCACTGTTTTGCTCTCCCAAGGAGGGAGAACAGAAACTGTCAAAGACAGATGGCATCAGGCATGACACCCTTGATCTTGAAAGTGCTACAAATCTCGAGGAATTGTTGCAGGTTAGCACTGGCATCCTCACTGGCTTTCCCACAAAATGAATTAACCTGCACCATAGTGATTAGTCCAGTCTTGATTTTGAATTTTATGTAGGCCCAGTATGCAGATTGTCTACAGAGGGAGCCAAAAACTCACAAAGGGTCTTCTAGGCCATTGGCTTACAGCACCATGGTGCGGAAATGACAGGTTTCCTTGTTGACAGGATCACCTGAGGAGGAACGACATGAGGTCAAACTCTCCTCAGCAGTGATTCGATATCTTCAACCTAGTTTGCTAGGAAATGGAAACCGGTCATACGCTACCCTGTTTTCGCATCAAAGAATGCGAAAACAAAGGAAGGTTATCCTACTAAAAAACTACTAGAATCCTATGTACCATATGATCATGCAAATCTTTTGTGCCTTCCACAGCAACGGCTCAAGAAATGCTTGTTGGTATTTATTAACATCTATAGTTCATCCTAGCAGCAAGTGCTAGTTCTGTAGAGGCACTAGGCTAACCTAAGCCAAAGCAAGATGAGTTCTGCAAGCGCACAAAAAGTACCGCTGTAGCATTTCACCCAAGAGTATTCCCTAGGTTATCGTATTTACTTTATCCCAAAGGAAGGTGAGTGAAAAGTGGCAAGATCAAAGGAAGAGTAGGGTGTTCTAGTGGGGAGTCTGGTAGGATGGGTAAATGACGTATTGGGGGTAGTGTGACACACACCTAAGCAATCTACTCTAAGGATAAAGATATCCAGGTGAAGGTCAAGTTAGAGATGACGCTACTCCTACTTTGCTTTAATTACTCATATACATAGCCTATTAGTGTACATTAGTATGCTAAAGATGAATACTAGGGCTTAGTGGTCCAACATAACGGGCATGGGTTTACCCCTGACAACATTAGGATGATTCTCACCTCGAGCCTGTGGCGCAGCCGAATGTGGGGGATTACAAAGGATGGACAGGGCTGTCACCACCTGCTGCCTAGCCCTACAACCCATGGGTCTACGAGACATCCAACACTACTTAAGTATATAAGCACCACACTTACATTTTAAGTAAATACCTTAAGAGTCCGGATACAAATACCATCATAAGGTAATGACTAACCTAAACATCGTTGAACCAATGTTGAGACGAAGCACTAACATATTCATATTAACAAAATCAAATTAATACCTAATTACACAATAGTGGTGGTGTATAATGTTTATGATAACATGATATGAGCATTGTGACTAAACCGTAAGAACATCTACAACTAGCACATATATGGACTCCACAATTAAACAAGAAATGCTTTGCCCAAGTAGATGAATAAATAAAGACTAATAATATCATTATCATAAAGCATAAAGGCACAAAATAAAGAAAAGATACATGAACCATACCTTTCCCCATTTTGACTTGGGACTAGAGGCTCCTCTCTACATTCTAACCTCCACTAAGGAACTAGGAGAGCACTAGTGTATACAAGAGAGAATGCTCAAGTGGTGTGTGTGTTAAGTGAGGCCTTCCCCCCTATTTATACATGGAGTAGAGGCGGTTGCCGCTACCAAAAGCATGTGGATCAGTCACCACCGCCTTCAGGGCACCAGAAGAGGACGCCACCAACCGATTGTCCAGTTTGGCACCAGGACCTAGTCGGCCGAGCCAGGTGGTCGGCCGACCTGGACCGGGCCCCCACCTCGTTTGTGTATTCTCTTGGTGGCTGACAAGTGGGTGCAGGCCTCATTGCCGCGTGAATCGACGTTGGATTCCCTTGGATACGCCTGGGAATGGGTCCATGGATCCATGTGATGCCACATGTCATTGCGTGATTGGTTGGGGTGGCACTTTTTAAGATTGCTCCCCTCATTCTTCATCAATTCCGCATAAAAACTCCTGCATGCACTATTTCTTCAAGTACAACTGGAATTATGTCAAATCTAAGGGTCATGTGTGTAAGAAATATTTATTACTTTGCATATTTGAGTTATATATATGGTCGAAATTTGTATATAATGATCATCAATAGTGCACTACATGGAACACGTTAGAGTTGCCCCGCTAGCAGATTTACACTTCTTCCACCAACCTCCAAAGGACATCGGTATAAGTTCCAATATTAGAGTGCTCGATTTACATTAGTTTACTAGGTCTCATATACTAGTATGCACCTGATACAGTTCACACATGTTGAATGTTGCATATAGCTTACAATCTCTTAATCATTGGAGAATGATATGTAGACATTTGGTATGCTCTTCTTACGATTTGTTGTACACCAGGATATCATCAATGCAGTCCACAATGAATTTATCCAACTCTGGCATGAATACCAAATTCATGAAATACATAAAGTGTGATGGCACATTTGTGAGGCCAAAAGACGTGATCAGATACTCATATAGTCCGTATCTAGTCGAGAATGCCGTCTTCGGGATATCTTCTGCTCGTATTCTGATTTGGTGGTAACCTGACTGTAGATCCATTTTGGAAGATATCTTAGCACCCACTAAGTGATCGAATAAGATATGGATGCGAGCAAGTGGATACTTCTTCTTGATTGTGACTGCATTCAACGGACGATAATCCATGCATAACCTTTGCATCTCGTCCTTCTGCATAAAGAAATTCGGACATCCCCATGGTGATGAACTTGGGCGTATGAATCCTTAATCCATGAGTTCCTTCAACTGCTCCTTTAACTCAGCTAGCTAATTGGGTGCCATCTTGTACAGCCTTCTAGAGATTGGTATAGTTACGGCTCAAGTTTGATCTTTAAATCCACGTATCTTTTAGGCGGCATGCGTGACACATCATCAGGAAACACACCCGGATATTCCCAGACCATTAGAATTTCCTCAAGCTTGTTTCCTTTGCTATGATAAGTTGCAACTTTTTATGAAGGGTACTCCAAGGTCAAAGTGATGTGACTGTAGATTCAAGAATTGAGATGAACAGTACGTGAACTAGTGTCAATGACAACTTCATAATGTGTGATAAGGACATCAATCCTATGGACACACACAACACTCAATTGAACATACAAGTTGCAATCACTAGATTTCACACACAACAATTGATTCTAGAGATGAGCTCGTTCTTGTATATTTCCTTATATGTTAGAACTGATTGCTATCTAATGACTTAATTGTGATTAGGATCCATGGAGAGGTTTGAGGAGTACTTGGAGGAAAGCTTGGGGGCGTGGAGCACTAGAGAATACATCACAAGAAGATAGAGGCCGAGTCAAACTCGAACTCGCGTGAAACTGAGGGCCCAGGAGGACTTCACATCAAAACTGACACCTAGGACACATACATACTCCGCTTTGAACATTCTACATATGCATGTAAAGGGAGAGGATAAAGTTTCCTGTTGTGCTGGTCCCATGTCAAGATTCTTGGAGTCCACAGGAATCGTGAAAACAAAATCGAGTTCAGAATCTGTCATTGTGCTCCATCACCATATTGGCCACTAGGCCTCGTATCAAGTCCAAGCCCATTATTTTTGTGTCTTAGGGTTAGGTAACAACCGTAGCACCCTTTCGTCATATTTCCACCTATTTATACTCTATAGTAGCCACCATAAACAAGTGGGTTTTGCTTAAATTAATCTGTTGTATATAGTTTCATCATTCATCGGTTTGTGAAACCCCAATTCAGCAACTCCAGGTTGCTTCTTCTTCCTTTTTGCTCGTGTTCTCGGTTGCACTTGCAAGGATTAGCCTTCTTGTTAAGATCAAACATGGGAAGCATGGTTCATAACTAACGGAGCGGTAGTGTAATGATTGCAGGAGTTGTTCTGATTTTGCTTGAGTGCATCAGATCATCAACGTCGAGATCTCCATCAATCAACTTATCCATTACCTCTCAGAAGATTGGGCCTACTCTAAACCTCCCATCAATTTGTATCAGGTTCCAGGTTGCCTGTTATGTAATTTCACCTATATATTAGATTTGTTTTGTTTTTTATACCTAGAGTCCACAAAAAAGACAAAACAACATGTGTTTTAGCCTATTAGTTCATCACTTTGTCCAAACTACCATTGAGCTTGGCAATTTTGTTTCCCAGATTGGTTTTGTTGACTTTGTGTCTTTGTTGAGGCATGATGCTGGTTTAGAAAGTGTTTCTGGTTTATTTTGAGTTTTGAATTGTGTTAATTCATCATTTTGCATCACATCATCACGTCTATATTAGATTCATTTCTGCAGTTCGGTACTTTGATCATATCTCACTCATATAAATTCACATTTTTGTGTTCTTGTCATTAAGCTTGAGACGTTACCTACAACTTTGGTATTCTAAGTTTTCTAGTAAATACATCTATCATTGTCAAAATGGCATATTAGTCGAATTTATTCTTAACCTAGAATATCTGAACAGTCTGTATTTCACAGTCAATATCTCCTAGTTCATGATCCGAAATAGGTCTTCAATATACTTAAATTAAAGAGGAGCGATATATCTATAATATCACAGTTGGAAGTTTTTGGATGTGAGGTATTTAAGTGTGCCTAATCGTCCTTGGAAAATTATGCTAAAAATTTGTGAGGGACCAAAGGGAGATTGGTCTGAATCGTGTTCTTCTTTTGCAGCACAATCTGAAGAAAACAGAAGAAAAGAAAATAAAAATACAAGTCAAAAAAGATACAAAAACCGTGATATATATATATATATATATATATATATATATATATATATATATATATGTATGTATGTATGTATGTATGTATGTATGTATGTATGTATGTATGTATGTATGTATGTATGTATGTATGTATGTATGTATGTATGTATGTATGTATGTATGTATGTATGTATGTATGTATGTATGTATGTATGTATGTATGTGTATATATATACATACATACATATATAAAGAAAACAGCAAAAATCAGAAGTGATCGTATCTTTTTTTGTCCTATGTGCTTTGGTATATTACTTGCTTGCTTGAACTTGTTCTTAAAACAAGGTTAGGCTAACAAAATTTGACAAGTACTTTGGACACTTATCAACCTTACTATTTGATTTCATTATTGCTAATCCTTGATACGATATAAAGTGTCATCCAAGTTACGCTTTTCTCCTGAGCTGAATTGGTACACATTTGCAATCATCCCATGCTCGATTGTTTTTTCACACCGCTACCATTTGCCATCTGCGGTGTCAGTGTAAGAACACCTGTAAGAGCGTGATAAGACGCTTGAGAGTGTGTGATCTCACTTTCACTTTGCCATTGTCTTATGTAGTTGTTAGGGATAACATATTTTTGTTATCTTCTATGCTCTACTAATAATGGCAGGTTACAATGCTCACGGTTTTGAGCTGATGGCTTCGCATGAGACCCGGACCGCTACTACAACATCTCCTTTCATGAGAAGTAATTATATCCTTTCATATCTCCCTTCTTATGATGGTCTTAGTTATGATGAATATATTGCTTGGAAAATAGAGATGGATATCTTTTGGACAATGTTGCATGTGTCAAAGGAGAAAGCTTAGGAATGTTGCTAGCACATTAGTTGTTTCTTTATTAACTTGGAGGGAGAATTTAAGTGATTCTAAAAAACCTCGAACATGAAACAATATGAAAATTCTCATGCAAGAAACTTTTCTAATCTATCTACTTCTAAATATGAAGTGCGTCAATTTGAAGGGAAGTTTTCTGTTGCACCTCCTCCTAAGCCTAACTTCTTGAAGGATAATGAACAAAAGAATGTGGACAATGCAAAGGAGAATGAGATGTTCAACAACTCCTGTGAAAAGTCATATGAATCAACTCATAATGCATCTGAAGTTGCTGCTGAAAATAAGAATAAAGGTAATGATGTCATGCTTACCCAAGGTGAGACATTTTCGGATGTGCTGATTTTTTCTACCAATTACACTATTGTAGAGCAACAACTTGTGGCAGATTTTATTGATTTATATTTATCACAAGTTAATTTTCCTACTAGTCTTTGTGATAAAGAGGAGTTGTGTGCTGATGCTTCCATTATACCTATTCGACAACAAATGAATGAACTCGATGCTCCTGCTTCCAATTCACCGGCTTGTGCTGAAACTAAACATTTGATTCCAATTAAATTTGAAAGGAAAGAGCTGAAATTGTTGTCTTCTCTAAATACTTTGGGCAATATTGAATTTGATATTCTTTGTGATCTATGTGAATATTTTCCGAAACTGAATTGTCATTCTTGACTAGAAATATTTTTCATGCTATGGGCAATTATGAACATAGTGGTGTGTTTGTGGTACATAAAATTTACATATGTTCTAATCTGAACTCTCCTGTTGTGCTGCAACAACATGATCAAATAAATAAAGGTGCTTACTCTAATGTTGTCTTGTCAAGTATCTCTAGCATTGTTTTTGTGCAGCAAGTACAACACTTAAAAGATGAGCATGCTTCATTGTGGTTGTGCAACACGATTAGCGAGTATTCTATACCCGAAACAAGCATTTTTACAAGATATGCAAGCAAGTTGAGGATGGCTTGTCATCAAGAAGGGGAGAATGATGAGATCATGCACATAATCATTGTACATGCAAGCTCTAGTGAATGTGCACACTCATTTGAAGGAGAATATCTAGATGGTGCACTATGTCTTCCACCACCTTGGCCTCCTCCTTTCATGCACACAAGAGGATTTGGTGGCATTGCACATTTGGATCCACACTTGAGAGAAGATGATCTTGAGTCGAGGACGACTCTAATTCAAGAAGGAAAGGATGATGAGGACATCACTCCTATAGATACACAGACCACTCAATTGAACATACATGGTGCAATCACAAGAGTTCACACACAATAATTGAATTTAGGGGTGAGCTCATTCTTATATGTTTCCTTATGTATTTTTGAGAATAGATTGCTAGCTAATAACTTAATTGTGATTAGGATCCATAGAGATGTTCAAGGAGTACTTGGAGGAAGGCCTAGAGGCGTGGAGGATCATAGAATACATCACAATAAGATAGAGGTTGAGTCCAACTCAAATCGGATCCAACTTGGAGCCCAGGAGCACTTCACATTGAAAATGATGCCCAGGACGCGTACATACTCCAGTTTGAACGCTCTACAAATGCACGTAAATGGGAGAGGATAACCTTTCTAATGCCGCTGGTCCAATGTCAAATTTTCTTTGGAGCCAACAGGAATCGTCAAAACTAAATCAAGTTCAGAATCTGCCAGGGTGTTGTGCCACCGTACTGGGCCACTAGGCCTTGAAACAAGTCCAAGTCCATTATTTTGCGTATTAGGGTTAGTTCACGACCCTAGCACCCCTTGGTATTCCTCCCACTTATTTATACTCCATAGTAGCCACCATAAATAAGGGAATTTTGCTTAGATTAATCTGTTATACATAGTTTTGTCATTCATCAGTTTTTGAAACCCCAGTTCGGCAATTTCAGATTGCTTCTTCTTCATTTTTGCTCGTGTTCTTAGTTGCACTTGCAGAGACTAGCCTTCTTGGCGAGGCCAAACATGTGAAGCACGGTTGATAACCAACGGGGCGGTGGTATAGTGATTGCACGGGTTGTTCATGTTTTGCTCGAGTGCTTCAGATCATCCACATCGAGATCTCTATCAGTCGACTTATCCATTACCTATCAAAAGATCAAACCTACTGTAAACCTCCCATCAATGTGCCATCCATGCGAACTCGAGGATGATATCTATTCCTTGACCCTCTAGCACAATAATCTTGGTGGGGTAAATTCTACCACCGATTTGAAGAGGTGATTTGGTTATAATCTGGTTGGCTGATATTGTACCCCCGGGTGAATGAATGATATATGAGGAGGTTATACAAGTAGATGATAACTTGTGTCCTTGAATGAGTGACTTGCTAATAAAGTCATGAGTAGCACGGGAATCAAATAGAATAATAGCAGGATGCTCATAAAGGGTGAACATACCCGCTAGGAATGATGATCCTTTAGAAATGTCTTCCATGGTGCTGTAGGTCACACTGACAGCTTCGTTCGATAATTCTTGTTGTTGCTCACAGGTGTGGGTTTGGGTACAAATTTTTACCAGTGGGTACAACTCGTACCCGACCCGATGTTTTGCAGGTATGGGGTTAGGTTTTGATTCCTACCGGCGGGTACCCGACAGGCTACCCGAAACTTGAAGTTCGGCCCACACGAAATAATCCAGGCCACAGTTCACTTCACTCGCTGACTGATTTGCAGGCTCAACGGTTCCACCTCAAAAAAACCAGACTCAGACGGCATCGCTCGCTTGCGATTGGGTGCGGCTCACGGTGCCGCCTTGCGTGCGGGCGGCGAGGTGCCATGTACGCGGCAGCGAGGGGTGCCATCGAGGGTAAAGGTGACAACGGCAAGGCTCCTTGGGCGCGGGCGGCGAGGGACATCAGCCTTCTGGAAAAGCGCACGGGCGGCAGGGAACAGGTGCAGAGCATTGGGAACAGCCAAACTGACATCAGGAACAGGCGCGACCGTGTTGGGAATAGACGCAGGGCATCGGGAATGCTCTAGTCAACGGTCATACGATGTTGCTGTTGGGCTGATCTGCTGAGGATGTAGTTGGCCGGCGAGCTGTGGACTTTTTTTGTTCGGCTTGTGGGAGCCAGGTGCGCAGGCATTAGGCGTTGTGGATTTTAGTCCTACCTCGCCATACTGAATCCACCTGCTACCGAGGCGCGAGTATAAATGGAGGTCATGGTGCCTGCTAAAACTCAAACTTGCTGAGTACTAATGGGTACCCGTCGGGTTTGGGCGGGCATCATTTTTTACCCACGGCTACGGGTTCGGATACAAAATTCTACCTGAGCACAATTTTGATCGGGTTTTCACTCTACCTGACCCGAGCCCAACCCGTTGCCATCCCTAGTTATTGCTCTGCTTTGTATGTTGGCAATCCTACACTAAATGGATTTGACATCCACAATTATAGCATGGTTTATTCCTATTTATTCTTGTACATTGAGGGGGACAGTAGCCTCATTCATAATGCTGCGGTGTAGGCACATGATGAACCATGTGCTGCTGCTGAGATGGGCAGAAAACTATTGATTGCAATGATTGAGCTTGTTGTAGCTGAGGTACCACATAGACTTTTGGAACTGATGGTTAAGTAGAGCACATCTGATGCTTAGTCAGAGGACCACTTAAGCTGCCATCAACATTGCATCTCTGTTTTTTCTTCTCTACATTATGGTGGCAGTAAGCATCCTCCTGTATTACGGCGGCATCATGAGATCATTGAAAGTACTGTTGTGACGCACGTCTAGACAGTTTTGCGGCTTTGATTTGAACCCAAGAAAGAAGAATTCTCATTTCCAGACCTCTGTCTTCACATACTCGGGCACATACCGAGAAAGGTGCTTGAATACCTTGGAGTACTTATAAGCACTCCTCCCCCTTGTTTTAGTTCTAAGCATTCCCGATGCCTCCTTTGTATAATCCCCGTAGAGATGTGGCAAGCATGGAAGGCTTCACGAAATTTGGTCCCGTCACAAGATGTCCATCAGTGAGGGTGGCGAGATAACTTGCCCACCAAGCTCCGGCAGAATCATGAAGTTGTTAGGCGGAAAATAATGTCTTCTGATGCTTGTCACACTCGAACAGCCCAAACTTGTATTAAATAACACTAAGCCAATTGTCTGCCTCAACCGAGTCTGCTACCTCCATAAAGACTAGCAGTTGTGTCACCAGAATGCCTAAATACGAGCTTTGAGGTGGATTCTGCCGCTGTCTCTTGAAGTCAGCTCTGTCAGGACATATTCTGCAAATTCCTAGAGTAGTTTGTTGTTCTATTGGGTAGAGTCTAACATTTTTTGCCATGACTTCCGCCAAAATGGTTGAAAATGGAGGTGTTACTGGTGGCTGTTGTTGTTGTGGCGAGTCATTCCCGCCATGACTGGAATCACCCAGCTCAAAACCCAAACGAGTGCAAACCATACTGCAAGATCGAGCAACAAGCTGTCAGCCTCCATGCTAAAATTCATCCATTCAATAAAATCACAGTTTTGAAATAATGATAACGGATTCTCAATCATAGCTCAAATATGAATGAAGCGGAAACTTTATACATGGCACACTAGCTCTTGACCAAATCAACAATATCTTGTTCCAAAATGATGTAATCCATCAATGATAGTTCAAATATACTATTATTGATCAAAACTAGGTCGCAAGACACTTGACCGATCAATTTTCCAACAATTGTGCCGAAGACTGACCAATCTGCACCATAATCGGAATTTGATCAAGTTAATAGCAAATTTACGTATCGAGATGAATACTAAAATTAAAGTTAACCTCAATATCTTTCCAATGAGTATTCATTTCCCTTGGATCAGTTTGGGATCAAAATATGTGGTGTTTCAAATTTGAAATAATTCTGAAAAAAAATCAGCATAACCCTCTTTTCAGGTACCTGATTTGATCCAACTTTTCCAAGTAGTTCTGGTCATATTTGAAAACTATGTGAACCACAAAGTTGTAGCCCATCTCGTAAGCTTTCCAAAGGTGTAAAATGTGACCCTTTTTGATTTTTATACATGATGTTATGGCCAAAATCAGAAACTTACAAACAGGTTTTTGACTGCCTTGTCCCTGAGACAGTTTCCACCATTTTTATTCTTTCACCGGTTTAAATTTGGATTCGGTTCTTGGAGTGAACATAAAAGCTGAAGAGGACTTCCATACCATTCCAACCATGTATTGAACACCCAAAATGGTTAAATAAATCGAAGTTATACTCTGTCAAAGTATGACCAAAATCTGCCAAGAAATAGGGGAACTCCGGTTTTGGAGAATTTGATGTGTAACTAGACTGTAATTTGAATATTAGTTCAAACTACTAGTTTAATAGCTAGGCTTGGATCCTAGAATCAAATTTTTAGTTTCAAGGTTTATATTTTATCTTTTGGTGCTGAGTGGAGTATAGATCAAATGTAATTTCATTTAAGCAAGTCATGATCTCACAGTCTCAACTATTTCAAACTTGAAAGCATGACATATGTTGCTGTTTTTTTATCTTTCAAAGCACAGATTTAAATCATATGAACTTTGCAAGAGATTATATGCAGCATCAACCTTATTCTAATCAACCAACACAAGCCTATGTCCTTTGACAATCAGAAGCTTGACATGGTTTTAGTCATACACAACTTCTTTCAAGTTCATATCTAAGTGCAATGATAAGCAATATCAAAAGAAGAAATGCGATGCATTCTTATTCTCTTAATCTTTTCTTGATTTTTCACTTGACAATAAAAGTTCAACCTGTGATCTATTGTTTGATTAATTTTTTAATGATTGAAATTAGTAGTGAGCATGCAACAAGATCAAAATAGGAAGAAAGTTCATGACCAGATTTAGTGTAACTAATTATTCCATTTACTAGTCTTGGCAAAAACTGCAAAATCTATAAACATGAGCAGTGTAGTAAGGAACTTTCAACATGTACAAAGAATCACAAAGTCATATATGTATGAAACAATATGATCATATCATTTTTAATTTTGAATTCGCACATAAACTTCTCAAGTTGCAAAACTCCACCTCAATTTAAGCCACGAGGATGCATAACCCCTATTTCACTACGAATGAAAGAAAAATGAGTGAAATCCAAAATGTTTGTAAAAATGTCAGCCAATTATTGTTTGGTATCTAAACTGTTTGTTCTAGATTGTTGCACAGTGTTTTTAGCAATGCAAATGGCACTAGTGTTGTCACAAAATAATGGAACACTATTTGGATCAATCCTATAGTCCTTAAGTATTTGAACAACCCAATGAATTTGTTAGCAAGTGCTAGAAGTAGCTACATACTCAAATTCAGTCATGGATTGTGTTATGAACTTTGTTTTCTAGAGGACCAAGCAACAAGTGAGTTACCAAAAAAATGGCAAGCACCTGAAGTATTTTTCCATCAATCCTACAACCCTAAAATCAGCATACGAAAAAGCTCTCGAAGTAAAAAAATGGGGAAGATGGAAGAAACATGCCAAATTCCTAAGTTACATGTAAGTACCTTAGTATCTTTTTGACAGCTTGACAACCCTAAAATCAGCATTCGAAAAAGCTCTCGAAGTAAAAATTGAGGAAGAAGGAAGAAACATGCCAAATTCCTAAGTTACATGTAAGTACCTTAGTATCTTTTTGACAGCTTGATAATGTGATGCACGTGAAGAAGCTTGGAATTGTACACAAAGACATACGCTGAATTGTAAGTCCTGTCTTGATGTTGTGAGATACAAAAGTGACATGATCATGTTTCTATATTCCTTTTTATCAATGGGTTCACCATCTTGATCAAGTTAAAGTGTTTCTATTGTTACCACTGGTGTCCAAATAGGCTTGTTGTTTTCCATGTTAAAGCACCTAAGGAGGTCTTTCGTATACTTCAATTGATGAACAAAAGTTCCTTGCTTGATTTGTTTGATTTGCAGGCTCAAAAAGTATGTCAATTCTTCCATCATACTCATTTTAAATTTAGAACTCATCGTAGCTAAAACTTGGACACAAGATTATGAGAATCACAACCAAAGATAATATTGTCCTCATACCCTTGAACGAATAGCGATTCATTGCCATTCTTACGTATAAAAAGAGTTTTATCTACCTTGCCCATTTTAAATCCCTTTTCAAGTAAGAATGTTTTTAACCTATCACTAGGGGCTTGTTTGAGACCATACATGGACAGTTTGTAAAAGTTATTAGGAAAATCTGAATTTTCAAAACCTGGTGGTTGTTTAATAAAAATCTTCTCATCTATGTAGCCATTAAGAAAAGCACTTTTAACATTCATTTGGTATAACTTGAAAATTTATTATGCACCAAATGCTAAAAAAATTTGTATGGCTTTTAATTTAGCAACAGGAGCAAAGATTTCATCAAAATATAGACCCTCTATTTATGTGAAACCTTGGGCAACCAACCTAGCTTTAATTCTAACCACAACCCCGACCTCACGTGGTTTGTCTTTAAACATCCATTTATTTCCTATTAGGGTGTGTTTGGTTGGGAGTCAAAGTGGGATGAGATGGATCCATCCCAGTTTTTAGGGATGGGATCCCGTTTTCTGTTTGTCTAGAGGGATGAGACGATCCCTGTTTCTTGTTTGTTTTGTGGGATGGTGTGGGACGGAATGGTCCCGTCTCTTGTTTGAATGAAAGGATGTGACAGGGACATGTGAGTATGAGTACTTCTGGAAGGCCGCGCGCATGTCTCTACGGAGGTGGGACGGATCCGTCCCCATATTTTAGGTGGGATGGTTCCATCCCGCATCTGGGTGGAATATTCTCTTTTGATGGATGACTCCATCTCACATGTCTCCAAACCAAACAACAGAAAAGTGGGATCGTCCCGTCCCGTCCCACTATATCCTTCGAACCAAACACACTCTTAAAGTGTGACCATGAGGTGGTGGTACAACTTTTCAAGCTTTATTTCTTTCAAAATTTTCTAACTATTCTTGCATGGCAATGAATTAAGATTCATTAGGGAGTGCCCGTGATACATCTTTAGGCTCAAAAGAATCAGCAAAGTTAGTATTGGTGTTTCGGAAACCGGCTAGTAAATTTGTATTGAATCACGTTCGTCTTCGTATGGCTTGCTACTAAGAACAAGAGATGTATCCTGGTTCGGGCAAAAAAGGCCCTACGTCTTGAGAGAGTCTTTTGTGATCTTCGTTAGCTCAAAAGGCGAGAGAACAGATTACAAGCGGGCCTTGCTCAAGTATATAAACTCTAAGAAAGTAACAACTTCTATGAAAGTAATGCGTAAGCGAAAATGCACATGGGTGTATGAAATGTAAGGCATGAACAAAAGTGCATCAAAGGAAAGGGGTGCAAGAACACCAAATGAAAAGGGTGCAAGAGCACCAAAGAAAAGTGTCTAAGGAAATGCGTAAGGTAAATGCGTAAAGTAAATGCGTATGGTAACTGTGAATATAGAATGAATTCACGTCCCTCACGAAAGGCATTGGGGGTCCTTTATAGGGAGCGAGGTGGTCCTATCTATCTGACATTCCTCATAGTTGGGCCGGTTTTACAGTGTTCATTCTATGTATACAGTCTGTTTGGAGAGCGGAAGCTTCGATCTTGGCTTCTTCTTGTTCTCCAAGGACCCATCTTGTGGGTGAGGTTACCACTCTTCTGACGATGGATGGGATAGATGGTAGGCTTATCCTGCAATGGGTCACATCGCAGGTTCATCCCCTTACCATAGTTACTGCACCCACTGTCCATCATAAATGCCCCTAACTACCCACCTCTCCCAGGCTCGAGCTGGGAGGAATCATCCGCCCGACCTCTTGGTTGGGACTTTGGCAGGTTGGATACCCTGACCTCGAACGGTCATGGTGTTGGTGGCGGGCCCTTAGCTTTAGTCCGTAGCCATGTAGTGGTCACGTACTGTTGGGTCCTGTATATTTTGTACCCTGAGTACATAACTTTGTCAGTAGCCCCCAAGCCTTCATCAGAGTCTTCGTGGAGTTAGTCGTAGGTGGAACTCGCCCTCGCGCAAGGGACACTGAAAAAAAGAGCTCAAAATGTGTTAGTATCGATTAGATTACATGCTTGACCACTTGCGACCCGAACTAATTTTGATGGAGCGCCGACGCCCTGTTGTTGTTAGCGGAGATCGCGTGGCAGACTACAAACCTCTTACGACTTTAGGTTGTTAGTCGCAAGTTTGTTTGTTCCCCGCCGATGAGCCATTTGTTTTCTCGGAGGGGTGAGCAGGCTAAGAAGCTCCCAGAGTAGGGTCTAAATTCTACGCTCGATGAGCTACCTAATGGGTAGTCCTGGTAAGAGTCGGTTGAGCTAGTTTGTTTGGGGCGACCGAAACGCATCCATTGTTGTTCATTAGTGATGGCAGTATGTCGAGACATGAATGCTCGCGTTTCATAAATCTATCCATAGTTACCGGATCCACAAAGGGACCCGAGTTGTTGTTGACGATAGTTAAGTACCAATTTCGACCGTCAATATATCTTAAATATGTGACAGAGTAGACATTTCTTACACGCACTGCTTTTAGAAATAACCTAGTTTCACTTCTACTTGGAGAAAATAGTGCATGTAGGATTTTATATAGAATCGAACTGTAACCAAGGGAGAAATCCTAAAGAATACCTTCCCAGCCATTCGGACACTGACATGTGGTAGCACATAGATCAAATAGCCCACCTACAGGAGTATCCGAGGGCATCAAACAATGTAGTGCCCCGAAATGGTTAGAGGACCCACCTATCAGCCACCTAGAGGAAGCACATCATGAATCATGCACTGACTAGTTTGGCCGACCTCCTGGCTCGACCGACCTGGTAAGAGCGCCAAACACAGTTAACTTCCACATGTCGACCTCGTGTAGTGAGCTGATAACGATGATGAATGATTCGCGTGCTTTTGGTGGCGGGAATCGCCTCAACTCTATGTATAAATTGGGGGAGGTGCCTCACTTCACTTCACACATCACTCAAGCATTGTCTCTTGTATATACTAGTTCTCCTAGTTCCTTAGTGGAGGTTAGGCTGTAGAGAAGAGCCTCTAGTCCCAAGTCTAAATTGGGAAAGGTATGGCTCATGTATTTTTTCTTTATTTTGTGACTTTATGCTTTATAATAATATTGTTATTAGTCTTTATTTATTTATATACTTGGAAAAAGCGTTTCTTGCATGATTGTGGAGTCCATGCATGTGCTAGGGTAGATGTTATTATGATCTAGTCATAATGCTCATATATTGTTATCATAAATATCATACACCACCACTATAGTTTAATCAGGTAATAATATGGTTATGTTAATATGAATATGTTAGTGCTTGGATCCAACATTGGTTCTACGATGTTTAGGTTAGTCATTGCCTTAGGATGGTGCTTGTACCTAGGCTCTTAAGGTATTTACTTAACATGTAAGTGTGGTTCTTAGATAGTTAAGTAGTGTTGGATAGCTAGTAGACCCACGAGTTGTAGGGGTATGCGGCAGGTGGTGACATACCTGTCCGTCCTTTGTAATACCCCACGTTTGGCTATGCCACAGGCTCGAGGTGGCAATTGTCCTGATGTTGTCAGGAGTAAACCCGTGCCCGATATGTTAGACCACTAAACTCTAGTATTCATCGTTAGCATACTTATATGTACACTAATAGGCTATGTATATGAGTAATTAGAGCACAATAGGAGTAACTTCATCGCTAACTTGACCTTCACTAGGATATATTTACCCCAAGAGTAGATTGCTTAGGTGTGTGTTATACTACTCCTATTATCATCTTACCCTTGTTTTGATAAGTACTTAGAACCCTATGTCTTGATCATAAGAGTAGTGTTTACTTTACTCTATTGCCTTCCTTTGGGATAAACATGATACTCTTGGGAATACTCTTGGGTGAAATGCTACAACGGTATCTTTCATGCGCTTGTGGATCTCATCTCTCACCGAAGATGACATGTGGTGTTAAGAAATACCAACAAGCATTTCTGGTGCCGTTACTGGGGAAGGCAAAGAAAGTGGAGGAGATCTATCACTTATGATTAAGTTGTAGGTACTAGTAGTTGTTAGACAGGATTATCCTTGCTTTGTTTTCTCCGTTGTGTGGAAACAGAGTGTTTGGCTAGCCTATTCTTTGGGAAAGCCAAAGAGGACGCAAGAGCTTAACTCCATTAGTACTCCAAGGCGTTCCTCAACAAATTCTTCCTATTGGGCAACAACGTTGCCCACAACAGAAGGATTCTCCAGCTTCCAGCATGAGTGAAAGTGCATCTAGGCACACTCTTGTAGGTTTTGGACGATTGATGACAAACAAGTGAGATCCTAATAAGATTTGTTAAGTTGAGAACAAGTCTTAGAGAATGGAAGTAATGGTGCACCAAAAAGATGAAAAATGGAAAGCAAGAAGAGAAGAGCACAAGTGGAGAATAGAAGTTGTTGACGGTTGTTATATACCAATTTCACCCGTCAATATAACTCAATTATGTGAAGAAATTGTCATTTCTTGCACAAATTACCTTTCTATTTAACCTATTTCCACTTTTCCTTGGAGAAAGTAGTGCATGCATGGATTCTATGCAGAAATAAAGTGAAACAAGGGGATGGATCTTATAAAATATCATTCCAGCCAATCAGGCGACACCACATGGCACCACACTGATCAAATGGCCCACAAACAGGAGTATCCGAGGCCATCCAACAGTGTAGCACCAATATCAGTCAATGGGACCCACCTATCAGTCACCTGGAGAAAGCACACCGCAAAAGGGGCCAGGACCAGGTCGGCCGACCCCCCTAGTCGGTCGACTAGTTCCTGGTGCCTTTCTCGGTCAAACTCCACATGGTGGCTTCTCACGGCTTGAAGTGGTCATGGGTGACTGATTCGCGCGCTTTTGGGGGTGGAACTAACCCTTCTCCAAGATATAAATAGGACCCCTCACCCCTCACCTCAACACACACCACTTGAGTATTCTTCATTTGTATCCACTACTCTCCATAGGTTTAGAGAAGTATAGGCTGTACAGAGGAGAGTCTCTAGTCCATAGTCCAAGGAGGAGAGGAGTAGGAGTCTCTTCCCAATTTCCTATTGGGAAAGGTATGTATCCCATATTTCTATTTGTATTTGTGACTTTATTCATATAAAGATGATATCTTTAGTCTTCCATTGTTCATATACTTGGATGATGCGTTTCTTGTTTGATTGTGGATTCTATGTATGTGGTAGGAATAGTATTTATGATTGTGCTATACCATGCTCATTACATTATCATAAACACTATAAACCTCCACTATGGTCTAATTAGTTATTATATGATTATGTTAATATAACTCACTAATGCTATGAATTAACATTGGTTCAACGATGATTTAGTTCATTGCCTTAGGATGGCTTGTGCCTAGGCTCTTAAGGTAATTACTTAATATGCTAGCATGGTGCTAGGATAGAGAGTAGCGTTGAATGTCTTGTGGACCCACGGATTGAAGAGGTAGACGGTAGGTGGTGACAGCCCTATCTGTCCTTTGTAATCCTCCATGTTCGGCTATGCCACAGGCTCTTGGCGGGAGTCGCCTAGTGCTGCTAGGGGTAAACCCATGCCCGATGTGTTAATCCACTTAGCATGAGAATTCAAATTAATATAATCATTAGTAACTAACTTAGGCTATGTATATATACATTAGAAACATAGTAGGAGTCTCTACCTAACTCTTAGCCTAGCCCCCTCTATTACCTCATTTATCCCCCTAGGTTAGAATGCTCTTGTGTGTGTCACACTACCTCAATTACCCTTAATCTATCCTTGCTAGAACCCTACCTAGATCAACCTAGCCTATCCATTTGATGATTGATTTGCTTCCACATGGCCTTGCCTTGGGAAAATATAAATGACACCCTTTGGGAATACTCTTTAAAGGGTAAATGCTACATTGATAGTTTCCGTGCGCTTGCGGACATTCATTTGAGAATCAAAACCTGCCAACAAGCATTTTTGGCACCACTGCTAGGGATGAATTGTTAGTAGTGCGTAGGAAATATCAACAAGCATTTATGGCGCCGTTGCCGGGGAAGGCAACCGAAGTATTGCATGATTGAGTGAATAGGATAGGACCCTGGTAGGTTTTAGTATGGTGATCCTCCTTTGTTTTCGCATTTTTATGTGAAAACAGGGTAGTGTATGTCTGGTTTTCACTTGCCGGAAAAATTTGTTGAAGACCCCGAATCCCTTCTGAGAGATCGACCTCGTGTCGTGACTCCTCAGAAGCTTCGAGGGGCAAAGCAAGCCAGAACAACCACACCAATAACCAAAACACCAATGGCCCAGAAGACCCTTCGTGAGTTTTCAGCTCCCTCTGCTAAGAATGTGCCTGTCGGGCCCACTATTAACACGAGAGACGTAAATTTTGAAATCAAGACTGGCCTGATCACCATGGTGCAAGCCAACCCATTTTGTGGGAAGGCTAACGAGGATGCAAGTGCTCACCTGCAACAGTTCCTTGAGATCTGCAACACTTTTAATATTAAGGACGTATCCCCTGATGTTGTCCGTCTTCGGCTGTTCCCATTCTCTCGTCTTGGGAGAGCGAAACAGTGGTTCTACGCGAACCGAAGTGTTGTAGACACATGGGAGAAATGTACTACGACATTCCTCGCCATGTTTTTTCCGTTGGGCAAAACCAATGCCCTACGTGGAAGAATTTCCATTTCCAGCAAGATGTCAAGGAGTCTATTCCCAAGGCTTGGGAAAGGCTTCAGGAGTACATCCTAGCTTGTCCCCATCATGGGATGGATGACTGACTCATTATCCAAAACTTCTACAATAGGCTGATCCCTTTCACCCGTGACCATGTTGATGCTGCTGCTGGAGGAGCCTTCTTCTCACTAACGGTGCCCAAAGCCAAAGATTTGATTGAGAAGATGGTGTCGAACATGGGTTGGAGCGATGAGCGTCTCCATACCCGCTAGCAAGGCATGCAAACCTTGAAGGAGGTGGACATGATCGCTGCTAAATTGGACCTCCTTATGAAGAAAATTGATGGACAAAGTAATGGCGAAGTATGCGGCAATGCCTATGCCTTATACTCTCACATCACTTGTGAAGTTTGTGGCAACACGGGCCATTTTGACAATTACTGCCCAGAAACCCGTGAGGATGCCCTATACCTAGCCAACAATGGAAACAACAATGGTTATTGTCCAGGAGGTCAAGGGTGGGGCCAACCACGCTCATACTTTCAAGGAGGGTACAACAACAGTGGCAACAATAGAAATCAGCCCAACTTGAGAGAACTTGCCATTGGCCAGCTGAAGATCAATGATGTACTATTAAAGAAGTTGTCGACTAATGACAAAACCCTAGAGAATATCAATGCCAAGATTGAAGGACTATCCTCAGCCTTCAAGAATCAATTAAGTTTCAACAAGATGTTCGAGACTCAATTGGCTCAACTGGCTACAATTGTTCCTCCACTAGAGAAAGTGAGTGCGGTGGCTACGAGAGGTGGCAAGACCACTCATGACCCACCATATCCCATGCAAGAGAAGAGGACAACTACAAAGGATAAGGAGGATGTCCCAGTTGGCATAAGTGAACCACTTAGTGAGAGAATGGCCAAGCACTTTGAGGACACCAACTTATTGCCATTCCCTCACAGGCAAAGGAAGCCAATAGTGGATGAGCAATTCAACCGCTTGGTTGAGATCATCCAGGAAATCCACATCAATGTGCCCTTGATTGACACGATGCAAGTACCCAATTATGCTCGCTATCTCAAGGACATATTATATAACAAGCGGCCATTGTCCACCACTGAGGTTGTCAAGCTTACGGAAGACTGCAACGCAGCCATCCTCAATAGGCTTCTGAAAAACAAGAAGGACCCCAGATGTCCTACAAAATAATGCTCAATTGGAGCACACCACTTTGACAAGGCCCTTTGTGACCTTGGACCAAGTGTGAGTGTGATGCCCAAGGTGGTTTTTGACCAGCTGAACTTCACGGAGCTTACTCCAACACCAATGCAACTCCAACTGGCTGATTCTTCAGTTCGTTATCCGGCAGGTATTGCCGAAGATGTCGTGGTGAAAAGCTGAAACCGCTTCATACCTGTGGATTTCGTGGTGCTCAACATGGAGGTCGAGAAGGATACACCACCCATTCTTGGACGACCATTCCTTAGCACCGCAAAGGCTCTCATAGATGTGGGAGCTGGGGAAATCCACTTCCATATAAATGGCAAGGAGGAAAAGTTTAACTTTTGCCCAAAGTTGGAGCAATGCTCCATGATCCGTATCAAGTATGGG
The DNA here is from genome assembly GCA_036927565.1 of Tuctoria greenei. Taxonomy (NCBI): domain Eukaryota; kingdom Viridiplantae; phylum Streptophyta; class Magnoliopsida; order Poales; family Poaceae; genus Tuctoria; species Tuctoria greenei. The sequence continues at coordinate 99,114,409 of JAYESD010000012.1, read as the reverse complement.
CTGAATGTTAGACACATTCAACAGGTCTAAATCACACCTCCAAAGGTGGACCCGCTCATTGCATTCATGAGGAATTTAATCTATGCGGAAAACCCGTCTTATCGTTAACGACGACACCCAAAGAAGATGGGGAAATCCGGGCCTCCTTAAAGGCCCAAGTCCACCAAGCCGCCAAAGAAGCTATGGCGGAAGAAGCAAGACAAGCTGTCCGAGCCCATCCCTCCAGGTCCGTATGTCAAGAAATGAAGAAGGAGGAATGTCCATATCATCGAACGGTGGTGAGACCTAGCCAATACGTTAAATTGGTAGTTATCCTTTTCTTTGTTTTTCTTTCCTCTTTATTTGGATTTTCCCATTTAGTTTGATTCTCCCACTGCATATTTGGTTTTCTTAGCAAGTTGAAAATCTTATATTCTCAACTATCATTTTTATTTCTTTATTTTTCATAAAAAGAAAATTATTGGGTATTGAAAAAAGAATTTTTATTTGGAAAACAATTTTTTGGAGCTGCTAAAGTGGTATTTCACCAACGTGTGATTCTGTAGCCGTTGGGGAGCCAGCTGCAAAAAGGGAAAACGGGGGGGGCCACCTGTCAGGTCGGCCGACCTCCCTATTCGGCCGACTAGGGGAAAGAGCGATTTTGGCTCTCTTTCCTCCGACGGCTACATTTGGCTCCCTAGTGACTGTTGGGGATTGCACACTATAAAAGGAGGCTGTGAGGAGCACTTCTCGTCGCACTTCACCTCATTTCTTACTTCCCCAAAGTCACTCTTGCTGTTCAAGTGCCCTTGATCAATTCCCAACCCAAAAGGATTTTCTTTTGTTTGCATTTGCAATTTGCTCTCAAGTTCTTTAAGGGAAAATTCGTTGGGGTTTTGTTTTCACTAACATCACCGCTTTCGAGTTTTTTGCCTTGTTGTGTTCTTGCTTTTTGTGGCCATGAAAGGAATGAAGAGGTTGTCTGGAAAGAGGAAGGAGGCTGCAAGCTCAAGCCATGGTGGAGATTCAAGTGCACGCCCCTCTTCCATTGCTACGCCAAGTTCACGGAGAAGGAGTGTAGGAGAGGACACTCCATGGGCGAGAGGAGAACCCTCACCAACTTATTCATGACGACGACCTCGACATCCAAAGTGAAGTTGAAGATCAAGCATGCATGCTCCTCCAAGATCGTGAGTTTTCTCATAGGAAAGCTTATGATCTGGATTTGATCTCCAAAATAGGTATGGATTCTGAATTCTTTTTCATTTGGCGTGCATTAGGATGGGAAAACTTTGCTCACATAGAGGAGAAAGGTTCACGCCTTCTCTCCATACAATTCCTTTGCACACTCAAGATAGGATTTGATGATATTACTTTTAGATTATTTCAAAAAGAATACAACATCCTATGGAGAGAATTATGTGAAATCCTAGGCTTCCATAAACGTTATTTGCTAGATTTAGACACTTTACCTAAGTTTAACAAACAAAATTTTTGGCAAGATTTAACTGGTGAGGTCAGATGTAGTGCACCTAGGAATAGCCAGTTGCATAACCCTACTTTACACTTCATGCATAGATGGGTGGCTATGACTATGTTCCCTAGAGGAGATGTAAGGATAGTGCGTGATGATGAGCTGAAAATTTTATTTGCCATGATTAAAAAGATAAAAGTTTCTCCAGTTATTGCCATGATGACACAGTGGTTAGATTACATTCCAAGGGTAGGGCCAATTGGATGCACTTCATTGATTACCCGTATTGCTACTAGGGTAGGAGCACTAGAATATTCTTCATTTGTATACATTAAAATGAAAGAGAATTAATTGATGAAGATTATTTAGTGCAAGGATACACCCTTAAGCATGATCAAGATGACTCTTTTAGTATTTTATTGTTCAGGCTTTGTCAATGAAATTCGGTTACCTAACCCAGACATTTGTACAAATGTCGGAGGCTAACCATTGACCTACTTCCCATCGAGGAAGCCGGAAGAAGTAATGTCTCTGACAGGGTGACTAGAAGCCGCACAAGGAGAGCGGCCATGCCCCCAACAAACTCCACGGTCCATGAGTACGAAGAGGAAGAGAACCCAACGGGTGATGCACCCGGATGGAATCAACCTCCTTCGTATGAGACCAAGGGTCCGTCTTGGCATGGGTGGTCAGGTGCTACATGGGAGACACCCCTATCCACTTTAAGCTCTAGCAGCTTGCCTCCAACATCTATGAGAAGATGTCATTCCACTTCGGCTAGAAGTCATCCTGACCATAGCCAAGGAATGACGAACCTCTCTAGACGTATGGAGGAGCTTGAAGTAAGGACGGGTGACATCTACAACACTCTCCAATGGCATTGTCCAAGGTACCCAAGACTAGCAACAACACATGGACGCTCAATTCACCAATTTCAACTCCATGCTACGACAACAACAAGACAATCTCGTAGCATACTTCCGTCATCAAGGGTTCAACCCTCATCACGGAGGTGAGTAAACAACAAGCTTGGGGGAGGACCCCCACTTGAGGTAAATTGTATCAAACCCTTGCATATTTATTTTCCACTTACCCATCATCCACCTTGTATCTAAAAATAATAATAAGAAAAAATATAGGATATATTTTATTTTCAAATAAAATAAAAGATGTGCGGTAAGAATGACTTGGAATTCACATAGATGAAATGATGAATAGTTGCTATGTTTTATTTTTCCTAAGTCCCTAGTTTACAACTTACTACTCTCCAACATATTGCTCTCATTGGCTAAAATTGCTTTTGCCTTGATTTGAAAATTGTGGGTAGCAAAAGCTTAATCCATTCTAAGTTGTTGTGAGATATGATATAGTGATAGGGCTGCTATTGCTACTTTTATAGTGAAGCTTAGATTTCTAGAGAAATTCTAAAAAGATTTAAGTTATCCTCATTTGATTGGAAATATCCACCAAAGTCATATGATACATTATATTGATAGACCTTATGCATATGCTATTTGTCTTCACATTGAGCTTTGTCAAACTAGTATAGACCTATGTGAGATTTCATTCATTACTTTTTGAATTCAAGACTTCACTTGCACATGCTATACTTCTACACTAGAAGTAAGCAAATTTCCATCATACCACCATTCCACAATAAAAAAGAGAAACTCCATATCCTTCATGTTTAGTGCTCTCTCCAAATTTTATTGCATAAAAAGGGAGTAGAAGACATGGCTACCAGAAAAAGAAAAAGAAAATGCTTGCTTACATCATAAGCATGAGAAAAAAAGAGAAAAAGAGAAGAAAAAATAGCCATGTTTCATCCCTGCAAAATAAGAGAGTCCACACAAAAAGGAGTCATCTCAAGATCCACATCCACTTCCACATCATTCCATCACACATGCACAAGTCTTGAATCAAATTTTGAATTGATTTCTCCTAAGGCATGCTCTTTCGACTTAGCAATATTATGTGTTGCAAATATGCCTACTATACTCCCTACCAAGCTCCACATACAAGCCTTATGTACATGTAGGATGAATTTAGGCAAAATGCCTTGGTGAGGACATATTTCCACTACACCATAAAGGAGAGACTTGAGATAATCAAACTGAGATACTTAAAATCTAAATTGTACTATCCATAATTTGAATGAAACTTGACTTCTAGGATATGTGTGCTCCATTTGCTGTTCTATCTTTCAACCACCCATGAATAGGAGAAGGCATAAGCCCTATAATGACTTGAGATGGGTGAAGTACCATGCCAATTTTTGTAATACTAGGTAGAGTATTTTGTTGTGCACATGGTACTTTTGAAAAATGGGACATAGTAGCAACTCATGATCCTCAACCTAAAGTCTTGACTTTGCTCGGGACGAGCAAAGGATAAGCTTGGGGGAGTTTGTTGACGGATGTTATATATCAATTTCACCCGTAAATATAACTCAATTATGTGAAAGAATCGTCATTTCTTACACACATTACCTTTATATTTAACCTATTTCCACTTGTCCTTGGAGAAAGTAGTGCATGCAGAGATTCTATGCAGAAATGAAGTGAAACAAGGGGATGGATCCTATAAAATATCATTCCAGCCAATCAGGCAACGCCATGTGGCACCACATGGATCAAATGGCCCACAAACAGAAGTATCTGAGGCCATCCAATGGTGTAGCACCAATATCAGTCAATGGGACCCACCTGTCAGTCACCTGGAGAAAGCAAACCGTAAAAGGGGCCAGGACCAGGTCGGCCGACCCCCCTAGTCGACCGACTAGTTTTTGGCGCCTTTCTCGGTCAAACTCCACGTGGTGGCTTCTCTCGACTTGAAGGGGTCATGGATGACTGATTCACGCGCTTTTGGTGGAGGGAACCGACCCTTCTCCAAGCTATAAATAGGACCCCTCACTTCTACACACACCACTTGAGTATTCTTCCTTTGCATCCACTACTCTCCATAGGTTTAGAGGAGTATAGGCTGTAGAGAGGAGAGTCTCTAGTCCATAGTCCAAGTAGGAGAGGAGTAGAAGGAGTCTCTTCCTAATTTCCTATTGGGAAAGGTATGTCCCCCATAAACCTATTTGTATTTGTGACTTTATTCATAATAAAGATGATATATTTAGTCTTCCATTGTTCATATACTTGGATGAAGAGTTTCTTGTTTGATTGTGGATTCCATATATGTGGTAGGAATAGTATTTCTGATTGTGCTATACCATGCTCATTACATGATTATAAACACTATAAACCTCCACTATATTCTAATTAGCTATGATATGATTATGGTAACATGAATCACTTATGCTATGAATTAACATTGGTTCAACGATGATTTAGTTCATTGTCTTAGGATGGCTTGTGCCTAGGCTTTTAAGGTAATTACTTAATATGCTAGCACGGTGCTAGGGTAGAGAGTAGCGTTGAATGTCTCGTAGACCCACAGATTGAAGAGGTAGGCAATAGGTGGTGACAACCCTATCTGTCCTTTATAATCCTCCATGTTTAGCTATGCTAGAGGCTCTTGGCGGGAGTCGCCTAGTGTTGCCAGTGGTAAGCCCGTGCCCGATGTGTTAATCCACTTAGCGTGACAATTCATAATTAGTATAGTCATTAGTAACTAACTTAGGCTATGTATAGGTAAATTAGAAGCATAGTATAAGTCTCTACCTAAGAGACTAGCCCCCTATATTACCTCATTTATCCCCCTAGGTTAGAATGCTCTTGTGTGTGTCACACTACCTGAATTACCCTTAATCTATCCTTGCTGGAACCCTACCTAGATCAACCTAGTCTATCCATTTGATGATTGCTTTGCTTCCACATGGCCTTCCTTTGAGAAAATATAAATGACACTCTTTGGAAATACTCTTTAAAGGGGAAATGCTACATTGATAGTTTTTGTGCACTTGCGGACGTTCATTTGAGAATCAAAACCTGCCAACAAGCATTTATGGCACCACTGCTAGGGGTGAATTGTTAATAGTGCGTAAGAAATATCAACAGAAGCGCAAAGTAATTCAAAATGTATAAGGTATGTGTGAGAGACACATTCCAAGAGCTCAAACCTTCACGTAGATAGTAAGAGCTAATCATCTAATTGAAAATACACTCAATGCACCGTACTAGTCCGCTAACATGCGAACTAGTCCGATTTCTCTCTGAGTAGCGATCGGACTAGTCTGATCTTGTCTGAACTAGTCTGATATCTCTCTGGTGCTCAAACGAACAAGTCCTCAAATGCGGACTATTCCTTTTACCCTCACATTCACAATGCACCAGACTAGTTCGATTCTTCTCTGGACACAAAACGGACTAGTCTGGTCCTATGCGGACTAGTCTGGTACACTAAAAAAAGTTAGGGTTTCCTAGTGTGTTGCACTTCTTCACATTTATTCTCACAGCACATCGGACTAGTCTCGTCCCCATAGCGAACTAGTTCGGACGTCGGGATCTCAAAAGGTAACATTTTAAAATGTCTATAAATATGTGATTCGTGACCCCATAACACAACAACTAAGAACCCTAGCGTGATCACACCTTCCAAGAGCACAAAAACACTCCTCTCCACATATCTAAGGCCCTAAAAGGTTCAATCTTTTGGGATTTGAGATTTGGGAAAGGGAGAGCAACATCTACGTGATCTCGAGCTCTTGGGGTTTTATTTCTCTCACACTCTTACTTTCTGTGCTATTCCTCTATTGATGATTTTGATAGTGCTAGTGAGAATGAGGATATGTTAAAATGATTAAGTAAAACTACTTTAAGAAAAATAAAATTATTGTCTGATGAGATTTTTGAGGAGGGGTTTGTCATACGTCAAGAAGATATGCTCATTCTTGAAAAAAAGAAATATCTTGAGGTTGAGGAGCTTCTTGAGCTTGAAAAGGAGAGAAGCAAGGCACTTGAGCTTGAGCTAGCCTTAAGTAAGGAAACTTTCTCAAAGCTAGAGGACTCACATGTTGCGCTCAAGGATGAACTTGCTAACTTGACTAAAGTTAACAAGATTCTTGAGGTACAAGTTCAATCACTCAAGCAAAGTGGCTCTTCCTCCTCCAAAAGCTCATCTTCTCAAAATGTCAAGTCTACACCTATTAAAACTTGCTCATGCGCCAACTTGGATACTAATTTGAAGAATGAGGCGAATGTGCCACAAGTTAAGCATCATTCCCAAAGTGGCATCTTTGACAAGGAAAATATCAAATATGCACGTAGTACATACACGATCACAAGATCTCCAAATGTCAAAGATGGTCTTGGGTATACTAGAGGTAAAAAGCAATTTACTAAGGTTCACAAGAATAATATAGGAAGAATTGCCTTTGTTAGAGAGAACTCATCTGAACGTGAACAACAAACCTTGCTTCATACCTACGATGCATCTTATGTTCTCATGAGAAATAAATTTGGCTGTGTTTATGCTAAATATGCCAGGCCACGCCACAAGAATCCTAAGTCGCTTGTGTGGGTGCCAAGATCACTTGTAACTAACCTCAAAGGACCCAAGCAAGCTTGGGTACCTAAAACCAAGGCATGATTCTATTTTGGAGGCATATTCCTCCGGTGGATCAAAATGGGTGTTAGATAGTGGATGCACCAACCACATGATCGGAGAAAGGAGAATGTTCGTAGAGTATGAGCAAAATGAAGACCCGAGTAAAGGTAACTACTTTGGAGACAATAGTCAATAAAAGTGTTTGGTACCGGTAAAATTGCAATATCATCTCAACACAACCTTTCTCATGTTTTACATGTTGATTCTTTGGATTACAATCTTTTGTCCATATCTCAGTTATGTGACGAAGGATGTAACTGCAAGTTTCATAATGAGGGTGTGACATTTTTTAGAAGAAGTGATAACTCAGTTGCGTTCAAGTGTATGTTGAAGGGAAAGCTATATCTTGCTGCAAAGATAAAGCCGAACTCGACACATGCTTGATTACAAAGACTAACATGGGATGGTTGTGGCATAGACGGCTAGCCCATGTTGGTATGAGGAATCTGCAGAAACTTCTAAAAGGTGGTTACATCTGAGACTTGAAAGATGTTGTGTTTGAGAAAGGTAGACCATGTAGTGCATGCCAAGCCGGGAAACAAGTTGGAGCACCACATCTGGCAAAGAACGTAATGTTGATGTCAAGACCGCTGTACTTCTACACATGGATCTTTTTAGTGCAATTAATTATATAAGCATAGGCGATAACAAATACGGTTTGGTCAGAGTTGATGATTTTTCTAGACTTACGTGGGTGTCTTTCTTGTATGACAAATCAGAAACCCAAGGTATTCTCAAGAAGTTCTTCAAGAGGGCACAAAATAAATTCTCTACAAAAATCAAGAATATAAGGAGTGACAATGGAACGGAGTTCGAGAATACTCTAGTTGAGGAGTACCTGTATGAAGAAGGAATAAAGTACGAGTTCTCGGCACCCTATTCACCTAAATAAAATGGGGTGATCGAGAAAAAGAATCGAACACTCATTGAAATGGCGAGAACAATGTTAGATGAATACATGACTTCGTACCGGTTTTGGGATGAAGCAGTGAACACTGCTTGTCACGCCACGGACCGGTTGTATCTTCATCGACTTCTAAAGAAGATGTCATATGAACTCCTAACGGGTAACAAACCAAAGGTTTCATACTTCAGAGTTTTTGGTAGTAAATGTACATATTCACCAAGAATCCTGGGACTTTGAAGTTCGCTTCAAAATCCGATGAAGGTTTCTTGCTTGGCTATGACTCGAACGCCTACGCTTACCGTGTCTTCAACAAAGCCTTTGGAATTGTTAAAGTAGCACATGACGTAATGTTCGATGAGACTAATGGCTCCCAAGTGGAGCAAATTGATAAGTGTGTGCTAGATCAAGAAGAATCCCCATGTCAAGCATTTAGGAGGATGACACTTGGTGATATTCGATCACAAGAAGCATCAAAAGACTCAAGTGCTCAAAATGTACAACCGGAGAGCAATGTTCAAGGGGGCTCTTCTATACAAGGTCAACCTCAACAAGATCAACATGATCAACAAAATGATGGAGGCAATGATCTAGGTGGAGATGACGAAAATGAAGAAGATTAAGAGGGAACAAGACCAGAAGTGCCTCACCCAAGAGTACACCAAAGTGTACAAAGAGATCACCCTGTCAACAACATCATTAGAGATATTGCAAAGGGATTAACCACTAGATCTCGTATTGCTAATTTTTTGAACACTACTCTTTTATTTCATATTTGGAACCTTATATGGTTGATGAAGCAATGCGAGATCCGGACTGGGTGATGGCCATGCAAGAAGAGTTGAACAACTTCAAAAGGAATGAAGTATGGGAGCTTGTGGAAATACCAAAAGAAAACATCGTAGGCACCAATGGGTCTTTCGAAACAAGCAAGATGAACACAGAGTGGTGATGCCATTACTTGTGACAAAAGGATACTCACAAGTCGAAGGTTTGGATTTCGATAAAACATTTGCTCCCGTAGCTAGACTTTAGTCCATTCGAATTCTATTAGCCTATGCTACTCACCACAATTTTAATTTGTATCAAATGGACGTCAAAAGTGCATTCCTTAATCGTCCTATCAAGGAGGAGGTGTACGTGAAGCAACCACCAGGCTTTGAAGACCAAGATCACCCCGACCATGTGTTCAAACTGTGTAAGGCCCTCTATGGCCTCAAACAAGCTCCTAGAGCTTTAGAGACTTTCTCACTCAAAAGTATTTTAAAATAGGGAAGGCTGATTATACACTATTCACTAAGCATTTTGATGGTCATCTATTCATTTGTCAAATTTATGTTGATGACATCATTTTTGGTTCTACTAATGAATTCTTCTGTGAAGAATTTAGTAAGATCATGACGGACAGGTCCAAGATGTCTATGATGGGCGAATTGAAGTTCTTTTTGGAATTCCAATTGAAGCAACTTAAAGAGGGCACACTTATTTGCCAAACCAAGTACACACAGGACATCCTCAAAAAGTTCAACATGGACAAAGCCAAGCCCATTAAGACTCCCATGGCAACAAATGGGCATCTTGACCTTAATGAAGAAGGGACAAGTGAGGATCAAAAGGTAATACATTCTATGATAGGTTCCTTACTTTACTTATGTGCATCTAGGCCTAATATTATATTGACTATTTGTATGTGTGCAAGGTTTCAAACTGCACCGAAAGAGTGTCATTTGATTGCAGTAAAAAGAATCCTAAGGTACCTAGTTCACAAACCCAACTTAGGCCTTTGGTACCCTAAAGGCTCTAAATTTAACCTTATAGGTTATTCCGATGTCGATATAGATCCTTAGTGTCATGGTCCTCAAAGAAACAAAACTTCATTGCCCTTCCAGAGCCGAACCAGAGTATGTCGCAGTCGGTAGTTGTTGTGCGCAACTCCTTTGGATGCAACAAACTCTAAGGGATTACGGTTACAATTTGAACCATATTTCACTCCTATGTGACAATGAGAGTGGCATAAAAATTGCACACAATCCTGTAAAGCACTCCAGAACTAAACACATCGATATCCATCATCACTTCCTAATAGATCACTCTTTAAAAGGAGACATAGTAATTTCATATGTTAGAACCGAGAAACAACTATCTCACATATTCACCAAGCATTTAGATGAAAATTGCTTATGTGAGCTTAGAAATGAACTAAATATCCTTGACGTTCAAAATGTGGCTTTAAAGGTTGCATACCTGATTGTTTATTCAACATTTACTTGTTTTGCAAAAATTAGGCTCCTCCCTCAATTTTCTCTTGAAAACTATTTTAATTATTGAATCTTGGTGAGTTATGACCATTGCTTGGTTGTTGATTGCTTACTGGTCATATACATCAAGATTATCTGTGAAATTGTGTCCTAAAGATCAATATTAGTCTAAACCTCCAATATCTTTTGAATCCCAACCCAATCTGTCCTGTTGACCCCGGACTAGTTCATGGTCAACATCGAACTAGTCTACTCCAACAAACTAGTCCAGCCCTGGACGGGTATACTGGACTAGTGCGGTCTCGAGCGGACTAGTCCGTTATTTTCAGGCTTAACCCTAGCCAACCGCCAATCCTTTCTTTCTTCTTCCTCACAACTTCCCTGTGAGACCTATGTGTGCTGAATACATTGGCAATTATAATAAAAGTGGGGGTTAACATGCAATGTTTTGAAGTTTACACCGATACACACTGTCCGAACATGTCTCCGTGCATTTTTGGGAGTAACATTACCTTCGACGGTTTTGGAATGTCTGAACTTTTCAATGTGTTTTTTGGGAGTAACATTACCCTCGATTGTTTCGGATTGTTCGAACTTTTTCCCACGCGAATTGCACGTGTTTCTTGCTTCGGAGTGTCCGAACTTTTTCTCACGTGACTCGCACGTGTTTTCGCTTCGGATTGTATGAACATTCACTCACATGAGCTGCACATGAGTCGAGAGTATTCGATCTTTACAAACGTGTTTTTTGGATTAACATTTACTCTTTACTTAGTTAGGACTGTTCGAACTTTCGATCACGTGATTTGCACGTGAGTTTGATATTGGAATTTCCTATCTTTTGCTTTTTCATTGCATTGCCGCTTTTGGTCGATTCGATAATTTGATTTGCTGAAATAAGTGCGGCGGATCTGTTTTTAACTTGCAATGTTTCAAACTTACATTTTGGCTTATAGAAAGATTGCTTAGTATTCTCTTACTTAGTTTTTGATGTGTTATGACCGATATCATTTTGCTATGGTTTGCAACATGCTTATGTGAGGTGCTCATGTAAGGTGTTGTGTTTTCGGACTAACGGAGCTCAAGTCGAGGACTTGAGCTCGCAAAGAATGGTTGTTTATTCATGTGCAGGTGTTGCTTGAGGTCAAGATATGGCTGCTGATGGGATCCATTGAACTAGTATTAGGTAGAAGATGAGGTTCAACAACCAAGTTCGGGAGAAATTGTGGTTGAGTTGATCAGGAGATCACATTACATGTTTGGGTCAAGAACAATGCATATGAAGGTATCATGGATGTCGTTGGAAGGTGTTTGCACATGTGCAAGGAGTGCATGGATGTGGCAACATGGTTCCAAGGTGTGATGAAGAGAAGTGGATGTAAAGAATTGGTCAGAAAGGTCCAACCTGCTGGTTTATGCCTCAGAGTGCAGCTGAGGTGGTTATAGTTCGTTTATGCAAAGTTTCGAGTTTGTTTTGGTTGGATTTTGTGTGGGTATCAAAGTTGAATTTTTTTAGGAATGTTTAGGACGTTCCTAAGGTGTTTGGAAGTCTTAAGATTGCTTCTATCTGCGTATCAAAGAGTCTTGAGCAGTTATGGAAAGTTTTTGTTGAAACTGAATAGGATTAGATTCCTAGTTAGGATTGGATTGGCCTTAGGGCTGGTTATATAAGCAAGGGTGGCCAAAGCTCGTGGTAAGATGGCTTTGGGCTGTTCTTCTTGTGTTTTGATCAATCAAATTTGTAGTTTATAGGAGTTTTTGTGCCTTGTTCGTCCGACTTGTTTTTGTCAAGTCTTCTTGTCGAGTTTCTGCATAGCACGACGTTGCCTCGATGTTTTGATCATAACTCGAGTTTTACTGATCCAATCGACGGGATTATTTTTGTGTTGTCTTCACAACTCAATTGTATATCATTTGTGAAAGTTTCACGATCATTTGATGTGTGGTGTCTGATCTACACGAGTTTCTTTGCAGTGTTGCAGATCTAGTTTTTACTCGGGTAGAACAGATTGACCCTTGTTCGATCTTTCGATCATAACATGAGTTTTTCTTGATGGTTTTCGTGCTTGTTGTCGTGTCTTCGTGACTTGATTCTCTATAATATATACTACTTTTGACAACTATGTGTTTCATAGCGAGCAACTCAAGATCAAGTATGGAGAAAGCAGAACACAACAACGACAATGAAGAGGTATGTCCCACTTGCAATGAAATGTGCGATGCTATTTCTCGTGCCATTGTTATACTTAAGAAAAAGGACATAAAACTTAGGGACAATGCTGTTAAAATTGAATCACTAGAATCTAAAATTAGTCATTTCAAATCTTTGGTTCCTAGTGATGATTCTTGTTCCTCATGTGAATTAATATATGAACAATTGTCCTCTTTAAGAAGTGTGCACACCTCCATACTTGATAAACTTGAACTTGAAATTGAAAAGAACAAAATGCTTGCTGCACTTAATGATAAAAACATGATAGATGCTAGTTGTTATACACTTGATTTGCATTGTTCTACTTGTGATGATCTTGATAACAAACTACATAATGCAATTAATGAGATTTATGTTTTGAACAATTTTTTACATTCTCATGAAGTTAAATATTGTTCTAATTGCAAATTCAAAGTAAAAACTTAATGTGAAACTTGCCGTATCTGTTCAATAAACTTGATGACATGCATAGGACACTAGATCAGTTTTGTAATGCAAATAAGAACCTAAACTTGCTGCCGAATTCTTCCAAGTCTTGCAATGATAGAACTGGTTTAGGTTTTGATTCTCATGCTCATGCTAAGGCACGTCCACCTAAGGTTGTTAAGTTACTAGGAAGTTGTTTGATTGAAACAGTTCCTAAATAAAAAGAGGTGGTTTTTAAGTCTGTAGGAATGTTGTCTCATTCGATTGCTAATAAGCATGTTACTTGCTCATCTAGACATGAACACAAAGTAAAGTTTTATTGTACCAACTGTGGTAGAGATGATCATGTTATAGATTTTTGTTATAGACTAGCTAAATAAGAAAAGAATCAAAGAATGCTAGCTAGATCACGTAACAATCAAGCAAAACTTGTTGCACGTGCTGAACCAAATGTTAGTAGCTTGCAACCTACTGTGATGGGTCAAAAACATTCAAAATTTGCTCTCAAACCTACTGTTTTTCGTGTAACACATAACACACCTCGTACGTTAGTGGTTGGGTGCAAGAATTCGCAAAATTTGACTCATAAACCTGTTGTTTTATCTCAGCTTTCGCGTGTTATTCCTGTTGGACGTCGTGTGACTCAGTATTTGATTCCTAAATACCTTTTGACTAACCCCACTATTGAGTCATTGATGTATTGTCCATCTATATAGGTTACACGCTTGAGGAAGGAGAACATTTGGCTTGTGGATTCAGGTTGCTCACGCCACATGACCGGTAACAAAGAATGGTTCTCCTCCTCTCCTTTGTGTCACATGTAGAGAATGTTACTTTTGCCGATAATTCTTCAACTCCTATAATTGCTAAAAGTTTGGTTAGAGTAAAAAATCACTACACTTTGAAAGATGTGGCACTTGTCAAAAAATTGAAATAAAACTTGCTTTCTGTTTCACAATTTTGAGATGAAAATCGGGAAATTATTTTCACTAAAAATTGCTACAAGGTTGTAGATTCTAATGGTGAGCTTATGTTTAACATGTCTCATTTTGGAAGAGTTTTTAAAGCTGATTTTGATATGTCATCCTCTAAGCATATGTTTCTAGTTGCTAATGATTTGTAAGACTTATATTTTTGGCATCGTAGACTTGGTCACGTAGGCTTCGATCATTTCACGCGTGTTAGTGGCCTTGATCGCATTTGTGGGCTACCTAAGCTTAAATTAGACAACGATATTGTGTGCTCTTCTTGTAGACATGCTAAGATGGTTGCCGGTTCACATCCTCCTCTCATAATGACTATAACAACTGAACCAGGACAACTTTTGCACCTTGATACCGTAGGTCGTTCACGTGTTCAATCTTTTGGAGGTAAATGGTATATGCTTGTAATTCTTGATGACTTGTCTAGATACTCTTGGGTTTATCTTATGGCATCTAAGAATGAAGCTTTGAGTCACTTTAGAACTTTATTCTTAGATTATCAATTAATCACCCAGTACCTTTAAAAGCAATTAGAAGTGATAACGGAATTGAATTTCAAAATCAATCGACTAATCAGTTTTGTGCCGAGAAAGGAATAGATCATCAATTTTCTTTACCCTATGTACCTCAACAAAATGGTGTTGTAGAGAGAAAGAACAGAACCTTAGTTGAGATGGCTAGGACTATGCTTGATGAATATCAAATTCCTAGGAAATTTTTGGCTGATGCAATTGGGATCGCTTGTTATGTCTCAAATCGAGTTTTCTTGCGTGCTAAGCTATGAAGGACCCCATATGAGCTTCAGTTTGTACATAGGCCTAGTGTCACACACTTTAGGGTCTTTGGTTGCAAATGCTTTGTTAAGAAATATGGTAATATTGATAAATTTGAATCTAGATCTCTTGATGGCATGTTTCTTAGTTATCCATCTCATACTAGAGGCTACTCTGTGCTTTTACTTGATACTAACAAAAATTGTGGACACTTGTGAGGTTTTTTTTGATGAAGCTAGCCCAGGTACTAGCTCAAATATTGCAGGTCCAGATCCATATCTGCAGAGAGAGAGTATTTTCATCGAAGAAGACGAAGAGGTGATGCTGCTACCCGAAAATTCAGAAGCAAATGGTGTTGATCACGCTGCTGATTTTGCACCACAACCATTACCAACTACTACATCAGCTAGTATAGACCATCATCAAGCCACAAGTTCTTCGTTCTGTGATGAACATGAAGAAGAAGGAGCTTGTGAAGTGTCTAGTCCCCTCCGCATCTCAAAAGTAATCCTCCATAACAAATTATTGGAAGCTTGCACGAACGAGTCACACGGTCCAGGTTTTGCAGTCCAAACTCTCATACTCATTTTGCTTTTGTTTCTTATTTTGAATTCAAAGATATACCACACGCACTCAGTAATGAACCTTGGATTATTGCCATGCAAGAAGAGTTAGAAAATTTTGAAAGAAATAATGTTTGGAAACTTGTACCTCCACCTCAAGGTCACAGTTTAATTGGAACTAAATGGGTGTTTAAAAATAAATAAAGTGAGGATGGGGTTGTGATTAGGAATAAGGCTAGGTTGGTTGCTCAAGGTTTTACGCAAGTTGAAGGTCTAGATTTTGCCGAAACTTTTGCTCATGTTACTAGATTAGAAGCCATAAGAATTTTGTTAGCTTTTGCTGCATCTAAAAGTTTCAAGTTATATCAAATGGATGTTAAAAGTGCTTTTCTTAATGGCTACATAGATGAGGAGGTTTGTCAAGCAACCATCAGGTTTTGAAAATCCAATTTTTCCAAATCATGTTTACAAACTGTCCAAAGCTTTGTACGGTCTCAAAGAAGCCCCTACAGCAAGGTATGATAGGTTAAGAACATTCTTACTTGAAAAGGGGTTTACCATGGGCAAGATTGTAAAACTCTTTTTGTGCTTAAGCATGGCAATGACTCATTATTTGTTCAAGTATATGTGGATGATATTATCTTTGGTTGTGCTTCTCATGATCTTGTGTCGTGTCCAAATTTTCAGCTCTGATAAGTTCAGAATTTTAGATGAGTATGATGGGAGAACTCACTTACTTTTTAGGGCTGCAAATCAAGCAAACTAAGGAGGGAACCTTTGTGCATCAAACTAAGTGCATGAAAGATCTCCTTAAGAAATTCAACATGAACAAAAGCAAGCCTCTTTGGACACCAATGGGAACAACAACAACACTTAAACCCGTGGATCAAAAAAAATCAGAGCATGATCGGGTCACTTTTGTACCTCATGGCATAAAGATCGGACATACAATTCAGCGTATGTCTTTGTGCACGATTTCAAGCTTCCCCACGTGCTTCACATCGTCAATCTATCAAAAGAATTCTCAGGTACTTACAAGGAACTCAAGAATTTGACATTTTTCTTCCTTCTTCCTCAACTGTTACTTTGAAAGCTTTTTCGGATGTTGATTTTGGGGGTTGTAGGATTGATAGGAAAAGTACTTAGGATGCTTGTCATTTTCTTGGTAATTCACTTGTTGCCTGGTCCTCTAGAAAATAAAATTTAGTTGCACAATCCACGACTGAATCTGAATATGTAGTTGCTACTAGTGCTTGCTCACAAATTCTTTGGATTCTTCAAACAATTGAGGACTATGGGGTTGATCTAGATAGTGTTCCACTGTTTTGTGATAACACTAGTGACATTTGCATTGCTAAAAAACCCGTGCAACATTTTAGACAAAACACATTGATATTAGGTACCACTTTCTCCGTGATAATGTTGAAAAAGGAAACATTGTGCTTCACCATGTAGATATCGAACAACAATTGGCTGACAATTTTATAAAATCTTTGGATTTCACTCGTTTTTGTTTTATTTGTAGTGCAATAGGGTTATGCATCCTCATGACTTAAACTGAGGGGGAGTTTTGAAAATTGGAAGTCTATGTATGAATCTGAATTTAAAATAATGTGAGCATAGTATTTCATACATATATAACTTTGTGATTCCTTTTACATGCCGAAAGTTCTTACTACATTACTAGTGTTATACATTTTGTAGTTTTTGCCATGACTAGTAATTGGAATAATTAGTTACACTAAATCTGGTCATGATCAAATTTTTCTTTGAACCTTGCTAAATACATTGTCAAAGGGGGAGAAATATGTCACACATTGCACATTCACGAGTTTTTACACATTCTTCTTAGGGGAGAATTTGTTTTTGAAATTTCTTTCTCATTTGATTTTCAAAAGGGGGGAAAATTGTTTTTCAAAACTTTTCATGTGAATGAGCCAATGTTTGAATTATAGATGGTGTTGCCAATGCATCCGTCAAGGGGGATATTGTGAGACCAATGTGTGCTGAATACATTGGCAAGTAGAATAAAAGTGAGGGTTGACATGCAAAGTTTTGAAGTTTACACCGATACACCCCGATACACACTGTCCGAACTTGTCTCAGTGCATTTTTGGGAGTAACTTTACCTTCCAAAGTTTTTGAATGTCCAAACTTTTCAATGTGTTTTTGGTGAGTAACATTACTCTCGATGGTTTCGGATTGTCCAAACTTTTTCTCACGTGAATTGCACGTGTTTCTCGCTATGGAGTGTCCAAACTTTCTCTCACCTAGCTCGCACATGTTTTTCACTTCGGATTGTCCGAACTTTCACTCACGTGAGCCGCATGTGAGTCGAGAGTGCTCGATCTTTACAAACATGTTTTTGGGAGTAACATTTACTCTTTACTTGGTTAGGACTATCCAAACTTTCGGTCACGTGATTTGCACATGAGTTTGAGATTGGAATGTCCGATCTTTTGCCTTTTCAATGCAGCACCGCTTTTGGTCGATTCGATGATTTTATTTGCTCAAATAATTGTGCAGCGGATCTGTTTTTAACTTACAATGTTTCAAACTTGCTTTTTGGCTTATGGAAAGTTTGCTTAGTATTCTCTTATTATGTTTTTGATGTGTTATGGCTGATTATAGTTGATATCATTTTGATATAGTTTACAACATGCTTATGTGAGGTGCTCATGTAAGGTGTTGTGTTTTTCGGACTAATGAGAGTCAAGTTGAGGACTTGAAATCTCAAAGAATGGTTGTTTATTCATGTGTCGGTGTTGATTGAGGTCAAAACATGGCTGGTGACGGAATCCATTAAACTAGTCTTAGGGAGAAGATGAGGTTCAATAACCAAGTTCGGGAGGAATTGTGGTTGAGTTGATCGGGAGGTCACACAGCATGTTTGGGTTAAGAATAATGCATATGAGGGTATCGTGGACGTCGTTGGAAGGTGTTTGCACGTGTGCAAGGAGTGCATGAACATGGCAACACGGTTCTAAGGCGTCGTGAAGAGAAGTGGATGTAAAGAATTGGCCAGAAAGGTCCAACCGGCTGGTTTATGCCTCAGGTTGTTACTGAGGTGGTTATGGTTCGTTTATGGAAAGTTTCAAGTTTGTCTTGGTTAGATTTAGTGTGGGTCACGAAGTTGAGTTGTTTTAGGAATGTTTAAGATGTTCCTAAGGTGTTTGGAAGTCTTAAGATTGCTTCTACCTGCGTATGGAAGAGTCTTGAGTAGTTATGGAAAGTTTCAGTTGAAACTGATCAAAATTAGAGTCCTAGTTAGGATTGGGTTGGCCTTAGGGCTGGTTATATAAGCAATGGATGCCAGAGCTTGTGGTAAGGCAACTTTTGGCTGTTCTTCTTGTGTTTTGGTCAATAAAATTCGTAGTTTAGAGGAGCTTTTGTGCCTTGTTCATCCGACTTATTTTTGTCAAGTCTTTCTCGTCGAGTTTTTGGACAACATGACGTTTCCTTGGTGTTTGATCATAACTCAAGTTTTATTTAACCAATCGATGTGATTCATTTTGTGTTGTCTTCACAACTCAATTTTCTATCATCTATTAAAGTTTCACAATCATTGGATTTGTGGTTTCTTATCTACACGAGTTTCTTTGCACTGTTGCAGATCTGGTTTTACTCGAGTAGAACAGATTGACCCTTGTTTGATCTTTCGATCATAACTTGAGTTTTTCTCAACGGTTTTTCATGATCTTATTGTCGTGCCTTTGTGACTTGATTCTCTATCATATATACTACTTTTTTCACGGTTGAACACGTTTAGATCAGTTGCACACACGATTTATTTATCAGATTGTTTTTCTACAGAGAAGTTTTTATTGCTTCCCCTGAAAAGTTTTAATCTACCATTCACCTCCTCTAGTAGCTTTTCACATGCTCTTCGATCCAAAACCACTCTCTCACTCTTCGTTCGTGAGGTCCCAAAGCAATCTTTTGATGCCTCCACCACTACGTCATTTTCCCCAAGGGGATCGTTCTCCATCAAAGGTAGACCCTCATCCTCGGACAAATCCGGACCAAGACTCCACTTCCTCCTTCGAATCGGTGTTTTTGGTAAACCTTGCTCCTAACATCCTTCCTTTTTCAAAATTCATGGTACAAAGTCTTCATTCTTAGGGGTATTTACCTTTCCTTAGCATATCCATACTATTTCCCATAATTTTGATTTGATTTTGAAGCTAGGGTTTGAACTGCACATACCGGGCTAGTCTGGTCCTCAATGCGAACAAGGTCGGTCAACTGGACAAGTCCGCACTCTGAAATCGGACAAGTTTGGCCTTAGACAGTTTGTACCAACTTGCTTTTAATCTTGACAAGACCTTGAATCCTTTCTTATCATTCAATTAGTATCCTTCTTACTACTCTCATTGTATCTCATGTCAGGCATCATGTCAAGCTCATCGAACGAGAGCATGTTTGATTACGAGGCCGAGCGATACCGTGAGAGGTTGGCTCGGGCAAAAGAAATGAGGAGCAAGAAACGTCATGACTGTGATGCCTCCACTCCTCCACCTGCCTCCTCTTCCATGCAACGCAGGAAGGTTGTAGCCAAGAAGCCCTCAGGCGGTCGAGACAAGGGCAAAGATGTTGTCGGCACCAGCTCAGCAGCATAAAGAGAAAGCAAGAGTAAGAGCAAGGGGCTTGCAAGTGGACCTATTGGTCCTTTAAAGATGAAGTCTCCCGTTCAGAGGAATCGATAACCCTCTCACGATATTTTCACTAGCAATGGGAGTGATATTGCTTGGAAGCACCAAAAGATCAATGTATATGAACAAGCCAAGCAAGTAGGAGATCCGGGATTTTGGAGTGACTTTGATGCTGATTACTACCACACTATTTACATGAAGATGAAGACTCCAGTAGTCAAAAGTCAATGGGCTGATTTGCAATATCTTTAGTCCAAGAGCTGTGAAGCTTTCCAAGAAGTTCTGGAAGCTTTGGAGAGGCATGAACCGAAGGATCTCTTGCTTTTAGATACAACTGGAATCATGAAGTGATTGCCCAATTATACTCCACATGCCATTTCTCGGGCAATGATGAAAAAGGCATTACTTGGATTACTCATGGATCCAAGTACAGTGTTTCCAATGAGGAACTTTCCAGACTGCTGCACCTTAAAGATACCCTTGACATTGAGATTGTCATCAACAACACAAAGGCCTTGGACAAGGATAATCTCACCGTCCTCTATGACACACGGATGCCATATAGACCACCTACAACAAATTACATGAACCCATTCTTTGTGGTCCTCAATCGAATTCTGAGGAAGACTATTACTCCCAAAGATGGAGATGTTGGAAGTATCCAAGGATTTCTAAGGTCTTTGATGAAAGTGATAAGCAGGAGAAAGACGTTCAATGTGTTTGACTACATCTACAACAACATTGTGAACATCTCCTGCACTCCGAACATATCTTGTGACTATGCGCCGTACATCATGTTCATGATCGAGAAGGTCACCGGGCTTGAGTTTGTGAAGAATGTCGAACATACCGGTCTTAGGCCCCCACATGCCTCCTGGATCTGCAATTCCTCTTGCACCTCTCTCACCTGTAAGGGAACAATGCTCTAATCATGCTCAGGAAAGTTCGAGGATTCCTGCTACTACATCTGCTCCACCCTCCTCCTAGGGTTCCTCTAGTGGCATTTTGAAGAAGCTTTCTTCCATCTTTGCATCCTATCGCAAAGTGGAAGTGAGGCAACATAAGGAGAGCCTGGCATGAAAGAAGCACTAGCGGTATGGGAAAGACAACATCAAAGTCATATGTCAAAAGTTGGAAATTGAACCCGTTCACAAATCTCAAAGGACTCAGTTGAAGAGTTCTTAGAGTTCTCGCTGTTCACAAACGATCTCGCCTTCTTTGGAGTTGGTGGTTCCTCGGCTCCTCCTCCTTCTCCTACCCATGATCATGTCCATGAAGATGATGATAGGACAGAGAGTGTGAGACCAATGTGTGTTGAATACATTGGCATTACAATAAAAGTTTTGAATATTTCCAAACACCCTTCTCATCGAGGTCCGACTCTAGGTACGAGCTCCTACAAGGTCCAACAATAGGTCCAACATGCTTTGGGTAGCTTCTGCAAGGTCCAACAATAAGTCTGACTTGTTTTGGGTAGCTCCAGCAAGGTCCGACGTTAGGTCCGACATGTTTTGGGTAGGTATGGTGCAAGGTATGGTTAGCTTTTCAAGGTCCGGGGCAAGGTCGGGTTAGCTTTGGCTAGGTTCGGAGCAAGGTCTGGTTAGCTTTGGCAAGGTCCTATGCGAAATTGTAGTGGTTTTGCTTTTAACTTGCATTGTTTCAAACTTGCTTTACACTTATGGGAAGTTTGCTTAGTATTCTTTTACTAAGTTTTTGAAGTGTTATGGCTGTTTATGATGGTTAATGTTTTGATATGGTTTGCAACATGCTTATGTGAGGTGCTCACGTAACATGTTGTGGTTTTTGAACTAACGAGAGACAAGTCGATGACTTGGGCTCACAAAGGATGGTTGTTTATTCATGTGCAGGTGTTGTTTGAGGTCAAGACATGGCTGGTGACGGGATCTATTGAACTAGTCTTAGAGAGAAGATGAGGTTCAACAACCAAGTTCAGGAGGAATTGTGGTTCAGTTGATCTGGAGGTCACGCAGCATGTTTGGGTCAAGAACAATGCATATGAAGGTATTGTGGATGTTGTTGCAAGGTGTTTGCACGTGTGCAAGGAGTGCATGGACGTAGCAACATGGTTCCAAAGCGTGTTGAAAAGAAATGGACGTAAAGAATTGGTCGGAGAAGTCCAACCGGCTGAATTATGGACTCAGGTTGCAGCTGAGTTGGTTTTGACTCAGATATGGAAAGATTTGAGTTGGGTATGATAGGATTTCGTGTAGGTCACGAAATTGAGTTGTTTTAGGAATGTGGAATATGTTCCTAAGATGTTTGGAAGTCTTAAGATTGCTTCTATCTGCGTATGGAAGAGTCTTCAGCAGTTATGAAAAGTTTTGATTGAAACTGAGTAGAATTAGAGTCCTAGTTTGGATTGGGTTGGTCTTAGGGCTGGTTATATAAGCAAGGGAAGTCAGAGTTCGTGGTAAGAAGAATTTGGGCTGTTCCTCTAGTGTTGTTATCAATAACATTCGTAGTTTGAAGGAGCGTTTGTGCCTTGTTCGTCCGACTTGTTTCAGACAAGTTTTTCTTGTCGAGTTTGTGCACAGCACTACGTTATGTTGGTTTTTTTATCATAAATCGAGTTTTACAGATCCAATTGATAACTTGATTCTTTTTGTGTTGTCCTCACAACTTGATTAGATATCATCTGTAAAAATTTCACAGTCATTGGATTTGTGGTTTCTGATCTACACGAGTTTTTTTTTTGCAGCGTCGCTGATCTGATTTTACTCTGGTAGAACAGATTGACCTTTGTTCAATCTTTCGATCATAACTTGAGTTTTTCTCGACAGTTTTTTTGTGATTCTTGTTGTCGTGTCTTCGTGACTTGATCATCTATATTATGTACTACTTTTGTCATAGTTGAACACGTTTCGATAAGTTGCACAAACACGGTTTTTCTTAACAGATTGATTTTTTGTCGAGGGGTTTTTGTTGCTTCTGCTGAAAATGTTTTAAATCTACCATTCACCCCCACTCTGGTAGCTTTTCATGTGCTCTTTGATCCTACAATTGGTATCAGAGCAATGGTGCTCTAAACTTTGTGATTTGCATGTGCTTGATTAATCATAATGGAGAAATACCCCGCAAAACCTTGTGTGTTTACTGGAATTGATTTTCAGGTTTGGAAGGCACGTATGAAGGCTCATCCAGGTTGCAATATGAGAAAAGGTGTACAAGCCTTATCACGTGCCGCCAAATAATCAACTCACCGCTATAAACATGAGAGATGTCGACAACAACAAGGCGCAAAACTTGAGCATACAAAGATTGACTCAAAGTGACTTCGATCGAGTTGCACACTTTCGATCTACATACGATGTTCGGAATGCTCTATGTGATTATCATGAAGGATCCAACACAATCAAGGAGGTGAGACAAGACATGTTCAAGAAAGAATACATGCGCTTCAAGATGCAACCCGGTGAGTCAATCGATGACCTCTTTGCTCGCTTAACAAAATTCTTAGCAACTTGCATAGTGTCAACGTTAATTTTTTAGATGCTGAAAATGCTAGGCAGTTACTAAGTGCATTAGACATGTCATTTGAAGTTACATCTATTCGTGAGTCCACTTTCATGAGTACTCTTACATTAGATGTGCTATATTCCAAGTTAAAAACTCATGAAATTGACATAATCTCATGTAAGAATCCCAACAAGTCTCTTGCATTTGTGTCTCAACGCGACATGCCTAGCTCTAGCGCCAATCTTCATCATGTGGTACACTTGCTTTGTTGTCCTCTTTAACCCTTGAATAGATTGAAGGATTTCCAGAAGAGGAGGTGGCACTTCTCTCCACTCGGTTCTCAAAAGCATTGCAAAATGTGAGAACTAGAAGAAGAGGAAGTGGTGGTTCTCAACGATGCTTTGAATGTGGTAAGATAGGACATTTTCGTACAGAATGCCCTAACCTTTCAAGTCCTTCTACCCGTGATGAAAAGCAAAATAAGTTCAAGTCCTCTTCTGACAACAACAACAAGAAAAAGAAGACTTTCAAAAAACGCCAAGTGGCAGACCATATCTTCTCCGCTCTACTAGACAACAACTTGGGCGATGTGGACTATAGAAGTGATGAGGATGAAGACAATTTGGCAACTGTATGTTTCATGGCGGACAACTCAAGATCAAGTATGGAGGAGGCAGAACACAACAGCGATGATGAAGAGGTATGTCCCACTTGTGAAGAAATGTGGGATGCTATTTCTCGTGCCACTATTATAGTTAAGAAAAAGGATAAAAAACTTGGGGACAATGCTGTTAAAATTGAATCACTAGAATCTGAAATTAATCGTTTAAAATCTTTGATTCCAAGTGATGAGTCTCGTTCCTCATGTCATATTATATATGAACAATTGTCCTCTTTAAGAAGTGTGCACATTTCCACACTTGATAAACTTGAACTAGAAATTGAAAAGAACAAAAAACTTGCTGCACTTAATGATAAAAACTTTAAAGATGCTTTATGTTCTACAATTGATTTGCATTGTTCTACTTGTGATGATCTTAACAAAAAACTGCATGATGCTATGAATGAAATTCTATTTTGAACAATGCTTTACGTTCTCATGAAGTTAAATATTATACTAATTGCAAACTAAAAGGAAAAACTTCATGTGAAAACTGCCTAGGCTTGTCTAAGAAACTTGATGACATGAATAGGCCACTAGAGCGGTTTTTAATGGGAATGAAAATTTAAACTAGCTGCTGAATTCTTCCAAGTATTGCAATGATAAAATTGGTTTAGGTTTTGATTCTCATGCTCATGCTAAGGCACATCCACCTAAAAATGTAAATTCATTAGGAAGTGGTTTGATTCAAATAATTCCTAAACATAAAGAAGTGGTTTTCAAATATGCAGGGGTGTTGTCTCATTCAGTTTCTAATAAACATATTGCTTGCTCATCTAGACATGAACACACAGTTAAATTTCATTGTACCTATTGTGGTAGAGATGGTCATGTCAAATATTTTTGTTATAGACTAGCTAAACAATAGAAAAAGGAAAGAATGCAAGCTAGATCTCATAACTCTCATGCAGAATTTGTTGCACATGCTAAACCAAATGTCAGGAACATGCAACCTGATGTTATGAGTCAAAAACATACAAAGTTTTCTCCTAAACTGTAACACCCAAAATTTCAAAAATTTGAAACAAAGGGATTTGAATTAGGAGTGCATCATGCATTTGCCTTTGATTTGAAAATTCAATTTCAAAATTGCGCTAGAATTCATTTGAAATTTGAAAATAAATTCAAACTGTACAAAGAAATGAAAAAGAAAAGAGAAAAACAAAATAAAAAGGAAAAATCCGCCGCTTGGGCCCTAATCCTACCTCGGCCCAATTCATTCCCCCTCCCCCTTTCCTTTTCCCCCTCCCGACGGCCCAATCTCCTTCCTGGCCCAACTTAGCCCGCGCCCCCCCCCCCCCTTTCCTTCCCCTCTCCCTTTCTCTGCGCGTGGACCTCGCCCGTCGGACCTTCCTTCCTCCTCCCGTCGCGCGCCCGACAGCTCCCTCGGCAATTTTGCCGGTCTCCAAATGCCGGCAAGAAATCGCCGGATTAAAGGCCCCCGGTCCCTTTCCTTAGCATGGGATCACTTTCCATCCTCGATGCCCTCGACCCCCCTATAAATCCCGGCCGGCGTCACCGTTTTCCCCCCACCCCGAGCTCGCAACCTAGCCGTCGCACCAAGGTAATGGCACCGTCGTTCTCATCGCTCTAGTCGATGCCGCTCCTCGAATCCATGCTCAACTTGTTCGCTGTGTCCATAGGTACTCGCCGGACATCCTCTTTCGGAGATTTCGTCGCCGCAGCCCCGACTCCGACGGATTCCACCGAAGGCTGCCACAGCTCGCCGTCGCCGACGCCCCTCTGCCCCCAATCCGAGCTCCGCGACCCCCTCGGTGAGCTCATCTCATCCCCCTCTCTCTTTTCCACCGAAGCCGCACATTCCGGGTCGCTGATTTGGCCGTTTTGCCAAACGCCGGCGAGCCCCTCCGCCGTGCGCCGCAGTGCGCCGAGCACGCACTGCGCACCTGGGTGCGCGCCACCCCTGGGGCGACGTGACCCATCCTCGGCAGTCGATTGGAGGCTGCGACCGAGATTAGAAGGGGTGTACCCCTTCGCGCATTTTAAATTTGGGCCGCACGCGTTAGATCCAACGACCCAGATTCAAATACGTTTAACCGTTGCCAGTTTTGCACATGACGCCCCTGTGCAAATTTAAATTAATTACAGTTAGGTCCTGGAATTTATGGAATAGCCTCTGGACTTTAATTTATTTATGTCAGCACTATTGTTTTCACCATAAATTATATTTTTAGCCTCTGTAAAATATGATTAACTCCTGGTTATGTTATAAAATATTTCTAGGCCCCTGTTCATGTCTGTTTTGCATAAAAGCCCCTGTTTTAATTGTAAATTACATAAAGTGACATGATTACTCTCTCTTTTTGCACAAATCACTTAGGGTATTATTTTATTATTATTTCCTAATCTGTTGAGGATAAAATAATGTATTTAATTTACTAATTGTGCTGAATTCCTAATAAACCCACATAAACACTAAAAACCAAACTTCCACCCACACCACTAATTAAAATCTTAACTAAGGACATAGTATTAGCGACGTAATTGCGTAGGTTTTCTGTTGTATTTACTTATTTATAATGTGCCCATATTCTCTTGTTTCTTATTGTGTGCTGCTACTTTCCGTTCTGCATGCGATGACGTATTTAGAGTCGGTTCCTGAGCCGGCTTACGACCCTCAGGACTACCTCTTCACCGACCCACTCTCCCAGGAAGGCAAGTTCCTTGACCATTTTGCAACTGTTTTATTTAGTTTTAGTTAGTTGCATGCTTAATAAATTGAATCCTATTTACTGCACCCTTCCATATAATTCCTTGTCACCGGGTTGGTTTGGGTAGATGTTATTATTACTTTTACGCTTAGTCATGCTTAGTTTTGGGAGGGAATTTCTCTACATACATGTTATACTATTAATTGTTGTGATCATTTATTGAGATTTGGTGAATTGAATTGTAGTGGATAGGAATCTAGCAGGTTGGTTTGTTTGGTATGGTGCAGTACGCACGAGACCCGGGTTTTGGGGTATGAACCTTGCCGGATTCTAAGGACTGGTTTATGGAGGAAGCCACAAAGCTTTATAGTATCGCCACAAGACTGAGTATGGGGCAGCTTGGTCGATTAATTAGGTCTCTCCTGGCATAGTATTAGTGATTGGATAGTGCGGGGAATTGGTTCACGGTGTACTACCTTGGGATCCGCATGACTCAAGAGGGGGCAACTGGGGTGTTGAGTCGTGGTGTAATGGCTCACGCTTTTGTACAGGGGTGAAACCTCAGAGGGCTAGTACACATCGGGAGAATCCTTTGTAAAGACCTCGTAGTGATCTCCTGGCCTCACACCAAAGGAAGTGTGCAATGTGGTTCGCGACCACGGGCATCAGGGAGGTTTACTTAGTCCACTTGGCAACAGGGGATGAAATCACGGCTTGTGGGTAAAGGGTACATTCTCTGCAGAGATTTAGAAATTGTCATGATAGCCGTGATCAGGGACAAGAGCGGCTTGGTGTCCAATTCATAATTAGTCAATGATTGGGAATGGTGGTTTGGTTGGTTTGGTTTTGGCTTATACATGGGTTATGGTTGGGTTCTCTCACCTAGAAGTAGGCGCTATTGAAAGCTAAGGATAGGATGTAATGTTATAGTACTTAACCCAAATTTGGCCTTCCTTTCTAACAACCTGCATGTCATCTCTTCCCCACTTGCTGAGTACTGTTGGTACTCAAACATGCTTGTTGCTTATCTTTCCTCAGTCTACAATGGAGAAGAGGTGGAGAATGAAGACTTCTTCGCTGATCCGGACGAGATGTTCTAGGCTGGAGCAACCCTCGGGCAACGCCTGTGCATGGAGCCACACTAGTTTACTTTTTCGCTGTTTTGCTTTGTAATCTTATTTTAGACCTACGGGTCATTATTGTAAGACATTTATGTATTCGAACATGACTTGTAATAAAATGATATTACACTTTGGTCTACACATGTATGATGTGAACCGATCCTGGCATACATGTGGAAGCCATCCGGTTGTCTTGTTGGGACCGGGTGTGACAAAGTGGTATCAGAGCCGTGTTGCCCGTAGGACGCAAGCCTAGTTAGAAAAGGATGACTTAAGGACCCTACTATATTCTAAAAAGTACTTTATAAAGTTGCTTTGTATTCCCTACCTTGTCTACTTGTTTTATTTACTCCTTTATTTATATGTTTTGTTACTGACACTCTCCTGTTTCAAAATTTGTAGATGGCCCGCACCAAGACGACCCCCCGTAAGTGGACCGGTGGACTTGTGCCCTCGCGTAGGCTGGCCAGTCGCTCTCCAGCCATCGATCCCCTTCGCCCCATTGTGGTATGTTCTGACGGCAGGACCGTAGGACGACTGCGACTTCGTCTCCTGGCCATACTCTGTGAGGCTGGCTACCGTCACCACAACCTCTCGCTCTCCTACCACACCACTGGAGTGCAGTGTCCCGGCAGGAAGGAGTGGAACTGCAAGATCTACATCTACTATGGCGATGAGTTGGTGAAGACCCACAGCAGTCCTGCTTGGAGGAGCTCCCACCGATATGCAGAGCAGGATGCTAGCTGGGAAGCAGCTACCTTTTGGAGTCACGCCTACCGTTTCCTTATGGAGGACACGGTGCACGCCTTCATTCTGCAGCATCCCAGTGGCACTGCGGGCTTCATCTCCAGGCACGTGGCGATACCCCTGGACCTTCCACAGTCTCATCAGACTTTTGACGATGTGGCCCAGCTCAGTGCCCAACTTCAGAGGGCGCAGCAGGAGATTCAAGATGGTCGTGACCTCGCCCAGCGCCATGAGGCGGTGATCAGGAGGTATCGCCGGATCACCGACGAGGAACCGGGCGACTACGCGTCCGACACTTCGACGTGGACCCCAGACTCTCCAGACTGTCATGACGACCAGTGTGGGTTGTCTTCTGAGGAGTCTTCTGACGAGGAGCCACCCAGTGTGGCGTCTGCTGCACCACTGCCGCCTGCTGCCTCACCACCACACGACCCCGAGGACCCCGACGAGGACCCGGAGGAGTTCCCACTTGACGACGAGTAGTCCTCGACCTATGCCATGACTCAAGGATAGGCACACCCCCAATTAGTTAAATAAGAGTGATGTAGACGTACTCGTGTAACCTTGAGTTGTGTTACTTCTTTCATGTTTTCCTCTTGGTGTGTTGTGTGAGTTGTGGAACGCCTTGGCGACTTGTCCACAACCGCACCTTTTTGATACTTCCTTAATTAGTGAGCTATTGATAAAGAATTTTCTTATGTACTCGTGTTTGTTGTGATTTTTGCATATAGTAAGGGTATCATATAGTAGTCTTTCCCTAGTTATAGTAGTACCTAAGACTATATTCTCTTCAGATGGCAGACAGGGGAAGAGACCGTGGCCGTGGCCGTGGTATGCCCCTCGGTGATGATGAAGCTGGATTCCAGCTACCGCAATGGAATGGGAGAGGTGCCTGTGGAGCACCTGCAATGAATCATATAGAGCAAATGATGGCCATGCAGATGCAGATGATGCAAAATTTAACACAAGTGGTGGCCAACATGCAGCAAGCCTAGCAAGCCCCTCCACCTCCACCACCAAATCAGCCCCAGCCACAGCCAGCACCAGGACCCCGATCCACATGAGAGACATTCTCAACACCCATCCACCCACCTTTGCCACTGCTAGTGAGCCAATGGAGGCCGACGATTGGCTGAGAACAGTTGAGAGCAAGCTGAGAATTATCCAATGTGAAGGAAGGGAGAAGGTACTGTTAGCCTCGCACCAACTCTAGGGACCTGCAGCCGACTGGTGGACTGCTTTCACTGAAGCCCGTCAGGACCCAGATAATATCACATGGGATGAGTTCAATATTTACTTCCGCAGTCATTTCGTGCCCGAAGGAGAGGTCCAGGCGAGACGTGAGGAGTTTCTCATGCTGAAGCAGGGCCATATGAGTGTGCGAGAGTACCTGGACAAATTCACACAATTGTCTCGCTATGCACCAGAAGATGTGGACACTGACTCAAAGAAACAATTTTGTTTGAAGAAGGGGCTTGACAAGGAGCTGAAGTTCGCTATGGTTTCCAGTGACTACAATAGTTTCCATAAGTTGGTGGACAAGGCTTTTGAAGTAGAAAGGACCAAGAAAGAGTTGGATGATGATGACAGGAAGAGGAAGTTGGCTCAAGCACACAGTTCTGGAAATAATGTGCGCCCTCGCTTTGCCCCTCAGCCTGCGGCACCTATGACTCGTCCTATGAACTCTTACACGGGACAAAGGTTCCCAAACTCCTCCTACAGACCACCCACACCATACAACCAGCAGATGCGCCAACCACCACAGCCTCCACGCCAACCAATGCAACCACCTCGCCCAGCAGCTCCAGCACCCCGCCCTAATGGTCAGCCGCAGCAGAACCATCAAGGAGGTAATAGAGCCCAAGGTAACAACGCGGCCGTGCAGTGCTATAACTGTGGTGAGATGGGACATTTCGCCAATCGTTGCCCGAAGAAGCCGTTGCAGCAACCTACACGTGGGAGAGTTAACCACGTGGCACTTCAGGAGGCGCACAATGCACCAGATGTGGTTGTTGGTACGGTTTTCTACCGAGTCTCATCTAGCTACAGTGTTGTTTGATTCTGGTGCTACGCATTCGTTCATATCTAAGGAATTCATGAGGAGGCATGACATGGTAGCATTCATTTAATGACTCACCAACTTATAGTTCACTCCCCTGGGGGAGAAATGATAACATGATAAGTATGCCCTAATGTAAGGCTAGACATAAGGGGGGTAGTTTTCCTAGCAAACCTTATTGTTCTGGAATATCAAGGGCTAGATATTATACTGGGGATGGATTGGTTGACCAAGTACCATGGGATGATCCACTGCGCCACAAGGACAGTCTTGTTGACCCAAACCGATGGTACCAAGGTTGAGTTCTCTCCAGATCAAGCTCCAACACAGAGGATCAGGCTAAATCAAACTGAGGTTGCCGAAGAGATCCGAGTTGTCAGTGAATTCCCAGACGTGTTCCCTGAGGAGTTACCGGGTATGCCTCCTGACCGTGAAATTGAATTTATCATTGACCTAGTGCCTGGAACGGCCCCAATATATAAGAGGCCATATAGAATAGACGCTAAACAGTTAGCCAAGCTAAAGGATTACATTAGATAGTTGTTGGAGAAAGGATACATCCACCCTAGTTCATCACCTTGGGGTGCTCCTGTCATATTCGTGCCTAAGAAGGATGGCACTCAAAGGTTGTGTGTGGATTATCGTGCATTGAATGCAGTGACCATCAAGAATAAGTACCCACTGCCAAGGATCGAAGATTTGTTTGATCAGCTGCGAGGACCATGTGTGTTCTCTAAGATCGATCTTCGTTCGGGTTACCACCAGTTGAAGATTCGACCATTGGACATTCCCAAGACTGCATTTATCTCTTGATATGGTCTTTGAGTATACTGTTATGTCTTTCGGGTTGACCAATGCTCCAACTTACTTCATGTACCTCATGAACAAAGTATTTATGAAATATCTAGACAAGTTTGTGGTGGTATTCATCGATGATATCTTGATATTCTCCAAGAGTGAAGAAGAGCACGAGGAACACCTAAGGTTGGCACTACAGAAGCTTAGAGAGCACCAATTATACGCTAAATTCAGTAAGTGTGAGTTTTGGCTGAAGCAGGTATCATTCTTGGGACATGTCATATCAGAAGGAGGAATATCAGTGGATCCTGGCAAAGTGGCAGATGTTCTCAAGTGGGAGACGCCGGAAAATGTGGGACACATCAGAAGCTTTTTAGGAATGGCTGGTTACTATCGACGATTTATTGAGGGATTTTCAAAGATCTCTCGACCGCTAACCAAGCTACTCGAGAAGGGAGCTACATTCAAATGGACACCGGAATGTGAAGCAAGCTTTGCCGAATTGAAGAAGAGGTTGACCACTGCTCCAGTGTTGGTCATGCCGGATATGCAAAAGGAGTTCTCGGTCTATTGTGATGCTTCCGGACAAGGATTGGGATGTGTGTTGATGCAAGGGGGACATGTGGTGGCTTACGCTTCGAGACAACTCAAGAAGCATGAGAAGAATTATCCGACCCATGATCTGGAATTAGCAGTTGTGGTTCACGCACTGAAGATATGGAGACACTACCTGATCGGAAAAAGGACAGAAATCTACATCGACCACAAGAGCTTGAAGTACATCTTCACTCAGCCAGACCTTAATCTTTGCCAACGAAGGTGGTTAGAGCTCATTAATGACTTTGATGTTGGGATCAACTATCACCCTGGAAAGGCGAACGCGGTCGCAGATGCCTTGAGTAGGAAGGCACAATGCAAAAGTACGACGATACAGGCTTATCAACCGCAGTTATGTGAAGAGTTTGCAAGATTAAACCTGTGCATAGTGTCTAATGCAGATGCAGTAGTTATGGAAGTGGACTCCACGTTGGAACAAGACATTAGAGAAGGTCAAAAAGAGGATAAGAAGATCCAGAAACATAAGAAGCTGATGAAGGCTGGCAAAGCCCAAGATTTTAGGGAAGATGAACACGGAACCCTATGGTTAGGTAAGAGATATGCGTGCCGAATGTCAAGGGGATCCGAGATTTGATATTGAGAGAAGCCCACGACTTGTACTACTCTATTCATCCTGGGAGTACCAAGATGTACCAAGACCTTAAGGATCGATACTGGTGGCATGGTATGAAGCGTGATGTGGCTTAATACGCGGCTCTGTGTGACACATGTCAGTTACTCAAGGCGGAACATCAGAGACCTGCTGGACTACTTCAACCACTCAAGATACCCGAGTGGAAATGGGAAGCGATAAGTATGGACTTTATTGTGGGATTGCCAAGGACCCAATCACGATATGACTCCATATGGGTTGTCGTGGACCAGTTGACTAAAGTCACTCACTTCATTCCAGTCAAGGAAAGCTACAATGGTTCGCGGTTGGCAGAATTATACATGGCAAGAATTGTGTGTTTGCACGGTGTTCCGAAGAAGATCGTGTCTCATCGAGGTACCCAGTTCACTTCAAGATTCTGGCAGAAGCTACATGAGTCAATGGACACTCATCTAGATTTCAGCTCAGCGTATCACCCGCAGACGGATGGTCAGACAGAATGCACCAATCAAATCTTGGATGATATGTTGCGAGCATGTGCCTTGAAGAATAGTAAGAGTTGGGACAAATTTGCCCTATGCGGAATTTTCTTACAACAACAGCTACCAGGCTAGTCTCAAGATGTCCCCGTTTGAGGCACTTTATGGGCGAAAGTGTAGGACACCTTTATTTTGGAATCGGACCGGAGAAGGTCAAGTGTTTGAACCGGATATATTAAGAGAAGCAGGACGACAGGTACAAGAGATCTGGAATAATCTGAAAACGGCGCAGTCAAGGCAGAAGAGTTACGTAGATGCTCGATGTCGTGATCTAACCTTTGAGGTCGGAGACTTTGTGTATCTCAAGGTATCACCAGTAAGAGGTCTAAGACGGTTCAAAGTGAAGGGAAAACTAGCACCTGTTATATTGGTCCGTTCAGGATATTGGAGAGAAGAGGAGAAGTAGCTTATCATCTCGAGCTACCTTCTCAACTGTCAGATGTGCATGATGTGTTCCACGTGTCGCAACTAAAGAAATGCTTGAGAGTACCAGAGGAACAGTTACCCATGGAAGTTGTGAATGTGCAAGAGGATATGTCTTACACAGAACGGCCAGTCAAGATCCTAGAGACGTCGGAACGTGTCATGAGAAACAAGACGATTCGCATGTGCAAAGTGCAGTGGAAACATGACTCTGAGGCAGAAGCAACATGGGAGAGAGAAGAAGACCTCAAGGTCGAGTTCCCCGATCTTTTCTCTTAGGACGTCCGAATCTCGGGGGCAAGATTCCTTTTAAGGGGGGTAGAGTTGTAACACCCAAAATTTCAAAAAATTGAAACAAAGGGATTTGAATTAGGAGTGCATCATGCATTTACCTTTGATTTGAAAATTCAATTTCAAAATTGCGCTAGAATTCGTTTGAAATTTGAAAAGAAATTCAAATTGTACAAAGAAATGAAAAATAAAAGAGAAAAACAAAATAAAAAGGAAAAACCCGCCGCTTGGGCCCTAATCCTACCTCGGCCCAATTCCTTCCCCCTCCCCCTTTCCTTTTTCCCCTCCCGCCGGCCCAATCTCCTTCCCGGCCCAACTCAGCCCGCGCCCCCCCCCCTTTCCTTCCCCTCTCCCTTTCTCTGCGCGTGGACCCCGCCAATTTCGCCGGTCTCCAAATGCCGGCAAGAAATCGCCGGATTAAAGGCCCTCGATCCCTTTCCTTAGCATGGGATCACTTTCCATCCCTCAACGCCCTCGACCCCCCTATAAATCCCAGTCGGCATCACCGTTTTTCCCCCCACCCCGAGCTCGCAACCCTAGCCGCCGCACCAAGGTAATGGCGCTGTCGTTCTCGTTGCTCTAGCCGATGCCGCTCCTCGAATCCATGCTCAACTTGTTCGCCGTGTCCGTAGGTACTCGTCGGGCATCCTCTTTTGGGGATTTCTTCGCCGCAGCCCCGACTCCGACGGACTCCACCGAAGGCCGCCGCAGCTCGCCATTGCCGACGCCCCTTCGCCCCCAATCCGAGCTTCGCGACCCCCTCGGTGAGCTCATCTGATCCCCGTCTCTCTTTTCCACCAAAGTCGCGTAGTTCGGGCAGCCAATTTGGCCGTTTGGCCAAACGCCGGTGAGCCCCGCAGCCGTGCGCCGAGCGCGCGCCGCGCGCCGCCCCTGGGGCGACGTGGCCCATCCTCGGCCATCGATCTGAGGTCGACGGCCGAGATTAGAAGGGGCGTACCCCTTCGCGCGTTTTAAATCTGGGTCGCACGCGTTAGATCCAACGGCCCAGATTCAAATACGTTTAACTGTTGCCAGTTTTGCACATGACCCCCCGTGCGCGAATTTAAATTAATTACAGTTAGGTCCTGGAATTTATGGAATAGCACCTGGACTTTAATTTATTTATGTCAGCACTATTAAATTCAATAAACATAGCATCTTAGCCCCTGTTTTCACCATAAATTATGTTTTTAGCCTCTGTAAATTATGATTAACCCCCTGGTTATGTTATAAAATATTTCTAGGCCCCTGTTCATGTCTGTTTTGCATAAAAGCCCCTGTTTTAATTGTAAATTTCATAAAATCACATGATTACTCTCTCTTTTTGCACAAATCACTTAGGGTATTATTTTATTATTATTTCCTAATCTATTGAGGATAAAATAATGTATTTAATTTGCTGATTGTGCTGAATTCCTAATAAACCCAATAAACACTAAAAACCAAACTTCCACCCACGCCACTAATTAAAATCTTAACTAAGGACATAGTATTAGCGACATAATTGCATAGGTTTTCTTTTGTGTTTACTTATTTGTGATGTGCCCAT
Organism: Tuctoria greenei; assembly: GCA_036927565.1. Taxonomy (NCBI): domain Eukaryota; kingdom Viridiplantae; phylum Streptophyta; class Magnoliopsida; order Poales; family Poaceae; genus Tuctoria; species Tuctoria greenei. Next base: position 99,079,082 of record JAYESD010000012.1, on the reverse strand, counting down.
ATTCTCTTGTTTCTTATTGTGTGTTGCTACTTTCCGTTCCGCATGCGATGACGTATTTAGAGTCGGTTCCCGAGCTGGCTTACGACCCTCGGGACTACCTCTTCACCGACCCACTCTCCCAGGAAGGCAAGTTCCTTGACCATTTTGCACCTGTTTTATTAAGTTTTAGTTAGTTGCATGCTTAATAAATTGAATCCTATTTACTACACCCTTCCATATAATTCCTTGTCACCGGGTTGGTTTGGGTAGATGTTATTATTACTTTGACGCTTAGTCATGCTTAGTTTTGGGAGGGAATTTCTCTACATACATGTTATACTATTAATTGTTGTGATCATTTATTGAGATTTGGTGAATTGAATTGTAGTGGATAGGAATCTGGCGGGTTGGTTTGTTTGGTATGGTGCAGTACGCACGAGACCCGGGTTTTGGGGTATGAACCTTGCCAGATTCTAAGGACCGGTTTATGGAGGAAGCCACTAAGCTTTATAGTATCGCCACAAGACTGAGTATGGGGCAGCTCGGTCGATTAATTAGGCCTCTCTCGGCGTAGTATTAGTGATTGGATAGTGCGGGGAATTGGTTATGGGTGTACTGCCTTGGGATCCGCATGGCTCAAGAGGGGGCAACTGGGGTGTTGAGTCATGGTGTAACGGCTCACGCTTTTGTACAGGGGTGAAACCTCAGAGGGCTAGTATGCGTCGGGAGAATCCTTTGTAAAGACCTCGTAGTGATCTCCTGGCCTCACACCAAAGGAAGCGTGCAATGTGGTTCGCGACCACAGGCATCAGGGAGGTTTACTTAGTCCACCTGGCAATAGAGGATGAAATCACGACTTGTGGGTAAAGGGTACATTCTCTGCAGAGATTTAGAAACTATCATGACAGCCGTGCTCACGGACAAGAGCGGCTTGGTGTCCAATTCATAATTAGTTAATGATTGAGAATGGTGGTTTGGTTGGTTTGGTTTTGGCTTATACATGGGTTATGGTTGGTTTCTCTCACCTAGAAGTAGGCGCTAATGAAAGTTAAGGATAGGATGTAATGCTATAGTGCTTAACCCAAATTTGGCCTTCCTTTCTAACAACCTGCATGTCATCTCTTCCCCACTTGCTGAGTACCGTTGGTACTCAAATTTGCTTGTTGCTTATCTTTCCTCAGTCTACAATGGAGAAGAGGTGGAGAATGAAGACTTCTTCGCTGATCCGGATGAGACGTTCTAGGCTGGTGCAACCCCGGGGCAACGCCTGTGCATGGAGCCACACTAGTTTACTTTTCTGTTGTTTTGCTTTGTAATCTTATTTTAGACCTACGGGTCATTATTGTAAGACATTTATGTATTTGAACATGGCTTGTAATAAATGATATTACACTTTTGTCTACACATGTATGATGTGAACCGATCCTGGCATACATGTGGAAGCCATCCGGTTGTCTTGTTGGGACCGGGTGTGACATAAACCTACTGTTTTTAGTGCTACACATGAAACATCTCGTAGGTCAGTAGTTGGGTACAAAAATTCTTAAACTATGGCTCATAAACCTGTTGTTTTATCTCAGCTTTCGCGTGTTATTCATGTTGGACATCGTGTGACTCGGTATTGGATTCCTAAATGCCTTTTGACTAACCCCAGTATTGAGTCATCGACGTATTGTGCTTCTATATAGGTTTACACGTTTTAGAAAGGAAAACATTTGGATTGTGGATTCAGGTTGCTCATACCACATGACCGGTAACAAATAATAGTTCTCCTCCCTTTCTTTTGTGTCACGTGCAGAGAATGTTACTTTTGTCGATAATTTTTCAACTCCTATAATTGATAAGGGTTCAGTTAGAGTAAATAATCACTACACTTTGAAGAATGTGGCACTTGTTAAAAATTTGAAATACAACTCGCTTTCTGTTTCATAATTGCTAGATGGAAATCTGGAAATTATTTTTACTAGAAATTGTTGCAAGGTTGTAAAGTGAGCTTATTTTTGACATGTCTCAGTTTGGAAGAGTTTTTAAAGCTGATTTTGATATGTCATCCTCTAAACATAGGTGTCTAGTTGCTAATGAATCGAAAGACTTATATTTTTTGCATCGTAGAGTTGGTCTTGTAGGCTTTGATCATCTCACGTGTGTTATTGATCGCATATGTGGGCTGCCTAAGCTTAAAGGGGACAAAGAAATTGTGTGCTCTTCTTGTAGACATGCTAAGATGGTTGCAGGTTCACATGCTCCTATCACAATGACCACAAAAACTGAACCAGGACAACTTTTGCACCTTGACACCTTAGGTCCTTCACGTGTTCAATCTTTTGGAGGTAAACTGTATGTTTTTGTTATTGTTGATGATTATTCTAGATACTCTTGGGTTTACTTTATGACATCTACGAATGAAGCTTTTAGTCACTTTAGAACTTTATTTCTTAGATTATCAATTGATCACTCAGGATCTTTAAAAGCAATTAGAGTGATAACGAAACCAAATTTAATAATCAATCGTTTGATCTCTTTTGTGCTGAAAATGGAATAGATCATCAATTTTGTTCTAAATATGTACCTCAACAAAACGATGTTTTATAGAGAAAGAACGGAACCTTAGTTGAGATGGCTAGGACTACACTTGATGAATATCAAACTCCTAGGAAATTTTGGTCTGATGCAATTGCAACCGCTTGTTATGTCTCGAATTTTGTTTTCTTGCGTGCTAAGCTAGGTAAAACCCCTCATATGAACTTTGATTTGGACATAGGCCTAATGTCACACACTTTCGAGTCTTTGGTTGTAAATGCTTTGTTAAGAAACATGGTAATCTTGATAAATTGAACCTAGATCTGTTGATGGCATGTTTCTTGGTTATCTATCTCATACTAGAGGCTACCGTGTGCTTTTACTTAAAACTAACAAAATTGTAGAGACTTGTGAGGTTTCTTTTGATGAAGCTAGCCAAGGTACTAGCTCTAATATTGCAGGGTCAGATCCATATCCACAGGGGAGAGTATTTTCATCGAAGAAGACGAAGAAGTGGTGTTGCTGCCTGAAAATTCAGAAGCAAATGACGTTGATCACACTGCTGATTTCGCATCACAACCAACACCAACAACAACTACAGCTGGTACAGATTGTCCTCAAGTAACAAGTTCTTTGATCTGTGATGAACATGAAGAACAAGGAGCTTGTGAAGTGTCTACTCCTCTCCAAACGAGTTACAACAGATTATTGGAAGCTTGCACGAATGAGTTACACGGTTCAGGTTTTGTGATCCATACTCCCATGCTCATTCTGCTTTTGTTGCTTCTTTTGAAACCAAAGATATATCACATGCACTCACGAATGAATCTTGGATTATTACAATGCAACAAGAGTTAGAAATTTTTTAAAGAAATAATGTTTGGAAACTTGTACCTCTGCCTCAAGGTCACACTCTAATTGGAACTAAATGGGTGTTTAAAAATAAACAAAGTGAGGATGGGGTTGTGGTTAGGAATAAGACTAGGTTGGTTGCTCATGGTTTCACACAAGTTGAAGGTCTAGATTTTGATATAACTTTTGCTCCAGTTGCTAGATTAGAAGCCATACGAATTTTTGTTAGCTTTTGCTGCATCTAAAGCTTTCAAGTTATATCAAATGGATGTTAAAAGTGCTTTACTTAATGGCTACATAGATGAGGAGGTTTATGTCAAGCAACCACCTGGTTTTGAAAATCCAAATTTTCCTATCATGTTTACAAACTTTCCAAAGCCTTGTATGGTCTCAAACAAGCCCCTAGAGCATGGCATGATAGGTTAAAAACATTCTTACTTGAAAAGGGGTTTACCATGGGCAAGGATGATAAAACCCTTTTTATGCTTAAGCATGGCAATGACTCATTATTTGTTCAAGTGTATGTGGATGATATTATCTTTGGTTGTGCTTGTCATGATCTTGTGTCCAAGTTTTCAGCTATGATGAGTTCACAATTTGAGATGAGTATGACGGGAGAACTCACGTAATTTTTGGGCTGCAAATCAAGTAAATCAAGGAGGGTACCTTTGTGGATCAAACATAGTATACAAGAGACCTTCTTAAGCGCTTCAACATGGACAAAAGCAAGCCTCTTCGAACACCAATGGGAACAACAACAACACTTGAACTTGATGAAAATGGTGACCTGGTCGATCAAAAAGAATATAGAAGTATGATTGAATCACTCTTGTACCTCAAGGCATCAAGACCGGACATACAATTCAGCTATGTCTTTTTGCACAGTTTCAAGCTTCTCCACATGCTTCACATCGTCAAACCGTCAAAAGAATTCTCAGGTACTTACATGGAACTCAAGAATTTGGCATTTTTCTTCCTTCTTCCTCAACTGTTACTTTGAAAGATTTTTCAAATGCTGATTTTGGGGTTGTAGAATTGATAGGAAAAGTACTTCAGGTGCTTGTCATTTTCTTGGTAATTCACTTGTTGCTTGGTCCTCTAGAAAACAAAATTCAGTTGCACAATCCACCTACGAATCTGAATATGTAGCTGCTGCTAGCGCTTGCTCACAAATTCTTTGGATTGTTCAAACACTTAAGGGTTATGGGGTTGATTTAGATAGTGTTCCGCTATTTTGTGATAACACTAGTGACATTTGCATTTCTAAAAACCTCGCGCAACATTCCATAACAAAGCACATTGACATTACCTATCACTTTCTCTGTGATAATGTTGAAAAAGGAAACATTGTGATTCACCATGTCGATACCGAACAACAATTGGCTGATATTTTCACAAAACCTTTGGATTCCACTCATTTTTAGTGAAATAGGGGTTATGCATCCTCATGTCTTAAATTGAGGGGGAGTTTTAACCTGGGAAGTCTATGTGTGAATTTGAAATTAATGAAATATGAGCAAAATATTTGCATACATTTATGACTTTGTGATTCCTTTTATATGTTGAAAGTTCTTACTACATTACTTATGTTATACATTTTGTAGTTTTCTCTATTACTAGTAATTGGAATAATTACTTACACTAAATCTGGTCATGATCAAACTTTCTTGTTTTTTTGAACTTGTTGCATGCTCACAAGTGCTTTTAATAAAAAAATTAGTCAATCAACTATCCACATGTTGAGTTTTTATTATCAAATAAAAAATGAGAAAAGATCAAGAGAATATGCATGCATGGCACTTCTTCTTTTGAGATGGCTTATCATTACACTTAGATATGAAATTGGAAGAAGTTGTGCATGATTAAAACCATGTCCTTAAGCTTCTGATTGTAAAATGACATAGACTTGGCTTGGTTGGTTAGAATAAGGCTGATACGGCATATAATCTCTTACAAATATCATAAGATGAATTTTGTTCATTAAACAAAATAAAAATGCAGCAACAAGTATCATGCTTTCAGGTCTTAAAATAGTTAAGGTTGTGAGATCATGACCTGCTTAAATTGAAAATTACAATTGATCTCTAGCATGGCTTACACTACTTTATGTATCTCATTGATGTGATAGTGTAAGTTATGTGATAGTATGACTTGGATGAGCTTTGTTTTATATGTATATGTTATAATATGCTCATAACTATTGAAATTTCTCTTTTGAACCTTGCTAAATACATTGTCAAAGGGGGGGGAATATGTACAGAAATATTGTCAAAATGTGGACTAAGACACTTCCCCCGGTACTACTAAGAAGTAGTAAGCAGAGGTTCGTATTCGGATGGGGCGCTAATCAAGATCAAGAAAAGGGTGAACAACGAGAGTTTTACATAGTTCGGGATGCCTGAGCGCAATACCCTACTCACGGGGTGTGTGTTGATTGTATGAGTATAGCTTGAGTGTCTATGAGCTTAGTTGAGCTTGGCCTTCTCTTCTATCGTGCAGTGCAGCCCTTTTATATGCCAAGAACTGGCTATTACAGTGTTCCTTGGCCCGACATGTGGCCCTCGCTGTAATAAATTGCCCTATACACGATCTATAGTGTTAAGGGTGCTTAATAGTGTGATAACGTATCTTAACAGCAGTGCTACCAGTCTTGATAGTCCTCTGATTGTAATATAGAATTAATGACATGTTAACCATGTCTTGTAATGGCCAATTGATAGCCCTTGAATGTTCGTGCTGTTGGAGATCCCGCTGTCTTCCCGTTGCAGATTTGGGTCCGGGAGTGTAACATGTGGCAGCTCTGGAGCTTCCCTCTACGGGGAGGCAGGTCCGGAGCTACTGGACACCTGGCAGCTCCGGAGGTTTCCTCTACAGGGAGGCATATCTGGAGCTACTGGACACGTAGCAGCTCTGGAGCTTCCCTCTGTGGGGAGGCAGGTCCGGCACCGGAGCCACCCTAAGGAGAGAAGCAGGTTCGACACTGAGGGACACGTATTGCCTTTGGAAGTCCACGATTCTAGAATGTGGAACTCGACGCGTCTTCTTCTGGTACGAAGGGATACCTGGTATATAGGGTATCAACAGTGGCCCTCGGGCCCACCTCTGGTGAGATTGTAAGGTTTTGATGTCGGAGGTGGGGCCATTATTTCTCCCACGCCGCAGCTTCGACTTTCCTCTTGAGACACGTGGTCTTTCTTGATTTGGTAGGTGAGACGCATGACGTGCGGATCTCACGAAATTGAAGGATACCGGTTCCCAATACGATTTTCGTATCAGTCCCAGCGTAATCTTTGTAGCCCTGTCAGGTCGCCGCCCTCGGGCTTTCAACTTCTCATCATGACAATGGTTCACTTGGTGCGACTTTTTAACAAAGTGGACTTGGGCCCCCTTGTCATTGACGAGGTAACTTCGCAGAGCATGATTTTAGTCCAAATGCAGTTGCCATCCAAGCGTTGCGGAGGCTTACTAGAGGGAGAAAGTCTCCATGGGAAGAGAACTTCTTACGCTTTCATTTGATCTTGCGCTTAGAGCTCTCCGCCCTTGCATAACTTTTCCCACTTTTGCTCCACTTTGCGGCAATGGAGTTAGGACTTCCAACAACATCAAGAGTGACATCGAGTTGTCGAGAGTCCACACCTACACGGGGTGGTCAAGTGACTCCTTCAAGAACTCGATTCGCTTCGACAAGCTCCCCTTCAAGAAGGAAAGCGCCAGCGAGATCGTGTACTTCTCGGCATTCGCCATGGTGGGGCTCATCCCGCCATTCTTCAGCTTCTTGTTGATGTTGCTGGAATCCTATGGTTTGCAACTCCATCACCTCCGCCCCCACTCCTTGCTGGTGGCGACTTTCGTCCATTTTAGCGAGATGTGGGTGGGTGTGCCGCCCTGCATCGCACTCTTCCGGACCTTCTTCACGGTCTGCACAACCGGGAAAGGGAATGAGTTCCTTGGCTTCTACTACTTCGTGAAGTGCGGGAATCCACCCTTCAAGTACTTGAAGTTGTTTCCTTCTGGGAAGTGGGATGGCTGGAAGAAGCATTGGGTGACCGTCAGGGTGGATCGTCATGACAGGCTGGAGCTGCCTGACGGCCTTCCCACCACCAACACCGACACCTAGGAGGTTCTCGCAAAGCTGGCGGAAGAGTACAACCCGATCTTGTCAAGGATCCAAAGTTGTGTGGAAGGAGGGGTGACCCCTCTAATGGTGATTGTGAACTTCTTGACCAACCGTTGGGCCCCACTGAAGAAGAGGGAATGGCCTGCATTGGCATTCAGTGGAGAAATGGACCCATACCCGATTGTTGGTCTCGGGTCAAACTTGGATGAAAAGGCTTTGAAGCTTCATCTCAAAAAGTTGTACCACGGAACCATCAATCCCGACGAATTGACACTCCAGCGGAGTTCCTGCCCCTGAACATGGTTCCAGAGGTCAAGAGGGAGCTACGAAAAGAGATGTTGGAGCTTGATGATTTGGGCATTGTGGAGAGGCATAGGAGCACTCCTCCAGCAATAATCGTGATCTCCGAAGCTCCTTGTCCACATGGAGGCTCCGGACCTGTGCCAGTCAGCGGCAAAGGCAAAGGTCCCGCAGCTCCGCCTTCCAAAGAGTCGGTCCCGAGCCGGGGCAAGTGGAAAGATCTTGTCGATGCCCCGAGTCATAAGCGGAAGTGGGCAAGAATTGATGGGAGCTCCGTGAGGTCCGTCCTGAGAGAAGCGACCCCTCAGCCCCGGTTGAAGTCTCTGCTAGTTGTGCCTCCATCTTTGGCATCTCCTTCGGATCCAGTGTCCATGGAGGGCACTAGGTCCGGCAAGTCGACTCCGGTCCCAATGCCAGTAGTGGGCTCTGGGTCCGGAGTCTCTTCTCAGCTGAGGGAGATACCGGCTGAGGCGACGCCAATGGATCCTATAGGTCTCGTGACAAATTGTGGGGCCTCTGCTTCACCGACGACGGTGGGCTCTAGCTCCAGTCATCCATGGAAGAAGATTCGTGCCGATTGGAGCTGCAACATCCCTAGGTAAGGGTCGGCTCTTTAGTTTGTGTCCTGATTTTTACTTTTTCCTTTTTCTTGAATTATCTACCCTCAGAGACTGTGCAAGTTGAAGCTCCTGCTACTACTCCAGCCCCCCCTCCTATGGTTGTGGCGTACGACACGACAGTTCCGGCGCCGGCTGACATGGAGACGACCTCAGCGCTGATGACCAAAGAGCCCGTGGTTGCGCCGGACCACGAGGAAGAAAGGCCTAAGCAAGCTCTGGCTGTCTCGGAGCCAGCTGCAGAGGTTCCGGCATCCACGCTAGAAATTAATGAAGCTATGACGGAAGTCCCGATGCCAGCTCCAAAGGTGACGGCACCGGGGGTGGCTATGCTCGATCCTGCACAAGGAGATTCGGCTGCGGGACCTTCAACTTCTGCGCCGGTGGTGGATGAGCTCCCGGAGCTCAGCACTATTGATGTTGAGATGTTGGAGTCCATGCGTGTGCCATGGGCCCCTACGACCATTCCGGAAGACTCGGGGGAGCCAAAGGAGGAGGAACTTGTGGCAGGTCCTGAACCCATCCCCCTGAGTATGCATATAGACAACGCCTGCTCCAGCCTCCGCCAAGTCTAGCTTGCCTTCGACTACGAGCGCGAGGCACTAGAAGAAGATCACGAGACCCTGAGGCGCTGGTGAAGACTGCTACACTTCAAGAAGAAGTTGATGCAATCTCGGCTCGCCGACCAAAGGGAGTGGATGGACTCAAAGAAAGATCAGCAGTCATGCCTGAACAAGGCGTTGGATGAACGAGAGTGTCGGTAGCCTGTGTACCAGGTACCCCATGATACCGCAAGAAACACTGAGGAGTTCCACCCGTCCGAGTTGAAGACCTCCGAAGCCTACACGTGTTACACAGCACTAGACCCGCCTCCCTCGTTTGGGTAGCTCCAGCACTGCCACGTGTAACTCAAGGCCAGACCTAACTCCCCTTGTAGGGAAGCTTCGGTCTTGCCACGTGCCTAGTGACCCCGGACCTAACCCTCAGTAGAGGGAAGCTCCAGTGCTGCCAAGTGTATAGTGGCTTCGGACCTGCCTCCCCATGATGGGAAGCTCTAGAGCCGCCACGTGTCGAGCCTCCGGACCTGAGACAGCAACGAAGAGACTGGCTGATCTCCAACGGTGCAGACATTCAAGGGACAGTTAAAGTTACAATTACAAGACCTGATTATGTGTCATTAATGACACACGATCAGAGGACCCTTAACAACGGTAACGCCACCATTAAGGTGTGTTATCATGCTGTTAATTGCGCTTAATATTCACAAATCGTGTATTAGGCAATTAACTACTGCCAGGGCCACTTGTCGAGCGAGACTGACAATGTAACGGCCAGCCCTTGGACTACAAAAGGATTGTGCTGCACGCAACAAAGGACAACTAAACTCACACGCTCACAAGCGTCATACATACAACATACATCTCGTGGAGTAGGGTGTTATGCTCAGGCGGCCCGAACCACGTAAAATCATCGTGTCACTGTCTTGTTCGTAATCTCATGCGCGCCCCAACCAATCAAGAACCTCCGCGAGCTACGATCTAGTAGTATCAGGGGAAGTGTCAATTGCACACTTCGATAGAGAGTCTGCTATAAATGCCCTTGATAAAAAGACCCAGGAGATCTACGAGCACACTCAGGGGAAGTGGACGAAAGCTGCTCGAAGAGTCTAAATGTTATGAGAGAACAGCTCCTCAAACATCAAGATGAATTGGACAATAAGGAGGATGAACTCCAAAAGAGAGAGGATGAGATACAGAAGAGGGAGGATGAACTCTCTCAGAAGCTGGCATGCGGTGAGCAGGACTTGGCTGACCGCCAGGAAAAATTCAAGTCTTAGTGCGACCAAGAGGAGCACCGAGTGTGGCTGGCAGGAGAGGGAGTCAGCAAAAGAGAAAATGTTGTCTCTGTCAGGTAGGATAAGGTGAAGGCGATGGATAAAGACCATGCAGAAAGGTAGGACCACATATACCCCTGAGAGAAGAAAGTCGCTAACCAGGAGAAGTTGCTGGCTGAACGAATACAGCAACACACCAAAGAGGTCGAGCGATTCTTGAAGAAAGGTTATGTGAAGCTTTTGTCTGCAAGGAGGTCACTGGAGGAGCTCCAGAGCACAAGAGCAATCGACCCAGCAAGTCTAGGACTTCCTCGGGCGAGCAAATGAAGCTCTGGTACCTTTTGGATTTGGCCCGGTCCGACCGACTGATCCAAAGCCAGAGATGGACAAGGCACTGGTAACGCTTAACTCCGCTGGCACTAAGCTGGATGCTCTGGGAGATGTGGTTGTCGACCAGATTGAGACTGAAGGGAAGTCTCTGGCTAGGAACGTCGCAGAGTATGCGTTCACATGTTTCCGAAGCCAAGACCCCTCAATGTCTCTAGCTCCGATGGTCGAAGGACCCATCACCGAGGAGGAGGAAGCTGTCAAGGCCAGCATCCAATAAGCCACCGAGAAAGTTGCTTCATTCTTCGTGAGGAACTCCAGTAGCTAGGACCTTTCTTTTTGTACCTTCACCTTGTAAATCTCCAATTTTGAATGAATGAAATCCTTTCAAATTCCATCTTTGTCTTCAATACATTGCCCTTTATCTTGTTGGCCCCCTGGTAGATGTGTTCAATTGATTGAGGACATCTACCAAGAGGAATTTGACAATATCTTGAAAACTTGATTGCTCCGAACTTGTTGGCAGCATGATAGCTCCGAGGTCCAAGTCTTGCTTCCGAATTCTCCGAGGACCCTTTGTTACATCGATGGCGGGCCCCCTGGGAGTTTTCGGAGCTTATTCGCTTCGACAACACCCACTGTTAACGCATAAAACGTCGATGGTAGGCCCCTGGTAGTTGTCGAAGTTTGTTCCCTTTGACGGCGCCCACTATAAACGCATGAAACATCGATGGCAGGCCCCTTGGGGGTTGTCAAAGCTTGTTCTCTTCGGCGACACCCATTGTCAACGCGTTACACATCGACGGTGGGCCCCCTGGTGCTGTCGGAGCTTGTTCGCTTCGACGGTACCCATTGTCAACGCGTAAAACATCAACAGCGGGCCCCATTGGGATTGTCGGAGTTTGTTTGCTTCGACAGCGCCCACTGTCAATGCGTAAAACGTCGATAGTGGGCCCCCTTGGGGTTGTCAGAGCTTGTTCGCTTCGACATCGCCTACTTTCAACGCGTAAACTATGATGGCGGGCCCCCTGGCTAAATTGTTCTGACGGCGCCCACAGTCAACGCATAAAGCATCGACGACGGGACCCCTTGGAGTTGTCGAAGCTTGTTGCTTTGACAACATCCACCATCGCTCGTGCAGATTGTCGTCAATTGCTCATTTTTCCTGCGCATGAGACAAGAAAAGCAGTAAAATTCGTCCTCTTGCCTATAGCTTATTTGCAACTTACTATCCTTCTTTGAATTTTAGATCCTAACAAACTCACTATGACAACATAAGTATACTAATTAAACTTCCTTAGACCCGTCTTACTGAGATCCACCAAAATAGGTAGAGTGGCGTACTTAGGGTGTTGGACCAGGCTATGTCGATAGTGCACTTTGTACCTGTCATTGGCTTTAGTTTTCAGAAGAGTAGACCATCTAGCAACACTAAGATCCGATAGAAGATTACCAATAAAACTTATATATCACATGAATCCCTAGGACTAAAAATTTCAAGTGGATTGCACAACATCGCTATTTACAAGAAGGTAAAAGATGCTAAAATAATGAGCATGCGCAAAATAAATGCGCGTAAAGTCTATTTGCACATAAATGTATTTCGTTATTGGTCCGAATAACAGGGGGAGAAAGACACACTTAAAGTACAGGACCAAGTTAAGTGTTTTATTCATCTTGTACTAACCTAGGGAAGGTAAAGACACACCTAAAATACAGGACCAAGTTAAGTGTTCTTTTGATGCAATAAACTTTTTTGCAATAAATTTTGGAGAGAGTACTACGCATGAATGATATGGATTTTCTCTTTTTATTGTGGAATGGTGGTATGGTGGAATTTTGCTTACTTCTAGTGTAGAAGTATAGCATGTGCAAGTGAAGTCTTGAATTCAAAAGTAATGAATGAAATTCACATAGGTCTATACTAGTTTGACAAAGCTCAATGTGAAGACAAATAGCATATGCATAAGGTCTATCAATGTAATGTATCATATGGCTTTGGTAGGTCTTTCCAATCAAATGAGGGTAACTTAAATCGTTTTAAAATTTTCCGGAAATCTAAGTTTCACTTTCAAACTAGAAATAGCAGCCCTATCACTATATCATATCTCACAACAACTTAGAATGGAATGAGCTTTTGCTACCCACAATTTCCAAATCAAGGCAAAAGCAAATTTTAACCAATGAGAGCAATATGTTGGAGAGTAGTAAGTTGTAAACTAGGGACTTAGAAAAATTAATATAGAGCAACTATTCATCATTCCATATATGTGAATTCCAAACCATTCTTACTGCACATCATTTAATTTATTTGAAAACAAATCTATCCTACGTTTTTTATATGTGTTGACGGTCCTTAAGTGCCATATTTAGACCGTCAATTCACCTCATAATGTGCACAAAAGAGAAACACAACATAGTAGTAGGGTTAAAAACTAACCAATTCCACAAGTGTTGGTGATTATTTGTATGCAGGTGAATTTAGACCCAAAATGCCAAGACATGCAGAGAGTAATCCATAAAATTGGATTTCAACGAATCAGGCGATGCCACGTGTCACCACATGGGTGAAATGGCCCACAAACAGAAGTATCCAAGGCCATCCAACGGTGTATTACCAATATCAGTCAATGAGACCCACCTGGTAGAGACCTGGAGGAAGCAAAACACAAAAGGAGCGGTCACCAATATCAGTCGGCTGACTATGTCCTGGCGCCAAGCGCGGTCAAAAGCCACGTGTTGGCTCCTCCCGGCTTGAAGAAGTCATGGGTGACTGATTCGCGCACAATTGGTGGCGGGGAACCGACCCTTTTCCCCTCTATAAATAGAACCCCACACCTCACTTCACACACACACCAAAAGTTGAGAATACAATACCACTCCAAAGATTTAGAGTAGTCCTAGAGGCTGCCAACTAAAAGGAGAGTGTGGTGAGAGTTTAGGAGAAGGAGGCTTGGGCTTGTCAAGTCCCTCTTCTACACTTGTATCCCTACAAAGATGTACTCAAATCAAGTAAGTCCTTTGTGAATTCAATTCAAGTTTGATTCTCAATTTGTAGTAGTTTGCACAAGTAGTTACTTGTGGGTTCATTGCTTTAATTTATTAGAGGTTCTAGTTGTAGCTTTGTGTTCGAAACAACTAGAGTTATGATTTAGAATGTAAGCGTGGTGCTTAGAAATCACCAGTGAATATCTCGTAGACCCACAGATTGAAGAGGTAGGCAGTAGTCTCCACATTCGATTATGCCATAGGCTCTTGGCGAGAGTCGTCCTAGTATTGCTAGGGGTAAATCAGTGCCCGAAGCAAGCAGCTACCGCAAATTCTTTTGAATTAGAGTCAATACTTTGAATTCCTATCTCTTCCTTTCCTACAAAACAACTTTGTGTCCTTGGGTGAATTAGTCTTTACACATAAGTTCCTTGGATTTGACACCCTTGGAATACTCTCTTAACGGTAAGTGCTACACGACAGCTTCCGTGCGCTTGCGGATTTTTATCTGTGACATAAGAAACGTCAACAAGCATTTATGGCGTTGCTGCCGGGGAATGGTTGCTGTTAATCTTCAAACCTTGTTCACCCTCATATCTATCTTCTTATCACTTTCCTTTTCTTACTACCACCACCTATATGGAGCATTCATATCCTGCCTCAAAGGGCAAGTTCTATGAGCCACCGCCGTCGGCAGAACCCATCTGTTCTACCAGCTATTAACTTTGCCCTGACTTTGTAGCCATGGTTCAGGAGCAATACTTCTTAGGAATGGATTGTGAAAACTCTTGCCACCATCTAAGAGAGTTCGAACAATTTTGTTCATGCCTTCTAATCTAGAGTATGACACAAGAGACTCTCAAATGGAAGTTGTTTCCTTTTTTCTCAAGGAAAGAGCCAAACAATGGTATGATCACAATGTTGGGAAGACAAACAGAAATTGGAGAGAATTACGAGACAAATTTTGTCTTGCTTTCTTTCCAATTGCTCGAATTGTTTCCTTGCGGAAGGAAGTACTTTGCTTCCAGCAGATGGAAAAGGAATCCATAGGTGCAGATTGGGATAGATTTTCTCTTTTGAGAAATTCCGGCCCAGATCTGTCTATCCCTGATCCGTTGCCTTTGCAACACTTCTATATGGGATTGAACAAAGATTCTTCCCTACATCTTGACATTACAGCTGGAGGATCTTTCCTCCATAAGACACCGAAAGAAGGCAATGATCTTCTAGACCGAATTCTAGAACATTCTTCCTTCATTATGGGTCTTAATGATCCCCCTCAAGAGGAAGTATTGTCAAGATCTGAGGATAAATCCATAGACAAGGAAGAACCTATCTCTTGCTTATCTCAACCCTTGCCGGAGGAATCCTCTCCCGAACCAGAAACTATGAAGGAAGAAGAAATTCAACCTTCAATGTTTCCCTTCTACTTCGAGGAAGAGATATTTGAAGATTTTGGAAATACCTTGAAGTACTGTTGTCATAGGAAACCATCATTGCCATTAACTCCACCTGACCCACCTGATGGAGTGTTTATCCAACAGACGGTCAAGGAGTTAACCTCTATTCTAATTAGGGAATGGACTGCAGGAGTTGAGCATTCACCCGAAATCCTTCGGATGACCTCACCTTTGGCAACTATTCTATGCTTTATTAGAGGGACACCAATGAAGTTCCTATACAACCCCACTATTGGATCAAATCTCATTTCCGATTCTTGTGCTCTCGCCATTCTGCGCGATGTGCCATTGGCACAAACATGCAAATCCTTCTGATATTCTTTCAGAAACATCCTTGATGGATACGGGGTTTTACAACAAGTGTCTGTGAGACACAAAGATGTTGAGGCAATCCTAGATTTCCATGTGTTCGAAATTCAAGATTTCGATATTATGATTGGGATTCCCATTGAAAAATTTCTCATAGAAATTCCCTTGTAAGGAAGCCTCAATGTCAAACTTGGAGGGAGGAAATTTTCTATTCCTATCCTGCGATCCAAGAACACATCCGTAGAATCTTCCATCCAAGATGAGCCTTTAGAGGAGGTTAGAACTCTTCAATTCTTAGCTCCCCCTGAAATTGAAGGAGAAGAAGATTTCATCCAAGAGGAGGATGAATTTCAGGAGGCAATTGAATTGCCAAAAGAAGAGTTCTTCTCAAAACCTTCTGTTGAGTTAAAAAAAACTCTACCTCCAGACCTACGTTATGCCTTTCTAAATGGCGATTTGGAAGCTCCTGTCATCATAAGTGACAAGCTTTCAGATGATGAGACACTCAAGCTCATTGCCATGTTAGAAAAGCGTAGGGTTGTTTTTGGCTATTCATTAGAGGATGTCAAGGGGGTTAGTCCAGCGTTATGCACCCATCGCATTCCCATTGACCCCAAGATTGTCCCCTCAAGGGAACCTCAAAGGCGATTGAATAATGCGACGCGAGAAGTTGTCAAGAAGGAAGTCTTAAAATTTCTGCATGTCGGGATTATCTACCCTGTCCCTCATAGTGAATGGGTAAGCCCAGTCCAAGTAGTGCTTACAAAGGGAGGTATTACAGTCGTTCAAAATGAGAAAATGAATTAATTCCTCAACGAACCGTCACGGGTTGGAGGATGTGCATAGATTACCAAAAACTTAACAAGGCTACAAGGAAGGATCATTTTCACTGTGCTTCATCGATGAGATGTTAGAGCAGTTGGCAAAACACTCCTACTTTTGGTTCCTTGATGGGTATTCGGGTTATCATCAAATCCCAATCCACCCCGACGATCAAAGTAAGACCACATTCCCATGTCCCTATGGAACTTATGCCTACCGGCATATGTCCTTTGGATTTTGCAATACTCTTGCCTCTTTTCAAAGATGCATGATGTCTATCTTTTTCGACATGATTGAGGAGATCGTGGAAGTTTTCCTGGACGATTTATCCATCCATGGGAAAACTTTTTATCATTATCAAGAAAATTTAGACAAGGCCTTACAAAGATGCCAAGAGAAGGACCTCGTACTTAATTGGGAAAAGTGCCATTTCATGGTCCGTGAAGGCATCGTTCTTGGACACTTAGTGCCCGAGAGAGGGATAGAGGTGGACAAAGCAAAGATTGAAGTCATTAAAAAAACTTGCACCTCCTATCAATGTTAAGGGAATCTGCAACTTTTTAGGTCATGTGGAGTTCTATCGGCGATTCATCAAAGACTTCCCAAAAGTCGCTAGACCCCTCACTAACCTACTAGCTAAAGAAGCTCCCTTTGATTTCGATGATGAATGCCTTAAATCATTTGAAACACACAAAAAGGCACTCATCTCTGCTCCAATCATTCAACCTCCCGATCGGACATTGCCATTCGAAATCATGTGTGATGCTAGTGATTTTGCCGTTGGTGCGGTCCTAGGCCAAACCAAATATAAAAAGCATCAATCAATAGTCTACGCTAGCAAAACTCTAACGGGAGATCAACTCAATTATGCCACAACTCAAAAAGAGCTCTTGGCTGTAGTTTTTGCTATCGATAAGTTTAGGTCCTATTTGGTTGGAGCCAAGGTCATAGTCTATACACACCATGCTGCCTTGAAGTATTTTCTAACCAAAAAGGATGCCAAACCAAGGCTAATCCGTTGGATTCCTCTACTCCAAGAGTTGGACTTAGAAATCAAGGATAAAAGGGAGTAGAGAATTTTGTGCCAGATCATCGTTCATGTATGGAAGTCACCCAAACCATGGACATTCCTATCAATGACTTCCTACGAGATGATATGCTTCTCAAGGTGACTAACTCTTAGCCTTGGTATGCGGATATCGTGAACTTCATGGTCACAAGATACGTACTACTAGGGGAAAACAAAAAGAAACTCATATATGAGAGTTGTATACACCTTTGGGATGACCCATACCTCTATCGAGTTTGTGTTGATGGCCTTCTCCGAAGGTGCGTCCCATCAATTGAAGGCACCAAGATTATTGAGAAATGTCATGCTAGCCCCTATGGTGGCCATTGCGGTGTTTACTGTACCCAGACAAAGATCTAGCAAAGTGGATTATATTGGTCTTCCATGTATGAAGATACAAAAGAATTAATTCGCAGATGTTGGAAATGCCAAAAGCATGGAGGAATCTCAGCTTGCAATGTGATGCCCCTAACATATAATCTACAAGTGGAATTATTTGATTTGTGGGGTATTGATTTCATGGGACCTTTCCCTAGGTCCTATGATTGCGAGTACATTCTGGTGGCTGCAGATTATGTGTCAAAATGGGTAGAAGCTTTGCCATGCAAGAATGTTGATTCCAAGCAAGCTAGGAAAATGTCCATGAGATCATTTTCCCACGCTTTTGCACTCCCCGTATGGTCATAAGTGATGGAGGGTCTCATTTCATAGATAAGACCTTCCGGAACTTTTTGAGGGAGCTTGGTGTCCAGCATAACATTGCTACCCCATACCACCAACAAACAAGTGGTCACGCACAAACATCTAATAAGCAAATTAAGAATATTCTGCAAAAGACCGTCTTGGAAATGGGAACGGGATGGAAGCATAAGCTACCCGATGCATTGTGGGCATACCGTACTGCCTAAAAAACTCCCATTGGCATGTCTCCTTTCCAACTTGTCTATGGAAAGACTTGTCATCTTCTTGTAAAGTTGGAACATAGAGCCTATTGGACCATCAAGCGGTGGAACATGAACCTTCACGAAGCAGGAAAACACCAATTGAAGCAACTCTCCGAGTTGGAAGAATGGAGAGATAAGGCGTACTATAGTGCCAAAATTGACAAGGAAAGAACTAAAAGGTGTCACGATAAGAGGATTACACATAAAAAGTTCAAACCCAGAGATAAAGTTCTACTCTTCAATTCCAGGGTTAAACTCTTTGGACATGGGAAGTTCAGAAGTAAATGGGAAGGACCCTTCACTGTAGTAGAAACCTCATCTCAATCATACTCCAAGGTGATGATGATCAGCTATTTAAAATGAATGGGCACTGTCGGTACCTAGCATACCGGGTACCCTCGCGCACAAGGTAGAGTCGCCTAGGTACCTCGCCTCCCAACAGGGACAGGTTCCGAGGGCGCCACGTGTTCAAAGAAACCTGGACCCGCCGACCTCTGATGGGAAGTCTGGGGTGCCCACGAGACATCCAAAAGGGGGAGCCCAGCTCCACCTTGACGACAAGCTCCCAGACAGCCACGTGTCCAGCAGGACGGGACCCGACCTCCTTCGCAGAGGTGAGCTCCCAAGCTGCCACGTGGCCCACGAAGTCGAGATCTGATCTCCTCAGCGGAGGTGAGCACCCGAGCTACCACGTGGCCCGCGGGGTGAGTCATGGCCTCCCCCACAGAGGTGAGCTCCCGAGCTGCCACGTGGCCCACAAAACGGGTGTGGCCTCCACAATGGCAGAGAGCTCCCCATCGGCCGCATGGTCAGTCCACTTGCCCTGAGCAGATAGTGGGGAAGTTAAGAGGGCGGTGCGCCTTATCTCCATCAAGCCTTGATGATATGCGGCTTCTCCAGGCGCATGGCGCGGCGCATGCCCAAAGTCAGGTACCGCTACGACTAATCGCATCACAGTGAAGGCGCCGCAGACCTAACCCCCTCCGCCATGTGGGTAGCTTACGGTGCCATGATAGTTGGATGGGACATTCTCTGCCAATATCAGCAACGGCGCGTGGGCTACTGACAACCCGGGTGGCAAGATGGCGAGTCCTCACGTCCGCGGTCAGAGCGATCTTTTAGAAGAAGCCTTAAATCTCTTAGGATAAGATCGCCCTGGGACCACCTGTCGGGCCCCGATCCCCACTTGTAAGGGGTCTGACCTTGTCTATAAAAGGCCCAGACCGCCATCGCTACAAGGAAAAGTATCAGAATCCCCGATACACACACACACTCGCATACACACCCACCAAGCAATACAATCCACCGTGGAGTAGGGTGTTACGCTCCTTGCGGCCCGAACCACATAAAAACTTGACCGTCTCATACTCTTCCGCTAGAACACTAGTTTGAGGCCTAAGCCCCGCCGAACAAGAACCTCCGCGGGCTACTCCTTAGCAGACCCGGGGGAAGTGTCGCATCGACCCTTCGACATTTGGCGCGCCAGGAAGGGGCTTTTTCCCTCAAAAAGTGGTAGCGCTTTCACCATCATGGTGTTCATCATGCCCGTACAAGGCGGTTTTTGCGTCCGTCGTCCGGTGACCAGGTTCGTCGCTCGAGCGGCGCTCTCTGGTCCGTCTCAACCCCGTGCAGGTACGACTGGCCAAAATGGCACGTTGGGACACGCCCCAGCTCAGTAGGCTCTACAAGAACCCACAACAGCGAGCCCATAGAGTGCTTTGGCGGTGGCCAGAGCTCTCCTCCACCACCCACCGTCGCTGAACGCCTCTCAGGGGGCGGCTCAATAGTGGGTCCAAGACATCAACCACTTCGTCGTCATAGCCATCAACTCCCCCAACAGGGGAAAGCACCTCGTGTCGCTGTCACGCACGCCGTCCATCGACCGTCACTCCGCCAACTCCCACTTCTCCAAGCCTACGAGCGTTGGACGGCTCCCCACGGAGGACCTCAGGGCGGAGCTTGACCGTCGTCAAGCTCACACGGACGGTTGTGTCATCATCGAGCGACAGCGAGAGAGGCGGCGTTCACGACGTGTCCTCCAATCGTCATTCAACCTTGACAATGAATATGGCCCTCAATGCCCTGTTCACGACGTGTCCTCCGTCCAAGGTGCGCTGCGGGTAACCCCTCCACCACCTGACTAGGAGTATGTCGGCTCAACAGCTCCCCTGCAGTACTCGGTGCAGCAGGATGTGCAGCAGTAGTACTTGGCGCAGCCAGTACCATTGCAGCAATGCATGGCACAACCAGTGCCACAACCGCAAGTCCAACAAGTGTCGCACGTCGTGCAGCAGACCCCCTTGGGGTATGCTGTCCCATCTGCCTCTCCGACGAGGCCCGTGGGAGGCTGCTCGGCGTTGGCTCGGCACCTCTGCTTTGCAATGTGTCCACGCAAGTTCCGACCACATATCCCGGAGAGATTTGATGGAAGCATCAACCCGGCGGAGTTCTTGTAGATCTACACTATGACGCTCCTTGCTGCAGGAGCGGATGAGACCACCCTGGCGAACTACTTCCCAGTCGCCCTGACTGGATCAGCCTGCTCGTGGCTGATGAACCTTTCCGAGGAGTCTATAACCTCTTAGGATGAGATGTGCCAACAGTTCACGGCGAACTTCGGCAGCTCCTATACGCGCCCCGGCCCGAGCTAGACCTCCACGCCGTGCGACAGCAACCAAAGGAGACGCTGAGATCATTCATCCAGTGTTTCTCCTAGGTACGCAACTCCATTCCCAACATCCCAAATGCTTTTTTCATAGTGGCATTTCGCCAGGGGGTGCGTGACCGCAAGATGCTCGAGAAGTTAGCTACGCACAACGTACAAGACATCTCTGAGCTCTTCTATGTCGCCAATCAGTGCGCAAGGGCGGCAGAAGGCCGCGACTGGCATGCTCAGCTCGCCGCCTGAGCGGACGGGGCCGGCCAGACTGGAGAGGAGCCGCTACCCCTGGTAGCGGCAAAAAGAAGAACAGGAACTGGGGTGGCTGCCAGAACAAGCCGCTGCATGGATCCCTTGTCACGGCAGCAACCGCAACTGGAGAAGGCAAGCCCCCACGCCCAGAGAAACACCCTCGTTAGCCACCTGCCACTGATGAAGACGTCGAGCCCTGCCCGGTGCACAAGATTCGCGAACACACCGCGAGTGAGTGCCAGGAGATAAAAAGGTGCGCCGAACGCTATTAAGAGCGGGCGCAGCAGCACCCAGACGGTGCCCCCTTCTGCCAACAGGGGGGAAAGCAGAAGGTCGAACCCAAGATCGACAATGACGAGGAGCTGGAGTACCAGAAGCAAGAGCGGGCCATCAAAGTGGTCCACCAAGATGAGGACTCTGACGCCAGCAGCGACAACGAGCGTCGCAAGATCGTCCACGTCATCTTCAGAGGGTCTTGGGATCACGCGTCCCGGAACGCGGTCAAGACCCTTCGTTGTGTAGTGGCTTCGATAGCCCCTGTACCTGCTCCGGCGCAGCACCACCGCTGGAAGGAGACGCCGATCAGCTTTGACGCCTCTGACTGTCTCAAGAACATGGTCAGGGTAGGGGTCCTACCTCTCCTAGTCTCCCCCACCATAGCTAACGTCAAGCTCCACTACGTCTTGATAGATGGCGGGGCCGGCCTTAACCTACTCAGTCATGCAGCCTTCGAGCAGCTGCAGATCCCGGTGTCCAAGCCGGCCCCCTGGAGCCAATTTTCGGGGGTGGGACCTAGGAGCATCATCCCGTACGGCAACATCCACCTGTGGGTGACCTTCGGGACACCTGACAACTACAGGATGAAGAACATCCTCTTCGACGTCGCCAATGTCAGCCTCCCCTTCAACGCCAACATCAGCAGGCCTTCCCTGTACCAGTTCTTGGTTGTAGCCCACTACGGGTACCTCATCCTGAAGATGCCAACCCCCTTCGGCGTCCTCAGGATCCGTGGAGATCGCACCGCTGTAGTGTTAACCTTGGAGCAACTCCAAGCACTCACGCCGGACCCAACACCAGTCCCGATCGGCGCTGGATCAAGTCGACCTCCGCCAAGCTCAGGACAGCGCAGAGCACCCGTCGCACCTCAGATGCAGCCCTCCGGCAGCATCGACACCTCCGCCAAAGCTGTCAAGCCCAGTCCTGACTCTGCTCGGACCACTCGCAAGACGGGTGGTCAAGGCAGGAAATAGGGATGCTCGCTCATCGCCCCTCTAAGTAGCTGTTGACAGCAAGGTTGCCCGCTAACCATTACAGCTACACATGGATCTATGGGCACCCCTATTGTAAATACTAGTCTTAGTAGAACAGTGTAAAGGATTTCGTAGGGCTTAGGAGCAGCACTAAGGACAACCAAGCACCGGGGGGGGGGGGGGGGGGTCAGGCCCAGAGTGTGCAACCAGCTTAGCTTGGTTCCGAACTCTAAGCCTGTGCACCCTGCCTCCCCCCATCATCCGGAGGCAAGCTGTTGCCCTAGTAAAAGCTGGTCTCCCCCTATGAACTCCTATCAAAAATCACTGTTTTACTTAAAGGCTTCTTAAAATTTTGTCCATCTACTTATGCATTAAGTTTATGAACATGCCACACTAAGACTCGTTTATTGCGTATTAGTTTATATGCGCGATTGTACACTCTATAGCTCACCTATGAAGGAGTCATGCAGTCCTAATGAAGGCGGGTCTGCTTGAGGTACCTGCGGTGTATGAGGGGTTCTTCTGGCCCCTCTCTTCATTAGGGACCTGTGACGCCAGAAGGTTCCCCAGGAACGGCTTGTGCCGAGCAGGAGGTCTAGGGGGTAACTGCTTAGCCTGGTCCTGTACCCTAAGTGTACACACCCTGCCTCCCAGCGCTACAGCCAAGTATTGAGTGCCAGAAAGCTCACACAGGACGACAGGAGTCGGGCCCCGGAGCACCAACACACTGAATTACCAAGGCCCCGCAAATCAGCCCAGGGCAGTAACGCATGACAGAGCTAAGGGAGAGCTACAGGTAAATCAACGAGCAAACTAGTCCAAATTGCTTCTATCATATGTGCAGAACAGCCCGCGCTAGAGCATCCATCTCCAGCACCTCCCAAGGGTCTTGCCGTCGACGTCTCTACGACGATGGTGGAAGACGCAGAAGCATCCAGCTCCGGCACCTCCCAAGGGGCCTGCCATCGACGTCTACATGAGGATGGTAGACGACGCCGGAGCATCTAGCTTCGGCACCTCACAAGGGGCCTGCCGTCGACGCCCCAGAACGTCAACGACAGCACCAAGCGCGGATAAATGAGTAAACCCTCCTGCCCAGCTCTTGTTGCTAACAAGGTTCCCTTGCGATAGCCTATAAACCAGGGGCCTGCCCTCGATGATTCTACGACGATGGTGGACGACGCTGGAGCATCCAGCTCTGGCACCTCCCAAGGGGCCTGCCATCGACATCTACACGAAGATGGTGGACGATGTCGGAGCATCCAGCTCTGGCACCTCCCAAGGGGCCTGCCGTCGACGTCTACACGAGGATGGTGGACGACGCCAGAGCATCCAGCTCTGGCACCTCACAAGGGGCCTGCCGTCGATGTCCCAGAACGTCAACGATAGCACCAAGCACGGATAAGTGATTAAACCCTCCTGCCCCGCTCTTGTTGCTAACAAGGTTCCCTTGTGATAGCCTATAAACCAGGGGCCTGCCGTCAACATCTACACGAAGATGGTGGATGATGCTGGAGCATCTAGCTCTGATACCTCCCAAGGCGCCTACCGTCGACGTCTACACAAAGATGGTGCACGATGCCAGAGCATCCAGCTCTGGCACCTCCCAAGGGGCCTGCCATCGACGTCTCTATGACAATGGTGGACGACGCTGGAGCATCCAGCTCCGGCACCTCCCGAGGGGCCCGCCGTCGATGTCTACACGAGGATGGTGGACGACGCCGGAGCATCCAACTCCGGCACCTCACAAGGGGCCTACCGTCGACGTCCCAGAACATCAACGACAGCACCAAGCGCGGATAAGTAATTAAACCCTCCTGCCTCGCTCTTGTTGCTAACAAGGTTCCCTTGCGATAGCCTGTAAACCAGGGGCCTGTCCTCGACGATTCTATGAAGATGGTGGATGACGCCGGAGCATCCAGCTCTGGCACCTCCCAAGGGGCCTGCCGTCGATGTCTACACGAAGATGGTGGACGATGTCGGAGCATACAGCTCTGGCACCTCCCAAGGGGCCTGCCATCAACGTCTACACAGAGATGTGGACGACGCCAAAGCGTCTATCTCTAGCACCTCACAAGGGACCTGCCGTCGACGTCTAGGAACATCAAAGATAGCACCAAGTGTGGATAAGTGAGTAAACTCTCCTACTCCGCTCTTGTTGCTAACAGGGTTCCCTTGCAATAGCCTGTAAACCAGGGGCCTGTCGTCGACGTCTCTACGACGATGGTGGACGACGCCGGAGCATCCAGCTCCGGCACCTCCCAAGGGGTCTGTCGTCGATGACTCCACGACGATGGTGGAAGACGCCGGAGCATCCAGCTCTGGCGCCTCCCAAGGGGCCCGCTGTTGACGACTCCGCGACAATTGTGGACGATGTCGAAGCATCCAGTTCCGACAAATGGTGGCGCTACAACACTCCAAACACCCCCACTCCACTGGGGGTCAGTTCAAGAAATTCCGCGATCAAGTGGTAGATGTGCTTAGCCAACTAACCACATCTACCAAGAGGCCTCTAAGGGGATCCACATGCAGAAAATCAACGGACGACACTTTGGCCATGTCAATTGTGCAAATTGTTGGTCCTGAGAAGCCAACGAGCTCAACAACAAAGGTTATGCAAATCCTTATGTAGCTAAGGACTCAGAGCAACAGATGAGAAGCATAGAGACAATACAAGAAGCCAAACACAAATTCGAGTTCATTAAGGAATTCTTTACAAGGGAGGGTGAACCCCGAATACAAAAACCAAGCTACCAGCCTCAGCCCCGACTGAACTGCGCTACGACATGTTTGGCGGCTTCCTTAACCTCAACCGCTGTTGTCGCCTTGCGTTCCTCAACAGGGCCTTCAAAAACTGGCTCCAGTGGCAGATCAGGGTACCGGCTCCGGTACCACACCAAGACATGGGATTCCACCGTCTCCACCGCCACCCTACCCTCAGCTTCCAGACGTTGAGCCAGCTGACGCTCCTGCAGATCAAGCTCCCGGCCGTGGCGCTCTGCTGCCTGCTCCGTGGCTTGAACGTCAAGATTGTGCAGGAGGAGTTCGTGACGCTCAACTAGGTGATGTGTCTGATCCCGCACCAAATTGCTCTCCCGGACCTCAAGGTCTTCGAGGCGGGACTGCAGTCTGTCCCGATCGGCCTCAGCCCGGGCCATCGTTGCCTGCGCTGCCACCTCCTGTTCGACGACAGCAGCCTCCCTCTTGGCAACAGCGGCTTCTTGGTGACTCAGGGCCTCTCAATCGGCAGCAAGAGCGTGCAGGCGGGCGTTAGCAGCGTTGTTGGCTGCCTTGGCGTTGGCCAGAATCTTTTGGGTCATGGCGTCTGAGACCCTCACCAAGCGGTGCCTCACCTCCAGTTCCTTGCTTTCCTTCTGGTACTTCGCCTTCGCCTCGGCGATCCTGGAGCTCAGGAGACCCTCCCAGCCTCGGAGGCACTCCCCCTCGGCACGCAGCTTCTCCCACTCCACGGCAAGAGCCTCTTGCGCCCGACGGAGGTTGCATTGCACCTGAAGGATGCTGGATTGTGTCAAGTCCATGACGTCAGAAAGCCGCTCCGGCTGCGCCGAAGTCAGGGAAGGTCGTCCGATAATCATCTCGGGGACCCCTTCCTACCGTAGCGGTGAAGGCAAGGCCACCAGCACTGGGGATCATGCCCCCAGAGTCTGAGCAGGAGTTACGGTGCCACCTGACACAGCAGGGCCACCATCGCTCAGAGAGCCGCCCGCCGAATCGGCAATAGTGGTGGTCAGACTCCCAGCCCCTGGAGTCGGCTCCGACATTGCCTCTGCCACGATGGCCGGAGGTGCCTCTACCATGATGGCCGGAGGTGCCTGTGCCACGACGGTCAGAGGCGCCTCAGGCGTGACAGCTGGAGATGCAACCGGAGATGCTTCACTACCCACGCCGGGCATAGACGCTGGAGCAGCGCTCCCCTGAACAAGATCGACAGGCTGCCCCACCAGCACAGTCGTAGCATCCTCGGCCGCCTTCAAAGCACTTCCGGGCACTACCCCCAGTGGTAGGGGCCTCACAACAGCTGACGTAACCCTGCAAATCAAGATCAAGCCCTGACCAATCAACATAGGCAGGCGAGATAGTAGAGCAAGCGTTGGCAAGAATGCCTTACCGACGTCCCCGGAAGCTCTAGTGAGCCTCCACTTTCAGCGACTCTGAAGTCGCAGGCCCTAGCGATGGCATAACAGGCGATGCCATCCCGGCAGGGCCTCTGCCAAAACAACCAGCAGTGCCATCGCACTGCGTCGGTGTGCTTCCACCAACACCGACAGAGCCACCGCCTGAGACGCCAATGATGTCGGGTCAAGGCCTTTTTTGCCTGAGGCTCCGTAGGTGTGATGCTGTTGGAGTCCCCTATGGCACCCTGGACCGCGCAGGCGACGGGGATGCTAGATGACGTGCCGACCACCAACGACGGTGGAGCCACCACTTGACGGACTGAACCTCCTCCCGAAGAACCGCTAACGCCAGGTACTGAACAAGGGCACACCGGTGGACGCTGACTTGGAGCGAAGGCCATCTGCGGTGGCGCCCTCGGTGGCGACCAAGGGCGTTTCTCCTTCACGGCCTCGATCACCAGGGCCTTCCCTTTGCCTACATCAGGGACCAGCTCCTTGCCTTTCCCCCCAGTAGCGGGAGCCTCCTCCGCCCCAAAAGCTTCGGAGCCTAAAGAAGGTGCGGACTCCTCCGAAGAGTCGACGATGGCCAGGCCCCGGCTCTCATTGCCAACCTACCGCGGCGCAAGGCCAATCACATCCAAGTTGGGCATCTCCTTCGGAACCTTCATCCGAAGGTCCCCATCTGTGCAAAGCGGTGGGCAAGCCTGCGGAAGGTTGAGGACGTCGTCTGACAGCAGGTCGTCGCATGCCTTGGACATTACTTCAAACACCTCCTGTGGGGTCGTCTCTGTGTTGCGACCCCTCAACAAATTGGTACCATCTTGGATCCTGAAGTAGAGCCACGCAGGGCAGCAACGGTGCTGGAGAGGGGCTAGACGGTGGCGAACGAAGTCGGCCATCACTGACATCTCCGATAGGTCGTGGTCCACCAGGAATCGGATCCTCTCTATCATTAGCGTGTACGCCGCCTCAAGCTCTGGGCGTTCCTCCCAGGCCACCTTCCTAATCGTCGGCCAGCCGGTGGGCAGGACCGTGCGATCGTGGGCGTCGGCATGTACGACCACCCTGTCACTCCTCCGGCCGGGCCACTTCGCCGAGGAGAGCGGAGTAATGTACTTAAAGGGGGTGTTGGCCCGATGCTGGAAGCAGAAGCCACCAAGGAAGTTGGCTTTGTTCTTCTTCTCGGTCCGCCTCAGCACGAAGAACTGCCGGAACACCGGCACGCATGGGCACACCCCGACAAACATCTCTCAAAAATGAGAGAACACAACCGCCGCCACCAGAGAGTTCAGCAACAGGTGATGGAGCTGGAGCCCAAGGACATCCAGGAGTTTCATCAGGAAGGAGGAAACAGGAGGTACGAACCCGGAGTATGCGTATGCCTGGAAGAAGACGATCTCCTTCTCCCCCAACTCCAGTGGCAAGGAGCCGGGGCGGATCAAATCCCGTTGTTCCTTGTCCTCCCAGCCGAAAAGCCGCCTGTCGGGTGAGACATCCTCCATCCGAGAAGGAGGCAGAGCTGAGTCCATTGGAGCAGGGGGTTGAGAACCTCAAGGATGGGCAGACACACAAGGAGGGAGTCGAAGGCTCAAATGCTTGGGACGTGCGGAAGAAAGGGAACTCCATTGCCCACAAAGGTACCTTTTAAAGTACCCTAGTGGCATTTTGGTGCACTGTGCAAATTTGAGCGGGCTCCAAATCAACAGCTCGTAACACGGTGTCCAAGACGAGCAGGCCCAGGTCCCTCATCAGAAAAGCCAGCCCGAGCAGTTCCCCGCCAGAGAAGGCAACCCGGCAGTTCCTATAAAGACGGAAGTGGAAGCAGCAAAAGTGCGGCAGGCGCCTTGGGAACTGTCGCGATAACGTTGCAGCGAGCAAAGATCCCGTCGCCACGACCCCTCAACCAAAGAGGGACGCATGGTCACAGCAGCAAAAGAGCGCACCGCTTCAACTGATCAAGACAAAAATTAAAAGACCACGCCGGAAAACAGGATAAGGCCCCACCCTCAGGCTCGTCGCCTCACCCCAAGGTGGACCCAGGGGCCACTATCGGTACCCAGCATACCGGTACCCTCGCGCACAAGCTAGAGCCACCTAGGTACCTCGCCTCCCAACAGGGACAGGTTCCAAGGGTGCCACGTGTTCAAAGAAACCTGGACCTACCGGCCTCTAATGGGAACTCTAGGGTGCCCACGAGACATACAAAAGGGGGAGCCCAGCTCCACCTTGACGACAAGCTCCCAGGCAGCCACGTGTCCAGCAGTACGGGACCCGACCTCCTCTGCAGAGGTGAGCTCCCAAGCTGCCACGAGGCCCACAAAGTCGAGACCTGATCTCCCCAGTAGAGGCGAGCACTCGAGCTACCACGTGGCCCGCGGGGTGAGTCCTGGCCTCCCCCACTGAGGTGAGCTCCCGAGCTACCACGTGGCCCACAAGACTGACGTGGCCTCCACCATGGCGGAGAGCTCCCCAGTGGCCGCATGGTCAGTCCACTTGCCCTGAGCTGATAGTGGGGAAGTTAAGAGGGCGGTGCGCCTTGTCTCCATCAAGCCTTGAAGATACGCGGTGTTGACGGCTCCTAAGATATACTAACAAATCATCCCTGGCAATGGCGCCAGAAATGCTTGTTGGTATTTCTTAACACCACAGATCATCTCCGGTAAGGAGATGAGATCCGCAAGCGCACGGAAGATACCGTTGTAGCATTTCACCCATGAGTATTCCCAAGGGTATCGTATTTATCCCAAAGGAAGGCAATGGAGTAAAGTATATACTACTCTTATGGTCAAGCTATGGGATACTAATCCATTATTCGGACAGGGGTAAGTTGATAATAGGGGTAGTGTGACACCTAGGCAATCTATTCTAAAGGGTAAAATGGGTCCTAAAGAGAGATTGCATTGAGAGTTAAGGAGTTGCTCCTACAATGCTCCTAATACATATACACAGCCTAAGGTAGATACTAATGGTCATGTCAAAGATGAATTCCTATGCAATGCTATTCAACACATCGGGCACGGGCTTACCCCTAGCAATACTAGGGCGACTCCCGCCAAGAGTTTGTGGCATAGCCGAACGTGGAGGATTACAAAGGACAGATAGGGATGTCACCACCTACTGCCTACCTCTTCAATCCGTGGGTCTACGAGACATCCAACGCTACATAAATACCCTAGCACCATGCTAGCATACTAAGCAAATACCTTAGGAGCCATGGCACAAGCCATCCTAAGGCAATGACTAACCTAAACATCGTTGAACCAATGTTGAAGCATAGCATAAGTCATTCATATTAACATAATCATATCATAACTACATAGACTATAGTGGGGGTCTGTAGTGTTTATGACTATAAGATGTGATCATGATAGTGAAATCATAAAGACTATACCTTCCACATACATGGACTCCACAATCAAACAAGAAACGCTTTCTCCAAGTATACGTATAAAAGAAGACTAAAGATAATATCTTTATTGAGCACAAAGTCACAAATACAAGAAGGAATACATAAGCCATACCTTTTCCAATGTGGAATTGGGAAGAGAGACTTCTTCTACTCCTTTCCAAATTTGGACTTGGGGCTAGAGGCTCTCCTCTCTACATCCTAACTCCTCTAAGAACTATGGAAGATAGTGTATACAATAGAATGATGCCCAAGTGGTGTGTGTTGAAGTGAGGGGTAGGGGGTCCTATTTATACTAGTGTTGAGGTCGGTTCCCGCCACCAAAAGCGCGTGAATCCGTCACCATTGAATCCAGGGAGCCGGGAGGAGCCAACACGTGGAGGCTGACCAAGTTTGGTGCAAAGACCAGGTCGGCCGACCCCCTGGTTCAGCCGACCTGGTCATTGCACCGTTTCTCGTGTGCTTTCTCTAGGTGGCTGATAGGTGGGTCCCATTGATGTATATGGGTGATACACCGTTGGATCTCCTTGGATACTTCTGTTTGTGGGCCATTTGATCCATGGGATGCCACATGTCGTCGTCTAATTGGCTAGGATGATATTTTATAGGATCGGTCCCTCTACATTTCCTCATTTCCTGCATAAAATGTTGCATACACATATTTCTCCAAGTCCAAGTAGAATTGGGTTAGATAGAAAGGTGATGTGTGCAAGAAATGACAAATCCTTCACATAATTGAGTTAAATTGATGGATGAAATTGATATATAACAGCCGTCAACATGCGGCTTCCCCAGGTGCATGGCGCGGCGGACGCCTAAAGTCAAGTACCGCTACAACTAATCGCATCACGGTGAAGGTGTCGTAGGCCTATCCCCCTCCGCCAAATGGGTATCTTACGGTGCCAGGGACAGTTGGATGGGACATTCCCTACCAATATCAGAAACGGCACGTGGGCTACAGACAACCCGGGCGGCAAGACGGCGAGTCCTCACGTCCGCGGTCAGAGCAAGCTTACAAAAGAAGCCTTAGATCTCTTAGAATAAGATTGCCCTGGGACCACCTGTCGGGCCCCCGGGACCCCACTTGTAAGGGGTCCGACCTTGACTATAAAAGGCCCGGACCGCCATCGCTACAAGGAACAAGTCTCAGAATCCCCGATACACACACACACTCGCATACACACTCACCAAGCAATACAATCCACCGTGGAGTAGGGTGTTACGCTCCTTGCGGCCCGAACCACGTAAAAACTCGACTGTCTCATACTCTTCCGCTAGAACACTAGTTTGAGGCCTAAGCCCCGCCGAACACAAACCTCTGCAGACTGCTCCTTAGCAGATCCGGGGGAAGTGTCGCATTGACCCTTCAACAGACACCGACTCAAATTATTTCTGCAATCTCAAGAGGAGGAGGCAGAAAAGGAAATTGACGTGATAAATCTTATTGATTTTCACGCTGTTTCTTTAAATTATGTCTAAATTCTCTGCGTCCAATTAATGGGCCCATTCAATTATTCATCTATGGGGCCCATTAAGCCAACCCACGAAAACTTAGCCTGAATGGATCCAGGAAGGGTTCGGCCGACCTCCCCCTTGCGCCGTCAGCTTTCTATTTTCTCGCGTGGACTCTCCTGACGTATCCCAACTAGACTCTCGGTGCTATTGTGCTTTCCCCACTTATATATTGATGGGAATAGAGAGGAGAAACTTGCACCATCTAGAAAAACCCATCTCCTGTTCCTCCCATCCAAGTCATGGCCAACAAGAAAATTGTGCCTCATCCCCACTCTAGCTCAACTTTCAACCTGAGCGGAGACATCACGCCGACCAATGACAACTCTCCCTCACTTTGGAGTCCGTCATGGCATTAGATGTCGTACCTCTCGCCATGATCACGCCACCGACAATGACTCCCCGTGGGCATAGCACCATGCCTCGTGGTGCTGCACGATCGCTCT
This sequence comes from Tuctoria greenei, assembly GCA_036927565.1. Classification (NCBI taxonomy): domain Eukaryota; kingdom Viridiplantae; phylum Streptophyta; class Magnoliopsida; order Poales; family Poaceae; genus Tuctoria; species Tuctoria greenei. The sequence goes on along the minus strand of JAYESD010000012.1, from coordinate 99,047,283 downwards.
CCCCTCGGAGGATGCCCATGAAGTCGACGATGCTTGCACGTCGTCCGACTATGGTTGGCCTTATCAGTCAAGACCCATCTTTTTCCTAAAAAAGACGAGTCTCTCCCAACATTGCATCCTGGCGAGGAGTTCATGTACACTCTGAAGACCAAGGACGGTGATGTAGTGAGCCACCACAACAAGTCGCCTACGCATACCTCACCTAAGCTTGTGGGAGACCAACTTATTATCCATGGGGTGCACAAACCTAAAGGAGGCTATGCAGAAGGATTCTTCAAGCAAATGGATAATTTGGCGATGGAGGAATCGACGAGCTCATTACCCTCCAAGATTAGACGTCACCTCTCGCCACCTGCCATCAGAGGGCCACCTGACCAATTTGAGGACAGTTATGGGAAATCTCCTCGTACCCCCAAAGTGGCACAACTTTCTAAGGAGTTAGCTTCTCTCCGTTTGGAGAACAAGAAGCTATCAGACTTAGTGGCTGAAGGGCACGTTGAGAGGGCAGAACTGAAGGATGAACTCATATCCCTCAAGGAGGAGATTGGTGGTTTTTGCCGTGTCATGGGCGCCAAGCTGAGGCGCATATGAAATGCCGTCGATAAGCCCGACATCTACAACGCTCCTTAGTTTAGATGTCTCGACCGCATAAGATGCTTACTAGCTTAGTTTAGTTTTATTCCATTAAATTTAGATTGAATAATGTAAGCATCCCCATATTTTGAGTTAAATAAAGTGAACTTACCATTTCATCTAACCCGGTAAAGTTCTCCCTTTAGTTTATTTGTGTTGAGTAAAGAATCCAGGGAACAAGTGTTGGGGAGGCACCCCAAATTCGTGAAATTCCGACGTGCAAAGAAATAGTGTTGCATCTCGAAACACGTTGTAACCGAACATACAACTCGACACGTCGAAACAGAGCAACAGAGAAGCCAGAAGGGGGTCGGCCGACATGGTGTGGGCCCCACACATCCCCGTTTCGTTCCACAAATTCAGTTTGGATCTCTTACTCTTGAATTTGCATGCTACATTACTGTTTGAGCTGATTTAATATTTAATACTAAATTTGTGAAATCAATTCAACTCGACAGTTAAAATTTGGTAGCCAAAATTTGCTTGAGCTGAAAATTTGAATACTTCATATTTCGATTTACTGCCTTGTTTATGATTCCCACAAGCAAAATAGGAAAAAACACGTCATCTAAGTATTTGACTAGTGTGATATGGTAAATGAGTTATTCGAGGAGATATCTCTTTGCTTGAAATTGATTTTGATGTTTGCACAATTTGGAGTCTTGAACTTTGTCCGATTCTCTCATTGGAAATTTAAATACCCACCACGGCCATATGATACAAATTCTTGAAGACTACATGCATATGCTACTTTACCTTTCATTGAACTTTGTCAAACTCATGACCCAATTGAGTGACATGCATGAAACTTTGACTTAGAAATTCTTGTGCACCTTACTCATGCAAAATTTCTCACATTGAGAATTTGTATCCTTCATTCATCCACCCAATAAAGAAACTCCATACATTTTAGTCATCAATTTTCTCTAGAAAAACAAAAAGGAATAGAAGACATGGCTATGCAAAAAAAAAAAAAAGAGAAGAAAAGAAAGTAGCCATGTTTCATCCTTAAAGAGTGAAAACATTGGAGCCCACCTTTATCCACAACATTACTATGCACAAATATTTTCTTTGTCAGTTTGTTTGTTGCATAAGTCTCTCATAGGATCAAGTTTTTTACTTAGTAATATATGAATTGCACTGTGTGCCACAATTATCCCTACCAAGCTCCAGATATAGCCATATTTAGTATAGGGACAAATTTGCACAACATGCCAAGGTGAGGATAAAAACACTCTAAGAGACTTGAGAGATTCCAACTGAGAGATAAGGGCAATTGTTTCTTTGACCTTCCAAATATAGTAAATCGTCAGATCATTTCGGCAGGGGAAGATCCAAGAGAACTACATTCCAACCATTTCACTCTTTAAACACCCAAGATCGATGTGGTAGCCACATTTCACAGAGAGAATTCATGAATTGGGATATTGTAGGATTTAAGAGCACGTGTAAAGCTACCAGAGGGGGTGAATGGTAGGTTAAAACTTTTTAGCAGAAGAAACGAAACATCCCGCGATAGAAAACCGATCTGTTAAGGAAATTGTGTGTGCGACTAATCTAAACATGTTCAACTGTGACAAAACTAGTATCGATTGTAGAGAATGAAGTCACGAAGACTTAACAACAAGAATCACGAAAATACGTCAAGAGAAACTCAAGTTACCATTAAAAGATCGAACAAAGGTCAATCTGTCCTACCCGAGAAAAAAAGTTTTGGAACACTTCAAAGAAACTCATGTAGATCAGAAACCACAAATCCAATGATGGTGAAAATTTCACATATGATAGAAAATCAAATTGTGAAGACAACCCAAAAAAAATCACGTCAATTGGATCTGTAAAACTCGAGTTATGATAAAAACACCGAAGCAAGATAGTGTTGTGCAGAAACTTGGCGAGAAAGATTTGAAGAAAACAAGTCGGACGAACAAGGCACAAAAGTTCCTTTCAACTATGAATGTTATTCAATAGAACACAAGAAGAACATCCCAAAAGTCATCTACCACAAGCTCTGACCTCCCTTGCTTATATAACCAGCCCTTAGGCCAACCCAAACCTAACTAGTACTCTAATCCTGCTCAATTCACAAATCGAAGCATTCCATAACTGCGCAAGACTCTTCTATACGCAGATAGAAGCAATCTTAAGACTTCCAAACACCGTAGGAACGTATCCCACATTCCTAAAACAACTCAAATTCGTGACCCACACGAAATCCTATCATAACCAACTCAAAACGTTCCATATTTGAGTCAAATACGACTCAGCCGCAGCTTGAGTCCATAACCTAGTCGATTGGACCTTTCTGACCAATTCTTTACGTCCACATCTCTTCATCCCGCCTCATAACCATGTAGCCGCGTCCATGTACTCCTTGTAAACGTGCAAACATCTTCCAACGATGTCCACGATACCTTCATATGCATTGTTCTTGATTCAAACATGCTACGTGACCTCCCGATCAACTCAACCACAATTCCTCCCGAACTTGGTTGTTGAACCTCATCTTCTCCCTAAGACTATTTCAATGGAACCCGTCACCAGCCATGTCTTGAACTCAAGCAACACCTGCACATGAATAAACAACCAATACTACCGAGCACAAGTACTCGACTTGACTCTCGTTAGTTCCGATAACCACAACACTTTACGTGAGAACCTCACATAAGCATGTTGCAAACCACATCAAAATGATATCAGTCATAACCACCAAAAGACACCAAAAACTTAGTAAAATAATACTAAGCAAACTTTCCATAATCCAAAAAGCAAGTTTGAAACATTGCAAATTAAAAGCAGAACCACTGCGATCAAGCTCCGAACCTTGCCAAAGCTAACCGAACCTTGAACCGGAGCTTACCAAAACTAACAAGATCTAGCGCCGGAACTTACCATGGCTAGCGGGACCTAGAGCCGGAGCTAACCAAAGCTAGTCGAACCTAGCGACGGGGCTTACCAAATCTAGTCAGACCTAGAGTTGGAGCTAACCAAAGCTAGTCGGACCTAGACAAAGAAGTCGGACCTAGCCAAAGCAAGTCGGTCCTTACGTCGGACCTTGCCGGAGCTACCCAAAACAAGCCAAACCTATTGTTGGACCTTGCTGGAGCTCGGACCTAGAGTCGGACCTTGATGATAAAGGTGTTTTGGTAGTATTCAAAACTTTTATCACCATAGCCAATGTATTCAGCACACATAGGTCTCACAAGTATGAGTTGAAATATCTAGTATTCTCTTTTTCTAACTTATAGCACATTTATGACAGCACCTTAGTTCTTTTTCTTGGCTTCACTCGAGGACGAGCAAAGGACTACGTGTTGGAGAGTTTGTTGATGGTCCTTAAGTGCCATATTTAGACCGTCAATTCACCTCATAATGTGCACAAAAGAGAAACACAACATAGTGGTAGGTTTAAAAACTAACCAATTCCACAAGTGTTGGTGATTATTTGTATGCAGGTGAATTTAGACCCAAAATGCCAAGACATGCAGGGAGTAATCCATAAAATTGGATTTCAACAAAATCAGCCGATGCCACGTGTCACCACATGGATCAAATAGCCCACAACACTTGGCAGAGACCTAGAGGAAGCACACTGCAAAAGGAGCCAAGACAAGGTCGGTCGACCCCCCTATTCGGCCGACTAGGTCCTGGCGCCAAACGCGGTCAAACGCCACGTGTGGGCTCCTCCCGGCTTGAAGAAGTCATGGGTGACTGATTCACGCACAATTGGTGGCGGGAACCGACCCTTCTCCCCCCTATAAATAGAACCCCCACCTCACTTCACACACACACACACCAAAAGTTGAGAATAGAATACCACTCCATAGGTTTAGAGTAGTCCTAGAGGCTGCCAAGTAGAAGGAGAGTGTGGTGAGAGTTTAGGAGAAGGAGGCTTGGGCTTGTCAAGTCCCTCTTCTACACTTGTATCCCTACAAAGATGTACTCAAATCAAGTAAGTCCTTTGTGAATTCAATTCAAGTTTGATTCTCAATTTGTAGTAGTTTGCACAAGTAGTTACTTGTGGGTTTATTGCTTTAATTTATTAGAGGCTTTAGTTGTAGCTTTGTGTTTGAAATAACTAGAGTTGTGATTTAGAACGTAAGTGTGGTGCTTAGGTTAGAAATCACCAGTGAATATCTTGTAGACCCACAGACTGAAGAGGTAGGCAGTAGGTGGTGACAACTTTATCCGTCCTTTGTAATCCTCCACGTTCGGCTATGCCATAGGCTCTTGGCGGGAGTCGTCCTAGTATTGCTAAGGGTAAACCCGTGTCTGAAGTAAGCATCTACTGCAAATTATTTTGAACTAGAATCAATACTTTGAATTCCTGTCTCTTCCTTGTCTACAAAACAACTTTGTGTCCTTGGGTGAATTAGTTCGTAAGTTTACACACACGTTCCTTGGATTCGATACCCTTGGAATACTCTCTTAAGGGGAAGTGCTACACAACAATTTCCGTGCGCTTGCGGATTTTTATCAATGGCAGCAACCACGTACTAGTAGTAACCTTCTGATCTTTCGAACCAATAATCTTCAGCAGGTTGATACGGTAGGATGATAGAAACAACTTTGTGTCCTTGGGTGAATTAGTTCATAAGTTTACACACACATTCCTTGGATTTGATACCCTTGGAATACTCTCTTAAGGGGAAGTGCTACACTACAGTTTCCGTGCACTTGCAGATTTTTATCTATGACGTAAGAAACGTCAACAATATGCAAGGTGGATAATGGGTGAGTGGAAAATAAATATGCAAAGGGTGTGATACAATTTACCTCAAGTGGGGGTTCTACCCCAAGCTTCTTCTTTACTCACCTCCGTGATGAGGGTTGAACCCTTGATGACGGAAGTATGCAGCAAGATGGGCTTGTTGTTGTAGTAGCATGGAGTTGAAGTTGGTGAATTGAGTGTCTATGTGTTGTTGCCAATCCTGGGTACCTTGGACATGCCCTTGGAGAGTGTTGTAGATGTCACCCGTTCTCACTTCAAGCTCTTCCATAGGTCTAGTGAGATCCGTCATTCCTTGGCTATAGTCATGATGACTTCTAGCTGAAGAGGAACGACGTCTTCTCATGGATGATGGAGACAAGCTGCTAGAGTTTGAAGTGGATAGGGGCGGCTCCCATGTGGCACCTGGCCATCCATGCCAACACGGACCTTCGGTCTCATACGATGGAGGTTAAGTCCGGATACATCCGAGTGCATCACCCGTTGGGTTCTCTTCCTCTTCGTACTCATGGATTGTGGAGGTTGTCGGAGGCATGGCTGCTCTCCTAGTACGGCTTCTAGTTACCCTGCAAGAGACATTGTTTCTTCGTGCTTCCTTAATGGGAAGAAGGTCAATGGTTAGCCTCTGGTATTTGTACAAATGATAATCCGGGTTAGGTAATCGAATTTCATTGACAAAGCAGGGATAATAAAATAACAAAAAGCCATCTTGATCATGCTTAAGGGTATGTCCTTGCACTAAATAATCTTCATTAGTTAATTCTATTTCATTTTCAATATACTCAAATGAAGAATATTCCAGTGCTCCTACCGTAGTAGCAATACGAGTAATCAATGAAGTGCATTCAATTGGCCCTGTTCTTGGAATGTAATCTAACCATTGTATCATCATGGCAATAACTGGAGCAACTTTTATCTTTTTAGTCATGGCAAATAAAATTTTCAACTCATCATCACAAATTATCCTTAAGTCTCCTCTAGGGAACATAGTCATAGCCACCCATCTATGCATGAAGCGTAAAGTAGGGTTGTGTAAGTGGCTATTTCTAGGTGCACTACATCTGACCTCACAAGTTAAATCTTGCAAAAAACTATGTTTGTTAAGCTTAGGCAAAGCGTCTAAATCCAGCAAACATCGTCTATGGAAGCCCAGGATTTCACTTAATTCTTTCCATAGGATATTGTATTATTTTTGAAATAATCTAAAAGTAAAATCAAATCCTATTTGAGTGTGCAAAGGAATTTTATGGAGAGAAGGCGAGAACCTCTCTCCTCTATGTGAGCAAAGTTTTCCCATCCTAGTGCATGCCAAATGGAAAAGAATTCAGAATCCATACCTATTTTGGAGATCCAATCCGGATCATAAGCGTTTGTATGAGAAAACTCACGATCTTGGAGGAGCATACGTGATTGATCTTCATCTTCACTTTATATGTCAAGGTCATCGTCGCGAAGAAGTTGATGAGGGTTGCTTCTCTCACCCATGGGAGTGTCCTCACCTACACTCCTCCACCGTGAACTTGGTGTAGCAACGGAAGATGGGCGTGCACTTGAGTCTTCACCATAGCTTGAGCTTGCAGCCTCCTTCCTCTTTACAAACAACCTCTTCATCCCTTTTATGGCCTATGGACACAACAAACAAGAACACAACAAGGCAAAAACTTGAAAGAGGCGATGTTAGTGAAAGCAAAAACTCCAACGAATTTTCCCTTGAAGAACTTGAGACCAAATTGCAAATGCAAGCAAAGGTAAATCTTTTTGAGTTGGGAATTGATAAAGAGCACTTCGATGAAGAGCAAAACAAAAACAATATGAGCAAGAGTGACTTTGGGGAGGTATAAAATGAGGTGAAGTGTGAGGTGGGGTGCCCCTCATGGCCACCATTTATAGTGTGCACTCCCCAACGGTCACTAGGGTACCAAATGTAATCATTGAAGGAGAGAGAGCCAAAATGGCTCCTTCCGCTAGTCGGTCGAATAGGGGGATTGACTGAACTGACAAGTGGGCCCCCCTATTCTCCCTTTTGGCAGGTGGCTCCCCAACGGCTATGGGATTAGCACATTAGTGAATTACCACTTTTGTAGATCAGAAAATTGTTTTCCGAATAAAAACTTTTTTTAAAACCCAACAATTTTCTTTTTGTGAAAAGAAATAAAAATGATAGTTGAGAATATAAGATTCTCAACTTACTAAGAAAATCAAATATGCAGTGAGGAAAAACCAAACTAAATGGGGGATACCAAATAAAGAGAAAAGAAAAACAAAGAAAATGATGACTACCAATTTAACCTATTGGCTAGGTCTCACAACCGTCCGATGAGATGGACATTCCTCCTTCTTCATTTCTTGACATCCAGGCACGGAGGATGGGCTCGAACAGCTTGTCTTGCTTCTTCCGCCATACCTTCTTTAGCGGCTTGGTGGACTTGGGCCTTTGGGGAGGTCCGGACTTCTCCGTCTTCTTGGGGTGTCGGCCTGGACGATAAGATGGGTTATCCGCATAGATCGAATTCCTCATGAATGCAATGGGCGGGTCCACCTTTGGAGGTGTGATTTCGACCTCTTGAATATGTTTAACATTCGGCCCATACTTGATACGGATCATGGAGCATTGCTCCATCTTTGGGCAAAAGTTACACTTCTCTTCCATGCTATTCATATAGAAGTGGATTTCTCCAGCTCCCACATCTATGTGAGCCTTCGCGGTGCTTAGGAATGGTCGCCCAAGAATGAGTGGTGTATCTCGACTTCCATGTCGAGCACCACAAAATCCACGGGTATGAAACATTTCTGGATTTTCACCGGAACGTCTTTAGCGATACCCGCCGGATAAAGGACTGAAGAATCAGCCAGCTGGAGCTGCATTGGTGTTGGAGTAAGTTCCGTGAAGTTCAGCTGGTCGAAAACCACCTTGGGCATCACACTCACACTTGCTCCAAGGTAACAAAGGGCCTTGTCAAAGTGGTGAGTCCCAATTGAGCATCATATTGTAGGACATACGGGGTCCTTCAGCCAGTTGCCTCCTTGTAGAGAAATCATGTTGGCACTTTCCATAGGAGGTTCGGGCTGTCCTAGCATCCTGCTATTCTCCACTAGAGGAACTGCAACTGCCAGTTGAACCAAGTGAGTTTCCAACATCTTGTTGAAACTCAATTGATTCTTGAAGGTTGAGGATAGTCCTTCAATCTTGGCATTAATGCTCTCTAGGGTCTTGTCATAAGCCGACAACTTCTTGGATATAGCCTCATTGATCTTCAGATGGCCAATGGCAGGTTCTCTCAAGTTAGGTTTATTTCCACTGTTGCCATTGTTGTTGTATCCTCCTTGAAAGAATGGGCGTGGTTGGACCCACCCTTGACCTCCTGGACAATAGCCATTGTTGTTTCCATTGTTGGCTACGTATAGGGCATCCTCACGGGTTTCTGGGCAGTCATTGCCCAAATGGACCATGTTGCCACAGACTTCACAAGTGATGTGAAAGTCTAAGGCATAGGCATTGCCACATACCTCACCATTGCTTTGTCCATCAATTTTCTTCATAAGGAGGTCCAATTTGGCAGTGATCATGTCCACCTACTTCAAGGTGTGCATGCCTCGCTGGTGCGTATGGAGACGCCCGTCGCTCCATCCCATGTTTGACACCATCTTCTAATTCAAATATTTAGCTTTGGGCATCGTCAATGAGAAGAAGTCACCTCCAGCAGTGGCACCAAAATGGTCACGGGCGGAAGGGATCAGCCCGTTGTAGAAGTTTCGGATGATGAGCCAGTCATCCATCTCATAGTGGGGATAGGCTAGGATGTACTCCTGAAGCCTTTCCAAGCCTCGGGAATAGATTATTGGCATCTTGCTGGAAGCTGGAAATTCTTCCACGTAGAGCATTGGACTTGCCCAACGGGAAAAATGGCGAGGAATGTTGTAGAATATTTCTCTCAAGTGTCTACAGCACTTCGGTTCACGTAGAACCACTGTTTCGCTCTCCCAAGAAGAGAGAATTGAAACAGCCAAAGACGGACAACATCAGGAGATACGTCCTTCATCTTAAAAGTGTTGCAGATCTCAAGGAACTATTGCAGGTGAGCACTTGCATCCTCGTTAGCCTTCCCACAAATGGGTTGGCTTGCACCATAGTGATAAGGCCAGTCTTGATTACGAAGTTTACGTATCCCGTGTTAACAATGGGCCCAACAGGCACATTGTTAGCAGAGGGAGCCGAAAACTCACTAAGGGTCTTTTGGGCCATTAGCATTTCGGTTGTTGGTGCAGTTGCGTTGGCTTGATTTGTCGCTTGAAGCTTCTGAGGAGTAATGACACGAGGTCGTTCTCTCAGAAGGGATTCGGGATCTTCAACAAAGTTTTCCAGCAAGCAAAAACCAGACATACACTACCCTGTTTTCACATAAAATGCAAAAACAAAGAAGGGCCATCCTACTAAAACCTACCAGGGTCCTATCCTATTCACTCAATCATTCAATACTTTGGCTACCTTCCCCAGCAACAGCACCAGAAATGTTTGTTGAGTGTTCCTACGCACTACTAACAATTCATCTCTAGCAGTGGTGCCAGAAATGCTTGTTAATAGATTTTAGATTATGCATATAAATCCGCAAGCACACGGAAACTATCGATGTAGCATTTCCCCTCTAAGAGTATTCCCTAAGGGTGTCATTTATATTCTCCCAAAGAAAGGATAGATAGAAGTAAAACAATCATCAAGTGGAGAGGCTAGGGTGATGTAGGCAAGTTTCTAGCAAGGATGGATAAATGATATTTGGAGTCGTGTGACACACACAAGAGCATTCTATCTTAAGGGGATAATTAAGGTAAAGGGGGGCTAGGCTAAGAGTTAGGTAGAGACTCCGACTATACTTCTAATATACATATACATAGCCTAAGTTAGTTTCTAATGATCCTGTCAATTATGAATTCTCATGCTAAGTGGATTAACATATCGAGCACGGGTTTACCCCTAGCAATACTAGGATGACTATCGCCAAGAGCCTATGGCATAGTCAAACATGGAAGATTATAAAGGACAAATAGGGATGTCACCACCTATTGCCTACCTCTTCAATTTGTGGGTCTACGAGACATTCAACACTACTCTCTATCCTAGCACCATGCTAGCATATTAAGTAATTACCTTAAGAGCCTAGGCACAAACCATCCTAAGGCAATGAACTAAATCATCGTTGAACCAATGTTAATTTCTAGCATAAGTGATTCATGTTAACATAATCATGTCATAGCTAATTAGACTACAGTGGAGGTTTGTAGTGTTTATGATGATATAATGACAATGGTATAGCATAATCATAAATACTACTACTACAACACACATGGAATCCACAATCAAACAAGAAACACTTCATCCAAGTATATGAACAATAGAAGGCTAAAGATAACATCTTTATTAAGAATAAAGTCACAAATACAAATAGAAATATGAGAGCTATATCTTTCCCAATTAGGAATTGGGAAGAGACTCCTACTCCTCTCCTACCTGGACTATGGACTAGAGACTCTCCTCTCTATAGGCTATACTCCTATAAACCTATGGAGGTAGTGGATACAATGGATCAATACTCAAGTGGTGTGTGTTGAAGTGAGGGATGAGGGGTCCTATTGATAGCTTGGAGAAGGGTCGTTTCCCGCCACCAAAAGCGTGTGAATCAGTCACCCATGACCTCTTCAAGCCGGGAGGAGCCAGCACGTGGCGTTTGACCGGGTTTGGCGCCACTCCCTAGTCGGACGACTAGGGAGGTCGGACGACCTGGTCTCAGCCCTGTTGGGGTTGTGCTTCCTCCACGTCTCTGCCAGGTGGGTCCCATTGACTGATATTGGTGCTACACCGTTGGATGACCTCGGATACTTCTGTTTGTGGGCCATTTGATCATGTGGTGCCACATGTCGTCACTTGATTGGCTAGAATGATATTTATAGGATCCATCCCCTTGTTTCACTTCAATTCTGCATAAAGTCCCTGCATGCACTACTTTCTCCAAAGACAAGTGGAAATAGGTTAAATAGAAAGTAGATGTGTGCAAGAAATGATATTTCCTTTAGATAATTAAGTTATATTGATGGGTGAAATTGGTATATAACAGCCGTCAACAAATTCCCCTAAGCTTATCCTTTGCTTGTCCCAAGCAAAGTCAAGACTTTAGGTTGATGATCAGGAGTTGCTAAAATGTTCTATTTTACAAAAGTACCATGTGCACAACAAAATACTCTACCTAGTATTGCAAAAATTGGCATGGTACTTCATCCATCTAAGTCATTATGGGGCTTATGCCATCTCCTATTCATGGGTGGTTGAAAGATAGAACAACAAATGGAGCACACATATCCTAGAAATCAAGTTTCACCCAAATTTCGAAGAGTTCAATTTAGATTTTAAGTATCTCAATTTGATTCTATAGGTCTCTCATTTAAGTGTAGTGGGAATGTATCCTCACCAAGGCATTTTGCCTAAATTCATCCTACCTCTACATAAGGCTTGTATGTGGAGCTTGGCAGGGAATATTGTAGGCATATTTGCAACACATAATATTTCTATGTCAAAAGAGCAAGCCTTAGGAGAAATCAATTCAAAACAGTTTTGATTCAAGACTTGTGCATGTGTGATGGAATGAAGTGGATGTAGATATTTTAGATGACTCCTTTTTTAGTGGACTCTCTTATTTTACAGGGATGAAACATGGCTACTTTTTTTCTTATGCTTATGATGTAAGCATGCATTTTCTTTTTCTTTTTCTTGTATCCATGTCTTCTACTCCCTTTTTATACAATAAATTTTGGAGAGAGTACTAAGCATGAATGATATATAATTTCTCTTTTTATTGTGGAATGGTGGTATGGTGGAATTTTGCTTACTTCTACTGTAGAAGTATAGCATCTGCAAGTGAAGTCTTGAATTCAAAAGTAATAAATGAAATCTCACATAGGTCTATACTAGTTTGACAAAGCTCAATGTGAAGACAAATAGCATATGCATAAGGTCTATCAATGTAATGTATCATATGGCTTTGGTAGGTATTTGCAATCAAATGTGAGTAACTTAAATCTTTTTAGAATTTCTCTGAAAATCTAAGTTTAACTTTCAAACTAGGAATAGCAGCTCTATCACTATATAATATCTTGCAACAACTTAGAATGGATTAAGTTTTTGCTACCCATAATTTCCAAATCAAGGCAAAAGCAATTTTAGCCAATGACAGCAATATGTTGGAGAGTAGCAAGTTGTAAACTAGGGACTTAGAAAAATTAAAACATAGCAACTATTCATCATTTCATCTATGTGAATTCCAAACCATTCTTGCCGCACAACATTTATTTTATTTGAAAACAAATCTATCCTACATTTTTTTATATGCAAGGTGGATGATGGTTGAGTGGAAAATAAATATGCAAAGGGTGTGATACAATTTACCTCAAGTGGGGGTCCTCGCCCAAGCTTGTTCTTTACTCACCTCCGTGATGAGGGTTGAATCCTTGATGATGGAAGTATGCTGCGAGATCGACTTGTTGTTGTAGTAGCGTGGAGTTGAAGTTGGTGAATTGAGCATTCATGTGTTGTTGCGAATCTTGGGTACCTTGGACATGCCCTTGGAGAGTGTTGTAGATGTCACTCGTTCTCACTTCAAGCTCTTTCATAGGTCTAGTGAGATCCAAAATTCCTTGGCTATTGTCACGATGACTTCTAGCTGAAGAGGAACAACATCTTCTCACGGACGATGGAGGCAAGCTGCTAGAGCCTGAAGTGGATAGGAGCGGCTCCCATGTGGCACCTGGCCATCCATGCCAAGACCGACTTTCGGTCTCATACAATGGAGGTTGAGTCCAGATACATCCGGGTGCATCACCCGTGGGGTTCTCTTCCTCTTCATACTCACGGACCATGGAGGTTGTCAGAGGCATGGCCGCTCTCCTAGTATGGCTTCTAGTTACCCTGCCAGATACATTGCTTCTTCGTGCTTCCTCGATGGGAAGAAGGTCAATAGTTAGACTCCGACATTTGTACAAATGATAATCCGAGTTAGGTAACCGAATTTCATTGACAAAGATGGGATAATAAAATAACAAAGGGCCATCTTGATCATGCTTAAGGGTATGTACTTGCACTAAATAATCTTCATCAATTAATTCTCTTTCATTTTCAATATACTCAAATGAAGAATATTCTAGTGCTCCTACCCTAGTAGCAATACGAGTAATCAATGAAGTGCATTCAATTGGCCCTGTTCTTGGAATGTAATCTAACTGTTGTGTTATCATGGCAATAACTGGAGCAACTTTTATCTTTTTAATCATGGCAAATAAAATTTTCAGCTCATCATCACGCACTATCCTTATGTCTCCTCTAGGGAACATAGTCATAGCCACCCATCTATGCATGAAGCGTAAAGTAGGGTTGTGTAAGTGGCTATTTCTAGGTGCACTACATCTGACCTCACAAGTTAAATCTTGCCAAAAACTATGTTTGCTAAACTTAGGCAAAGCATCTACTCTAGCAAACATCGTCTATGGAAGCCTAGGATTTCACTTAATTCTTTCTATAGGATATTGTATTCTTTTTGAAATAATCTAAAAGTAATACCATCAAATCCTATTTTGAGTGTGCAAAGGAATTGTATTGAGAGGAGGCAAAAATCTCTCTCCTCTACGTGAGCAAAGTTTTCCCATCCTAGTGCACACTAAATGGAAAAGACTTTAGAATCGATACCTATTTTGGAGATCAAATCCGGATCTTAAGCTTTTGTATGAGAGAACTCACAATCTTAGAGGAGCTTACGTGCTTGATCTTCAACTTCACTTTGTATGTCGAGGTCATCGTCGCGAAGAAGTTGGTGAGGGTTGCTTCTCTCACCCATGGGAGTGTCCTCACCTACACTCCTCCTCCGTGAACTTGGTGTAGCAACGAGAGAGGGGCGTGCACTTGAGTCTCCACCATGGCTTGAGGTTGCAACTTCCTTCCTCTTTCCAAACAACCTCTTCATCCCTTTCATGGCCACAACAAACAAGAACACAACAAGGCAAAAACTCGAAAGAGGTGATGTTAGTGAAGGCAAAACCCCCGACGAATTTTCCCTTGAAGAACTTGAGAGCAAATTGCAAATGCAAGCAAAGGCAAATCTTTTTGAGTTGGGAATGGATCAAGAGCACTTTGATGAAGAGCAAAAAAAACAATGTGAGCAAGAGTGACTTTGGGGAGGTATGAAATGAGGTGAAGTGTGAGGAGGGGTGCCCCTCACAGCCGCCATTTATAGTGTGCACTCCTCAACGGTCACTAGGGTACCAAATGTAATCATTGAAGGAGAGAGAGCCAAAATGGCTCCTTCCCCTAGTCGGCCGAACAGGGGGAGCGACCGAACTGACAAGTGGGCCCCCCTATTCTCTCTTTTGGCAGGTGGCTCCCCAACGGCTATGGGATTAGCACATCGGTGAATTATCACTTTTGTAGATCAGAAAATTGTTTTCCGAATAAAAAAACTTTTTCTCAAAACCCAACAATTTTATTTTTCAAAAAGAAATAAAAATGAAAGTTGAGAATATAAGATTCTCAACTTACTAAGAAAATCAAATACGCAGTGGGGAAAAATCAAACTAAATGGGGAAAACCAAATAAAGAGAAAAGAAAAACAAAGAAAAGGATAACTACCAATTTAACCTATTGGCTAGGTCTGACCACCGTCCAATTAGATGGACATTCCTCCTTCTTCATTTCTTGACATCCGGGCCCAAAGGGATGGGCTCGGATGGCTTGTCTTGCTTCTTCCGCCATACCTTTTTTGGCGACTTGGTGGACTTGGGCCTTTGGGGAGGCCCAAACTTCTCTGTCTTCTTGGGGTGTCGGCATAGACAATAAGATGGGTTCTCCGCATAGATCAAATTCCGCATTAATGCAATGAGCGGGTTCACCTTTTGAAGTATGATCTCAACCTCTTGAATGTTTTTAACATTCGGCCCATACTTGATACGGATCATGGAGCATTGCTCCAACTTTGGGCGAAAGTTAAACTTCTCCTCCTTGCCATTGATATGGAGTGGATTTCTCCAGCTCCCACATCTATGCGAGCCTTCGCGGTGCTTAGGAATGGTCTCCCAAGAATGAGCGGCGTATCCTTCTCGACTTCCATGTCGAGCACCACAAAATCCACGGGTATGAAGCAATTCCGTATTTTCACCGGAACATCTTCAGCGATACCCGCCTGATAACGAAATAAAGAATCAGCCAGTTGGAGCTGCATTGGTGGTTGAGTAAGTTCCGTGAAGTTCAGCTGGTCGAAAACCACCTTGGGCATCACACTCACACTTGGTCCAATGTCACAAAGGGCCTTGTCAAAGTGGTGAGTCCCAATTGAGCATGATATTGTAGGACATTCGGGGTCCTTCAGCCAATTGCCTCTTTGTAGAGAAATCATGTTGGCACTTTCCATAGGAGGTTCGGGTTGTCCTGTCATCTTGCCATTCTCCACTCGAGGAACAACAGCTGCTAGTTGAGCCAACTGAGTTTCCAATATCTTGTTGAAACTCAATTGATTCTTGAAGGATGAGGATAGTCCTTCAATCTTGGCATTAATGCTCTCAAGGGTCTTGTCATTGGGCGACAACTTCTTGGATATAGCCTCATTGATCTTCAGCTGGTCAATGGCAAGTTCTCTCAAGTTGGGTTGATTTCCATTGTTGCCATTAATGTTGTACCCTCCTTGAAAGAATGGGCGTGGTTGGCCCCACCCTTGACCTCCTGGACGATAGCCATTGTTGTTTCCATTGTTGGCTATGTATAGGGCATCCTCACCTGTTTCTGGGCAGTCATTGCCCAAATGGTCCGTGTTGCCACAGACTTCACAAGTGATGTGAGAGTCTAAGGCATAGGTAGTGCCACATACCTCACCATTGCTTTGTCCATCAATTTTCTTCATAAGGAGGTCCAATTTGGCAGTGATCATGTCCACCTCCTTCAAGTTGTGCATGCCTCGCTAGCGGGTATGGAGACGCTCGTCGCTCCATCCCATGTTTGACACCATCTTCTCAATCAAATCGTTAGCTTTGGGCATCATCAATAAGAAGAAGGCAACTCCAGCAGCAGCATCAACATGGTCACGGGCAGAAGGGATCAACCCGTTGTAGAAGTTTCAGATGATGAGCCAGTCATCCATTCCATGGTGGGGACAGGCTAGGATGTACTTCTGAAGCCTTTTCCAAGCCTCGGGAATAGATTCCTTGGCATCTTGCTGGAAGCTGGAAATTTTTCCACGTAGGGCATTGGTCCTTCCCAACCGGAAAAATGGCAAGGAATGCTATAGAACATTTCTCCCAAGTGTCCACAACACTTCAATTCGCGTAGAACCACTGTTTCGCTCTCCCAAGAAGAGAGAATGGAAACAACCTAAGACGGACAACATCAGGATATACGTCTTTGATCTTAAAAGTGTTGCAGATCTCAAGGAATTGTTGCAGGTGAGCACTTGCATCCTTGTTAGCCTTCCCAAAAAATGGGTTGGCTTGCACCATAGTGATAAGGCCAGTCTTGATTACGAAGTTTACGTCTCCCATGTTAACAGTGGGCCCAACAAGAACATTGTTAACAGAGGAAGCCGAAAACTCACGAAGGGTCTTCAGGGCCATTAGCATTTTGGTTGTTGGTGCAGTTGTGCTGGTTTGATTTGTCGCTCAAAGCTTCTGAAGAGTAACGACACGAGGTCGATCTCTCAAAAAGAATTCAAGATCTTCAACAAAGTTTTCCGATAAGCGAAAACCAGATATACACTACCCTGTTTTCACATAAAATGCAAAAACAAAGAAGGGTCATCCTACTAAAACCTACCAGGGTCCTATCCTATTCACTCAATCATGCAATACTTTGGTCGCCTTCCCCGGCAACGGCGCTAGAAATGCTTGTTGACAGTTCCTACGCACGACTAACAATTCATCTCTAGCAGTGGTGCCAGAAATGCTTGTTAACAGATTTTAGATTATGCATATAAATTTGCAAGCGCACAAAAACTATCGATGTAGCATTTCCCCTCTAAGAGTATTCCCAAAGGGTGTCCTTTATATTCTCCCAAAGAAAGGCTAGATAGAAGTAAACCAATCATCAAGTGGAGAGGCTAGGGTGATCTAGGCAAGGTTCTAGCAAGGATGGATAAATGATATTTGGGGTAGTGTGACACACATAAGATCATTCTATCCTAAGGGGATAATTAAGGTAAAGGGGACTAGGCTAAGAGTTAGGTACAAAATCCTACTATACTTCTAATATACATATACATAGCCTAAGTTAGTTACTAATGATCATGTCAATTATGAATTCTCATGCTAAGTGGATTAACACATCGGGCACGGGTTTGCCCTAGCAATACTAGGATGACTCCCGCCAAGATCCCGCGGCATAGTCAAACGTGGAGGATTACAAAAGACAGATAGGACTATCACCACCTACTGCTTACCTCTTCAATCTGTGGGTCTACGAGACATTCAGCGCTACTTTCTATCCTAGCACCATGCTAGCATATTAAGTAATTATCTTAAGAGCCTTGGCACAAACCATCCTAAGGCAATGAACTAAATCATCGTTGAACCAATGTTAATTCATAGTTGTCGAAGTGTTAATGCGACACTTCCCCCAGATCTGCTAAGGGGCAGCCTGTGGAGGTTCTTATTCGGTGGGGCTTAGGCCTCAAACTAGTGTTCTAGCGGAAGAGTATGAGATTGTTGTTTTTACGTGGTTCGGGCCGCAAGGAGCGTAACACCCTACTCCACAGTGGATTGTATTGCTTGGTGAGTTTGTATGCGTATATGTGTGTATCGGGGATTCTGAGTCTGGTCCTTAGTATCGGAGGCGGACCGAGCCTTCTATAACCAAGACTGGTCGCCTTATAAGTGGGGTCCCGGGGTTCGACAGGTGGCCCCGAGGAGATCTTATCCTAAAATATCTATGGCTTCCCGCATAAGCTTCTCTAAGCGTGGCAGTGGCGACTCGTCGTCTTGCTGCCTTCCTTGTCAGTTGCCCACGCGCCATTGCTGACGGTGGCAGATGGTGTCCCGTCAGCCTGTCTTGTTGCCGCAACCTACCCACTTGGCCATGTGGGATAGGCCTGCAGCGCCTTCACTGTGATGTGATTGGTCATAGCGATCTCTGACTGTTGGCGTGCTCTGCATAGTGTGTCAGAGGTGGGTGTGGACCTTCAATGCCCATCCTGAGTGGAGCGCTCCAGCTTTTAACTCTCGCACCTTACCGTCTGGGGGGTGCTGTGAGACACGTGGCAGCGCCGGTGCAGGTCCTCACCGGGGAGGCTAGCCCCGGTCCTTCATGGCACGTGGCAGCTTCGGGGCTCCCCAGGGAACGTGGCAGCTCCGCTCTCTCCTTAGAGGGAGGGCGCTTGGTCCGGCGCTCCAGGCTTCGTGGCAGCTCTGGAGCTTCTCCATCGAGGTTGTGCGGGATCTCCCCTCAACACGTGGCACCTTGGGAGGTCGTCTCTCCTGAGGGTCTTTATCCCATCCTTTGTGCCCCAATGGGGGCACTAGGGCTAGATCTTGTGGGAGGTTGAGGCCTCGACAACTTCTAGACACGTGGCGCTGCCGGACATGCTCGGGTGTCTTCATCATGTGTGCGAGGGTACCCGGTCTGCAGGATACCCACAGTGGCCCCTGGGTCCACCTTGGGGCAAGATGGGGAGCCCAAAGGCGGAGTCGTTTCCTTGTTTTCCCGCACTGGGCTTTGAATTCTGTCTTGGATAGCTGAAGCGGTGGGCGCTTCTACCAATCATCGCCATGCGTCCTCTTCCGGTTTGAGTGGCTACAGTGAAGGGATCTTTGCTTGCTGTAATATCTATATCCTCTGAAGCGCCTTTAATTGCGGCAGTCCCCGATGCAGCTTACAGCACTTTTGCTCGCTCCGTGATTGTGGGAGATGCCTTAGCAGCTTCCCAAGCGGCTGACCGACTGGGCTAGTGCATCTGAGCGGGGACATAGGACCCGTTGTCATGGATGCAGTGTGCTGAGTGGTGCGGTCTGATTCTTCGCTCGGAGTTCTTAGGCGTCATGGGGATGATAAAAGGGGGAAAACCTCCGTTTAGAGGGAACGGTTCCTTCCTTACCCAAACCCTGCAACCCGAGTTTTCTCCTTCTTCCTCGAGCGCCCGAACCTCCTTCACCCATTTTGCCAAGGCTCTCACCTTAGTCCGCCCCAATGGCTTCCCTGCTGCCTCCTTCCCGCTTCCGATCGGTCAAAGAGCTGGTGCCGAGCGGCTCCTTGGTTGGGCAGCTCCAGCGTGTGGGTGGATGATCTGCTGCGGATCTTCTGATCTTCTAGATCTGCGTGAAGACGAGACTGTTCTCTTCGTTGCCTACACCACTGTTGGGCTCGCACTCCCGTTGTCAAGGTTCTTTCTTGCAGTGCTGGCAGAGTACGGGCTGCAACTTCATCATCTGTCGCCCAACTCCATCGCCTTGGTGGCTGTGTTCGTCCACCTATGTGAGGCGTTCGTGGGTTGTCCGCCCACGATGGAGTTGTTCCGGCATTTCTTCGTGATGAAGACGAACGGAAAGAGCGCGACAACTCAAGTGGGGGCCTACTACTTCTGCCACCGGGACAATAACTCTGGGGGTTACATCGCCTCATTCAAAGGGGGGAAATGGAGCGGCTGGAGGGAAGATTGGGCGATTGTCAGGACAGACCCTCATCCCTCACTAAAGATGCCCTCCGGCGGCCCAAGCTCCGACCCTACCACCTGGGAGGCATCCCACGGATTGCTAGAGGAATACATGACCGCGTTGAGGATTATCCGGTTCTTGGCTAGCAAGGGCTTGACCTTGATGATGGTGTTGGAAGACTTCTTGCTCCGTCGTACCGCCCCTCTCCAGTGGCGTCTGTATTTTTCTTGGGTCTACAACGGCGAGTATGACGAATGTCGACTGGGCCCGGACACCCCAACTCTCAAGATGCTGGAGGAGATGTTGAAAATCGTGACCTCCGACGTTGTTGATGATGAGCATGTCTCCATTCTGAGTGACTGCCAGCCGCTCCACATGACCACCGACGTGAGGGATGAACTGTGGAGCTCAATGCCGAAGTTCAACGTATTCGGCCTCGAGCGCCTGCATTCTGAAGACACAGTCGGCGCCTCTGCGGTCCTAAGGTGGTGCCGTGAAGCTGCGCATCCAGGATCGGGGTCTTCCTCACGTCCTTCGGCCAGGGAGGAGGAAGAGCCCTCAACTACTTCCAGCAGGGCAGTGGTCAGCCAGCCGGCACTAGCTCCGGAGTTGAGAAAGCGCTCCCGCATGCTGGTCGCAGGCTCTATTACTTCTATGCCGAAGAAGAGGAAGCTATTTTGGGGGGACGATACTCCCATCTCCCGTAATCAGGGAACCGGCAGGGCCGAAGCTTCTGTCGTAGATTTAGCCTCTGACTCCGGCAGTGGCCCTGGTTCTGGAGGAGGTGCTGAGGGGCCTGAGCTGACGTCAGCACAGGTTGACCAGGAGTCGGTACCAGCGACGGCGGAACCGGCCTTGTCGTCAGGTCCCGGCGACCTTGATCTATCGCGCGGGGCAATAGGTCAGGGTCATTGAAGTGGCCCGACTCGCCGGTAAGTCGCAGCTTCTTCCCTCTGCTATTTCTCTCTTTTCCTTTTTTTGTCTTTACAAAGCTTTCTCTCAGTTTCTCAGGGCTTCATCAGCCAACTTGGTTCCCCTGGCGCTTCCAAGGGTAGGCCGGATAGCCCCCGCCCTTCCCGGTACCGGAGCAAGGTCTGCTGCATTGCCTCCTACGCCCAAAAGCACGTCGGCCTTAGGTTCTGCTGATGGCCCTGCACCCCCGTCGGTTGAGGCAGGTGAGGCAGAAGTGGTGTCGAGCCTGGGCATGCCAGGCGAGGTGGTGCCAGGCAAGGAGGTGCCCAGCGCGGAGGTGCCGGGCGAGGAGATGTCCGACGCGGAGGTGTCGGGCGAGGAGGTGCCCGGCGCGGAGGTGCTAGACGAGGAGGTGCCCGACGAGGAGGTGTCCGGCGCGGAGGAGGCGACCTTGGTCGTGGTTGCCTCCCTTGGTGGGGCTGACTCCCTGGTCATTCAAGCAACGCTGGCGTCTGACGTCACTGACGCGTAGCGCGGCGACCTGCCACCGGCTGTCGGCGATACCCCTGTAGTGTAGGGGGGACTTTAGTGCCAGGCTGTGGCACGGCGGTCCCCGGTCCTCGCAAAGCTTATGGTCCCCGAGAGCTGGCGTCTGTCGCGGCGTCAGTAGGAGGGACAGGGGGACAACCGTTGGTGGGGACAGTCGAGCCAATCCCACTCGCCGACACTATCACGGCGGCTCAGTCCATATTGTGCCAGACACACGCTACTTTCGCCCGAGAGTGGGATCGGCTTGCAGAGGAGCGGTGCTTGGTGAAGCTGGTTCACGCCAAGAAAAAAGAGCTTGAGGTGAAGGCTTTGGAAGCCCAAGTGCTGCCGACGCCCGCTTGAAACCGTGCGAGGATCAACGTCTGGAGTTGGTCTGTCACAAGGTTGACATTGCTGATGCGGAACGGGGCTTGGCGGCGAAGGAGGAGGAGGTCTCCCGAAGCCTGGAGAGGAAACTCCGAGCATTGCAGGACTTGGAGCTGGCCATTCAGCGCCGAGAGGGTGACTTGGAGCATCGTACTCGGGAGCTTGCTGACCGGGAGGTGACTGCACAGAGAGAGGCAGAGAGTCTCCAGGTCTCCGGTATGGTCGAGGCCCAAGGGGTCCGGGATTTCCTGGACCGTGCTGGGGCGGTGTTGGAACCCCTCGGCCTTGGTCCCATGCCGCGTAGGGAGCCATCTAAAGGAGTGTCCCAGCTGCTTCCTGCCCTGAAGTCCCTCTGTTCATCGTTGGGCTCAGTGAACACCATCCTTGCAAGGCGGCTGGAGGCCGAAGGAAAGGAGCTGGTTGAGCTGGTGGCATGCCACGTTCTGGTGTGCTTTCGAAGCTGGTACCCGCAGATCCCGCTGGAGCCAGTGGAGAAAGGTCTCTTTGATGAGCGGGAGGCTGAGGCTAGGGCCGAAGTCCAGGGCCTTTCCAAGGAGGTGGCTTCTTTGTTCCATCGTAGCTGAGGCCAGTGGCACCTAGGCGCCATGTTTTTGTATCCAGGGATGACCTCTTTGTGTAAATAAATGGTCATGAATTTGGGATTATATTGCTTTGATTGTTGGCTTTGTTGCATGCTTCAAAAAGTTGCCCCAATTCCTTTTCTTGTGTATAGTCTTGAAGAGCCTTTGTTGACGCTGTTAGCCTTTTAGGGACCAACGCTTGCACAGTTGACACGACCGGTTTGTCGCTAGGTGACGTACTGCCTACGGAACCCCCCTGAGAGGCCTCTTGGTAGGCGTGGCCAGATTGTGGGGTACGCCTGCCACTTGAATGCAGGGTGTCTTCGACAGGCCCCCAAGGGACTGGGGGAGCGTGAGTGACTGGTCTCAGCGTGCCCCTTTTTGGAACGCCGGGCTTTTCCTGGGTGTTTTCATTGATGGCAGGCCCCCTGGGAGGTGTCGGAGCTGGATGCTCTAGCATCGTCCACCATCTTCGTAGAAACATCAACAGTTGGCCCCCTGGGAGGTGCCGGAGCCGGGTGCTCCGGCATCGCCCACCATTTGCGTGGAAACATCGACGGCATGCCCCCTGGGAGGTGCCGGAGCTGGATGCTCCGGCGTCATCCACCATCGTTGTGAAGTCATCATCGGCAGGCCCCTGGTGTACAGGCTATCACAAGAGAAACATGCTAGCAACAAGTGCGAGGCAGGAGAGTTTACTCACTTATTCGCGCTTGGTGCTGTCGCTGATGTTCTGGGACATCGACGGCAGGCCCCTTGGGAGGTGCCGGAGCTAGATGCTCCGACGTTGCCCACCATCTTCATAGGTATGTCGACAGCAGGCCCCCTGGGAGTTGCCAGAGCCAGATGCTCCAGTGTCACCCACCATATTCGTATGTACGTAGACAGCAGGCCCCCTGGGAGGTGCTGGAGCTGGATGCTCCGGCGTCGCCCACTATCTTCGTAGAAACGTCGACGGTGGCCCCCTGGGAGGTGCCGAAGCTGGATGCTCTGGCGTCGCCCACCATCTTCGTAGAAACGTCAACAGCGTTCCGCAGGGAGGTGTCGCAGCTAGATGATCTGGCGTCGCCCACCATCTGCGTAGAAACATTGACGGCGGCCCCCTAGGAGGTGCCAAAGTTGGATGCTCCGACATCATCCACCATCTTCGTGAAGTCGTCGACAGAAGGCCCCTGGTGTACAGGCTATCGCAAGAGAAACCTGTTAGCAACAAGCGCGTGGCAGGAGAGCTTACTCACTTATTCGCGCTTGGTGTTGTCGCTGACATTCTGGAACATCGACGGCATGCCCCTTGGGAGGTGCCGGAGCTGGATGCTCCAGCATTGATGAGTAAGTTTAGGCCTGATCTTCCGAAAGGTAAGTCGATTGGGGTGGAGAACTCGACGTGGATGATCTGCGGCACTCGAGCAGATCGAATACCCCTACAATTACTACACCACTGCTCCGTTGGTTATCAACCGTGCGGCACACGCTTGACCTCGCTAAGAAGGCTAATCCCTGCAAGTGAACCGAGAACACAAGCAAGAACGTAGAAGACACGATCTGAAATCGCGAAGTTGGGGTTTCACAAATCGTAGAACGGCGATATTATTGATCTAAGCAAAACCCACCGAATATGACTGGCGGCGACAGTATTTAAAGGCTAGGGTTCGGCCGAAACATGATTATATGCGTCCTTAATGGACTCATATGGGATACAAGGCCCAAAGGCCCAATTCGGTGGCGCAGCACCGGACAGAAATCTGGACTCGATTTGTTTTGATGATTCCCAATGACTCCGGAAGAAGTTTGAGGTGGGACCAGAACCATTAAAAAATTTATCTTCTCCTCTTTCCGTCATATGTAGAACGTCGAAAATGGAGTCCGTTTGCCTCCTGGGCTTCTGTCTTAAGGTGGACTGCTCCTGGACTCCGAGTTGAACTCGAGTCCGAGTTGTAATCTGTTTCCATCAACTTGTGGACGTCCCAGCTGGTTCTCCACGCTCCCAAGGCCTATTTCCTTAACTTGTTGATCTTCTCCATTATTCCTAATAACAATTAAATCATCACATAGCAATCTATTCTCAAACTCACATGCAAAAGAAGTTAGGAACGAATTCACCTGCTGATTTATTAACCGTGCTCGTGCACTTGTGATTGGTCCTTGCAGTTCAATGTGCCTCTTCGCTGTACAACATCAAAATCAGCAAAATCATGGTAACAACCAATTGAAAAATGTATTCTCGCTGTTTGTGTTACCCGAACCTTACCGCTGTTGTTGAACCATTGAATGTGGTACGGATGAGGGTGTGCTCTTGTTGTCAAACCAAGTTTCTTGATGCTGTCTGTTCACCAAGTTATTGCAGCTACCTCCATCAATTATAGTGTGTACACGGCAGTCCTTGACGACGAGAAACATGTGGAAGAGGTTGTGTCGTTGTATCTTGTCGTCGGTGTCCACTTTGGAGCTCAAGGCACGCTGCACAATGATGCTCCTATAGTTCTCCGTCGCCGTTGTACCAAGTACCTCTTCTTCGATATGTTCATCATTTGGATCTGTAAAGTCAATAGCAAAAGAATATTCATCTTCAACATCTGAAGTACTACCATACCCGCCATCGTCGCGTGCTATGTATGCTCGTTTGCTCGGACAATCTCTCATCATATGACCAAGTCCCTGGCAGCGGTGACACTTAATGTCAGAAGTACGACTCATAGAAGGAGTGGACGACGAAGGCTTGAATGATGTCGCCTTGCCGCCCTCCGGCACACGAGAAGGTGGAGCAGCAGGTATAGTTCGTTGGCCGCCATTGGATGGTGTAGTGATTGCACGGGGGATCGAAGATGGTGCTGTTTTGGATGGTGTAGATGTCGAACGTGGCGTGAAGTTGCCCCTCGTGCGTTGTTGCTATTGTTGTCGGCCCTGCAATTCTTTTTCTGCCAACATAGCAAGCTGAAACAATCTGTTAACAGTATCATATTCCTTGTAATCAACAATGTCCTGAATTTCACACCTCAACCCCCCATAAAAATGAGCTATTTTATCATCCATGTCCTCTACTACCCTACAACGCAGCATACCCTTTTGTAACTCTTGATACGAACATGTTACCTTGGTCTAAGCGCTGCAATTTTTTGCGAAGGTCCCGCTGAAAAGATGGAGGAACAAATCGAACACGCATAGCTTCCTTTAATCTATCCCATGTTGGAGGATCAGTTCTAGTTTTAACAAGTTCATTCCATCATATGATAGCAAAGTCTTTAAACTCACTAGTGGCTTGACGAGCTCTATGTTGTTCAGGAACAAGATGGGCTTTAAATTTTTGCTCTACTGTCATCTCCCAATCAAGATAAGCCTCAGCATCATAAGCACCAGAAAAAGGGGGTATAGTAAATTTCACTTTAGCAAAAGGATCATCAGGAGGACGATTATAATTGTTATTATGATTATTACCTCCCATACCTCGACGATAAAGAGGTAGTCTTGGCTGACTGTTGTGATCTTCCATATCATCATAAGCATTGTCTTCATGTATTCCAGCGAAAGGCAACCGAGCCTTAAAAGTAGGAAGAGCAAGTTCATCAAGTTGGCGAGTCAAGTTCGCCAATGACTCCTTCATTGCTGCGTTGTATTTGGCAAACATATCTGTCATGGTCTTCATCATATCACGTAACTCATCATGTTGCACACATTCTTCATCATTGTCTTCTCCTGCCATTGTTAGTAAGAAACAAAAGACAACAAAAATATGTTATCCCTATCAACTACAGTGACAATGTGAAAGGTGGAAGAAAAACAATCTCTCTCGCTCAAGCGTCTTACCACGCTCTTACCGACACAGCAAGTGGTGTGGACGGTGAGATGAACCAATGAAGCGTGGGGTGATTGCAAAGGTACCAGTTATGCTCAAGAGAAAGGTGGAGCTTGGATGGCACAATATGGTGGCTAATAAGCAGAAAATCGTTAACAGGTAAACAAAGTTGAATAAGTATTCAATGTAGGAAACTGTTGCTGGTCAACTAGGTGCTCTAGGGCCTAGCACAACACAAGGAAGTAGCAAGGCAAAAGGAAGACAGAATGATATAACCAACAATCACAGCACAAGTAGTATAGGCCAATTGCTTTAATATGTGTGTTCTTCACTATTTTTTTTCTTTTTTGTAATATTTTTTTGATATTTTTGCTTTATTCAGGAGCACGAAGATATGCATCACACAAATTTGCAGCTCAATTGGATGTAATATGCGTCCTATACAAAATCAAGAAGATTCTTTAACGTGCTGAAACTTCACAGGCCGGATAGCCTATCTTCCAAGGGGAATTTGGGCAGTCTAATTTTGCCGAACACGGCTAAGCCGCGGAGAATCAGATGCGAAATTTTGTGTAGATGAATTTGAAAAAAAAATTGCCCAATTTCGAGTTCGTATGCAAAAGTTATGGCCGTTTTAAGGTAGGTTGTCCGAGTTACGATTTTTGGATGTTGATTCCAACTTGGTTTGAGAACAGAACTCGCAATCGGATATGAAATCGACCGAGAATTTGCACAGCAACTAATGGGGTGGTGTGTGATTATTCAAGGATGAGTGGCACAAAGGTTTGTCACCTAATCTTGGGTTGGTGATGCGGGAGTTCACGCAAGGCGGCTAGCTAGGGCAAACCGATGAACGTGGTGGATCAGTTTGTTATTTAGGGATTGTAGAATAGGTGTCGAACAGCAAGAAAACAAGGATGAAACACGATAACTAGGACCCAAAACACGAAGATAAACCAGCAACAAGACTCGACCACATGAATGCAAACTCAACAATGCAAACTGAAAAACGAAACTGCAGGCACTATAGTCTAGGAAGCGGGAAAAACGATCTAATTTTTTTGTGGCTTTTCTGTGGACTCTAGGTACGAAACAAAATCGATCTAATGGAAGGAAAACAAAGATACCTCATGGGCAATCTGGAAATATGATACCAATTGATGAGTAAGTTTAGGCCCGATCTTCTGAAAGGTAAGTCGATTGGGATGGAGAACTCGACGTTAATGATCTGCGACACTCGAGCAGATCGAATACCCCTGCAATCACTACACCACTGTTCTGTTGGTTATCAACCGTGCGGCACACGCTTGACCTCGCCAATAAGGCTAATCCCTGCAAGTGAACTGAGAACACAAGCAAGAACGTAGAAGACACGATCTGAAATCGTGAAGTTGGGGTTTCACAAATCGTAGAACGGCGATATTATTGATCTAAGCAAAACCCACTGAATATGACCGACAGCTGCAGTATTTAAAGGCTAGGGTTTGGCTAAAACACGATTAGACGCGTCCTTAATGGACTCATACGGGATACAAGGCTCAAAGGCCCAATTCGGTGGTGCAGCACCAGACCAAAATCTGGACTCGACTTGTTTCGACGATTCCCTACGACTCCGGAGTAATTTTGAGGTGGGACCAGAACCATTGGAAAGTTTACCTTCTCCTCTTTCCGTGCATATGTAGAACATCAAAAACGGAGTCCGTATGCCTCCTGAGCATCCGTTTTAAGGTGGACTGCTCCTGGACTCCGAGTTGAACTCGAGTCCGAGTTGTAATCTGTTTCCATCAACTTGTGGACGTCCCAGCTGGTTCTCCATGCTCCCAAGGCCTCTTTCCTTCACTTGTTGATCTTCTCCATTATTCCTAATAATAATTAAATCATCACATAGCAATCTATTCTCAAACTCACATGCAAAAGAAGTTAAGAACGAATTCACCTGCTGATTTATTAACCGTGCTCGTGCTCTTGTGATTGGTCCTTGAAGTTCAATGTGCCTCTCCGCTGTTGTGATGTCCTAATCAGGCATCGCCCACCATCTTCGTAGGTACGTCGATGGCGGGCCCCTTGGGAGTTGTCGGAGTTGGATGCTCTGGTGTCACCCACCATCTTCGTATGTACGTCGACGGCGGGCCCCCTGGGAGGTGCCAGAGCTGGATGCTCTGGCGTCGTCCACTATCGTTGTGAAGTCGTTGTTGGCAGGCCCCTAGTGTTACAGGCTATCGCAAGAGAAACCTGTTAGCAACAAGTGCGGGGCAGGAGAGTTTACTCACTTATTCGCGCTTGGTGCTGTCGCTGACGTTCTAGGACGTCGACGGCAGGCCCCATGGGAGGTGCCGGAGCTGGATGCTCTGGCGTCGTCCACCATCGTCGTGAAGTCATCGACAGAAGGCCCCTGGTGTACAGGCTATCACAAGAGAAACCTGTTAGCAACAAGTGCGGGGCAGGAGAATTTACTCACTTATTCACGCTTGGTGATGTCGCTGACGTTCTGGGACGTTGACGGCAGGCCTCTTGGGAGGTGCCGGAGTTGGATGCTCCGTTGCACCCTGCTTTGTATGTCCTGCACACATAACGGAGGTGCATATTGTTTTGCTCGCTGGTGATCTTTTCCTATCCTTAAGTATAGTCATGTCTTATAGTCCTGGGCTGGTACACAGGATTTGGGTAATTCTGTGCATTGGCGCTCAGGGTTCGGCTCCCTTCTTATTCGTGTGAGCGTCCTGGCCCCTGGTACTTAGCCGCAGCACTGGGAGGCAAAGCGCATGTGCTTAGGATACAGGACCAATCTAAGCATGCTGCGCACTCTGGACCTCCAGCTCGGCATTGGCCTTTCGCGGGCAACCATTTGGCACCACGGTCCCCAAGTAAGAGGGGAGCCGCGAGGTTCCAAGACACCTTGCAGGTATCTCAAATACATCTGCCTTTCAACAGGGTTGCATGACTCTACTAGGGGCGATACAGAATAGATCTCACCAAGTACACGAAGACGATGTAAGAAAGATGAGTCTAGTTTTATGGATCACAAAATTAACAGGTAACGTAAGTGAGCATAAGAGAAAGCATATGGTAAGACAGTGAATTTCTAATCATTGGTGTTCCCAGGAGTGAATTGGCTTTACAATAAGGCAACAGCCCACTCCAGTTGGCAAGGGAGGTAGAGTGTTCATGCTTAGGGTACAGGACTAAGCTAAACGGCTGAACACTCTGGACCTATCCCTCCCAGAGCTTGGTTGTCCTACATGCCGTTCCTTGGCACCATGACACCCTATATTGTCCTACCTTTAAGCTTAGGGATAGAACTTACAGAGGTGCTCTATGTTCCATGGGTTGGGGAGGGGTGGATGTGGCCTAGAGGGGGGTGAATAGGCCTTTTTGAGATTTAGTCAAAACCTGCAACACTTAACAAACTGATCAAATCCCGAGATATCGGACTAATCCGGTAGAGTGCGGACTAGTCCAGTGCGTGCGGACTAGATTGATCAAGTTCGATCAATGATTTCAACTCAAGCACAATATGCAGCGGAAAATAGTATGTAACTTGCAAGTATTGATATAAAGAAGTTAAGTGTAGTGCAAATTAGCTTTGATATGAATGTTCTAATGTAAGATGGACAAACTCAATCAAACCCTAGAATATGATATGAGAAACTTTAAGAGCAAGTTTGACACACAATTTTATCTCGTGGTTCGGTTCCCACAGAGGAAACCTACATCCACGTTGAGGAGCTCACGAAAGGATCGGGTCTTCACTGAACCTAACCTCGTCGAATCGACACGAAGGCCAATTCTTCTTCCACTGTCACAAAGGGGCATCACCAAGTTCAAGGGGCCTTCTCACAAGTTGAGGGCTCCCCAAGATTACAATTCAAACACCACCAAGAACACACTCGTAAGATGAATAATGAAATGACAGGAGTGTGTTAGAGATCAAACCCAAGAGCTCAAACGTGTGGAATCGTGTCTCTCCTTTGATCCAAAGTGAATCCTCAAGGGATTGATCTTTCTTGTGTTGGATTGCGTGGAGAGATGTGTTTTCTAGGCTCTTGGAGGGTGTGACGGCGTAGGAGGTTGAGTAATGTCATAGTTGGACCGTGCACATCTATTTATATTAGGGTTTTCAAAAGTTATCGTTAGGGTTTCGAGGGTTCGAACTAGTCCGTGGTGGAGTTCGGACTAGTCTGGTGTGCGGCGTGCAGGAAACCCTAAGTGTCTAGAAATATCAGACTTGTCCAGCTAGGAGCGGACTTGTCCGATTTTGGTCAGAAAGGTTTTCGGACTTGTCCGTATTGATATCGGACTAGTCCAGTGTGGTGATGCCCTTAGTGAATATAGGACATGTCCGCACTGGGAGGACTTGTCCGATTTTAGTCAGAGACATTATCGGACTAGTCTGGATTTTTTCGGACTAGTCCGGTGCGGACAAGTCCGCATTGGATGGATTTGTTCGAACCTATCCAGAGAGGATATCGGACTAGTCTGGTGTATATTGGACTAGTCCGTTTTTCCTGTGAAATGTGAAGTGTGTGAGGATTTTTATGCTTGAGCTCTTGGGATGTGTTTCACCAACACACTCCCTACACAGTAATATATTCTATTCAGCTCTTGAGCTCTTTTCCGAATTGATCCTCATTCTCCTATCTTTTTGGCACTTTCTTCATTCTTTCATTAAAACCTGCGCTCATCTTAATAATGTGGTTAGGATCTCATTTGTTTTTCATGAATCAACCAAAACCCACAAGGGATGCCTAGATGCACTTTCAATCTCCCCCTTTTTGGTGATTGATGACAACCAATTGAGATTTCAAAAAATATGATAAAAATGCAGAATTTTCATAAAGTGTGCACATATGAGCTTGAAACTTATTTAGCAATGACAACATAAGACATATGTGCACTCTTTATGGTGGGATGCAAAACTAAATGAGTGAGAGCAGTAATCATGATGACAGTGAAATAATTAACATCAATATATCAACAACAAGCATATATGTCAATTACAGAGCAAAATCACAGATTTCATGAATATGAGCATAAATCATTCATAGCATTTCATCACAGGATTAAAAGTACCAAAAAGCATAATATGAAGTCTTACAACCCAAAAGAGACAAAAAGATGCATAAGTGAAACTCCCATCTCTCAACCTACAGCCAACCTACAGCTAAGACCTAATGACCTAATGGCTCCCCCTCAATCTCTCCCCCTTTGGCATCAAGACACCAAAAAGAAGGAGAGGAGGGATCTAAGATCTTCAGTCCTCGCTGTCGGTCCTCTCATCATCTTCGTCTTCATTCTTGGGCTGAGGAGAAGGAGGAGCGGATTCACTCGAGCCCCCAATGCCAAAATAAGCAAGCTCGGAGGGAGTCAAGGGTCCGAGCTCGGTGAAATCTGAGGTTGAATCATCAGAAATGACTGGAGATCCAATAGGCTCGATCTCTAGCTTTTGGCAAATGTGCTTCAAATTTTCTTTGACGTACCGCATATTTGCCTTCCTTGCCTTGTTCAGCTTATGGGTTCACTTCTGCCTTCATGCATGAGGCAAATATTGTTGATAAGTACTTTAGGATTCCACTAGGTTACCCTTTTTGAGGAGGAGCCCTAGTGGCGGGAGCAGTCCTTGCTTCTCCTCTAGCTCTCCTCAGAGCTTCTTCACTGGATGCAGGAGAAGGAGCAGCTTGAACATTGGTTTAGTTAGGCTTCTGGGGCCTCAAGGGAGTGTGCTCCACAACCTTTACAAACTCGATCCCTGTAACCTTCTCAATCATAAACATCAGGTACGGGGCATAGCCACATGATCTGTTCGGGGTACAGGATATGTTGACCATGTCATTCCAAATATAATCAAAGATGTCAAACTTCTTGTTCTTGCTTATCACCTTCATCAAGGTCCTCAGGTAACCTTGGACACTTCCAGCATCCCCATCCTTTGGTGCTATTGTCTTCCTCAGTACCCTGTTGAGCACCATGAAGAAAGGCATCATGTTCTTGGTTGAGGGGGGATTGAACTTCAGACTAGTATCATAGAGGAAGTCCATTTTATCCTTGCTCAAGACACCAATGTTGTGGATGGTCAACTCATTGTTTTCGGTGTCTTCAAGGTGAAGGAGTCTTGCAAACTCATCATAGGTGATAGTGTACTTGGATCCATGAGTCATCCAAGTCACCCTTTCCTCCTCATCACTGGCAAAGAAACATGTGGCATAAAACTAAGCAATAACTTCATCATTCCAGTGATATCTGAAGGCAAACAGATCCTTCAAGCCATGCCTCTCAACTACCTCGACCACCTCATCAAAAGCAGAGCAACTCCTCTCAGTGTGCCCAATCAATCCATTCGCTGCGCACAACTGGGGTCTTCATAGTGAGGTAGACTGAACTGTAGAAATCTGCATGAAAGTTGCTCCAAAACCTGGGATCGGCAGCTTGCTTGGAACAGCTGTAGCAATCAATGAATCTGAGTTTGGAAGCAGTGTCGCTTCCCTTGCCGTTGAACTTCTCCTTGGAGGGATCTCTGTTTCCCTGCCTCGGGGCATGCAACTTGAGTGGGCCGATCAGGCCCGTGGAAATCCCTTTGCCCTTGCCCTTCACATGGCGAGCAGTTGCCGAGCTTGGGCCCCCACCTGCTGAAGCCTTGGATGCAGGCTTCTTGGCGAGCACCTTTCATTGAGCCTGAGGTGGAGAGGGAGCCGGCTCAGATGGGCGTTCTTGGCGCTTCTTGCCTTGGCCTGTCGAGGACCGAAGCAAGGCTTCTTGGTCCATCTCGGCCTCGAAGTCGGAGATTTCGTCGTTGGTGCTCGACATTGTCCTTAGAATGGTTTACACAAGGTATGGATGAGAATGGATGTCAAGGAATTGCATTGAGGAATGAGTAATTAGGGTTGAGTTAAAAAAATTGGACTAGTCCGGTGTACAGGTACGGACTAGTCCAGGTAGGCCTGCAAATGGACCGTATGAGTCCAAGGGCCGAAAGGGCCTCCAATCAGTTGGGCTGAATGGATTAGGATTAGTATGGACTTTGAAACAAAAGGATTGGATTGGGCCGGATCATGTTTAAAAAGGATAGGATTTTAGTTACAGCCCGTTTAAGAGAAAATGGCCGAGCCCGTGGATCTCGGTCCATTGTCGATAGCACCAGGGTTATGAATGAACCCGTGGATCCTTCGGTCCTTCCCGCAAGCCACACTTCTCGTCTCGTCTCCACCCTCCGGCGTCCAAGCAAGAAAGGCGGCGTGCCGGCATTGACCTCCCCCCCCCCCCCCCCCCCCCCCCCCGCCCGGTGTCGGGCCAGCAAGATTTGCATCGAATCGGGCTACTATCAAATCCGGTGAGGAACGAAGCAGGATCATTGCCCGCGCCGGCGGTGTGGTAAGTTCCCGTATTGTAGAAAATTCCACACGCTCTTGTTGCGGAACTGATTTTCGATCCTCCCTCCACATCGCTGCCTCCGCTGTCAGATCCACGCGTACCGTGTGGTAAGTTCCCGTCACTTGCCTTGGGCTTGGCCGTTCTCTCCTGCTCTACCCACTCACTGCTCGGTTCCGTGGTGCCTGCACTCTTCAGGATGACCTACCTGATAGTGTTAATCATGTTAGTGTTGATCTGTTTTTCTTTGTTGGTGTTTTCTTCAGATAAGAATAAGAGTGTAGGTGTGTTAGCTGATAGAATAACACGAATTATTTGTCTGGAATTTATTCAAATTAGCATAATGTTTGATTATTTTTGTCATATCTTGTATATGAACTCCATGTTCTGTAGCAATATCACGGATCCCATCACCACTACAGGAACATACTTTACATGTAATTCTTTCATTTAGTCAACATTGAAGTAATAGCAGGTTGATTACTGGATTATTTGGTTCTTGTTCAGTCTATATGGGTTCTATTGAAAACCTCCAACTCTGCAGATGTATACGGAATGGAAACTATGATGAAGCACTTGCTCTAGAAGCTTTTGTTTGTAAAATCTCAAAGTTGCACCCTGAGTAAGTACTGTAACTCAATACTCAATGCAGCCCCAACATTGGTTATATTTGTAAGCATTCTTTATTTATATTTAAGTTTACCTGTTATTCAAGGATTAGTGGCTGAAGTAAAAAAGACAATACAATCACTAATCTCACAGCTGATTTCCTGAGCTGGCTCCTTTAAGTGTGGTAGCATATGTTTCCTCCTTTCTAGATGACCGTATGTGTGATCTTGCTTTCTATTGTGCTTGATGGTGTTCCTGCTTTTATTGCATCTTATTAGTCTTTATCGATTTCAATGTAAGAAATGTTAGATTTGTTGACGGTTACATATATCTATATATATATATATATATATATATAATATATTGGGACTTTTGATACAAAGTGAAATGAACAACCAACTTTCCAAAGAATCCCGTCGTTCTTCTTTACTAAAAGACTCTTGCATGCACCTGCATATGCAGCTAATTCTTTTAAGTAGTTACAATGTTTCCCTCTTTTATATATAGGCATTTCAAGAGGCCTCTCCAGAAACTATGATCAAATATTCAGGTGAGGCTCTGATCACTACAGTAGTACAGTTTAAGTTCCTTTCAGGCTCTGCCTTGGTAGAATGAGAGTCCCTTTTTCAATTCAATTTCAACTTGATGATACTGCAGATCAGGACCATGTAATTTCCTTTCCAAATGACTGGATCAGGCTCCGTATAGTTCCTTCTGGCTCAACTAATGCTATTGTTCTCAAGTACTGACTGGTAAATTTGTCTCATTATTTTGATTGTTGTATTCTGGCTCCATCAATTCTTGCTTCTATTATTTGGTTGACCTCTTACATGTGCAATGTGAAACACTGGTGGGTTATGATAGCCTTTTTTGTACTACTAACCTTATTGTAACTGTGTGAAGGCTCTTTTTTGTGCTAGTAGATACCATATTAATTATCTCTTGCTTTTGCTTTGTATATTATTGGGAGATACAGCTACAGTCTGTATCAATACTGTCTTAGTTGTTTTTAAAGTGTGGAGCTATAACCTTTGAGATAACACATGTTTCTTGTTGCTACTCTACAGGAGGGCCAGAACTTATCTAAAATTTTGAAACGTTCAGCAGAGCAACGAAGAGCTTGAAACATGCAACTGATGGCTATCAGTTTTTATTTGTTCTATAATACAAAGATTAGCTTTGTAACCAGCTTATTCTATAATCAGTTTTTTATAATTTTTTGAAATTATTTTTTATATTAATTACGCTCGTGCTAGTCATAACATGTTTACTATAGTTTAATCAATCTTCATATTTTTTAGCCCTTTTTCTATTTTTTTTGGGATTTGTTCCCATTTTTTAATTTTTATTTTCTGCATACCTATGTCTGTTGCTCAACACATAGAATCTGCCGGCTGTTCAACTCACCAGAAAAGAAAAGGGCTACGGGCCAAGTCCTTAGGGCTGGCTGTTCAACTCACCAGAAAAGAAAAGGTCCACGGGCCAAATCCTTAGGGCCAGCCCGAATTTTTGTAAAGGGCCAGGATAGAGTTGGGTTTATTTTTTATAAAGGTCGGATCGGATTGGGCTTATCAAATCAGAATAGGGTCGGATAGGATAGGATTCATGACAAAAAACCATTGGACCGGGTTAGGATTTGGGTTGGGCCCCGGCCCATTTGCAGGCCTAAGTCCAGGTGACCGGACTTGTCCGTACATGGACCGGACTAGTCCGGTGTTCATCACCCTAAACCCTAACTAGACGGCAAATGGTGTTGTTCAATGCAATAATGGCACAACATCAATGTAATACATCAAGGAAGCATGTATTTGGTGAAAGGAACTAAGCTATTTGGCCAACAATGAAGGAAATCACAATTTCTAGGGTTGGGGAGGAAAATTTACCGAAATTGCTCGATTCTTGAAGATGGAGGGGTTGAAGGTGCGGACAAGTCCGTGGTCTTCAATCCCTGAGCAATGGAGGTCGTTTTCCACCAAAACACGAAGAGATTTGATGGAGGACAAAGGAAATTGCCTTTGGGAGCTCGAGCGAGGAGAGAGAAAGCTTGAGGCAAGTGTGAGGGTGAAGAAGATTAGGGTTTGGCGACGGCTAGGGTTATGGAGTCGAAAAATCATACTTGTCCAAAAATAATCGGACTAGTCCGAACTTTTTTAGAGCCTACATCGGACTAGTCTGTGGTCGGCCGGACTAGTCCGGACTACCAGTCACTCTGCAGACTAGTCTGCATGGGCGGACTAGTCCGGGTAACCACGGACTAGTCCGTGGTCACCAAAAGAAATGCTTAGTGCATTCGTATATATTCGAAGGTACTTATTTAGAAAATAGGGGGCAAAGCAAATCAAACAATCTTGATGAATATGATCGGTAAGCATACAACAATCAAGCAATGACCATAATTCATCAAGATCAAGTAGTTGACATAGTTTTTGGAGAAATTGAGAAAGATGATTTTCGCAACTCAAACAATATATTTTGAAGAGTTCATACAGGTATGCAAGTTTTCAAGCCACATTCCGAACATCAAGGATATTGAGTTCATTTTGGAGCTCGCAAAAACGTTTTTCATCTAGTGGCTTGGTAAATATATCGGCTAGTTGCTTTTTGGTGTTGACATGGGAAATGACTATGTCTCCTTTCATTGAATGGTCTCTCAAAAAGTGATGTCTATATGTTTTGTTCTAAAGTGTTCAACTAGATTATGAGCAATTTTGATGGCACTCTCATTATCACAAAGGAGTGGAATACGGCTCATATTGTAATTGTAATCCCTTAGAGTTTGTCGCATCCAAAGTAGTTGTGCACAACAACTCCCAGCTGCAACATACTACGCTTTGGCCGTGGATAAGACAATGGAATTTTGTTTCTTGGAGGACCAAGAAACTAGGGATCTACCTAGGAATTGGCAGGTGCTGGAGGTACATTTTCTATCTACTTTGCATCCGGCATAATCTGCATCGGAGTATCCAATGAGATTGAACTTGGAACCTTTAAGATACAAAAGGCCTAGGTTGGGTGTATGAAACAAATATCTCAAGATCCTTTTAACGACTGACAAGTGACACTCCTTAGGATTGGCTTGAAATCTCGCACACAAACATACACTCGACATAATATCAGGCCTAGATGCACATAAGTAAAGTAAGGATCCAATCATGGAGCGATATACCTTTTGATCCACGCTTGGTCCATCTTCATTGAGATCCAAGTGTCCATTAGTAGCCATGGGAGTCTTGATAGGCTTCGCCTTGTCCATCCCAAACTTCTTGAGTATGTCTTGGGTGTATTTGGTTTGGCTTATGAATGTCTCTTCCTTTTGTTGTCTCACTTGAAATCCCAAGAAGTACTTTAGCTCTCCCATCATAGACATCTCAAACCTATATGTCATAATCTTACTAAATTCTTCACAAAAGGATTTGTTAGTTGAACCAAATATAATATCATCAACATAGATTTGACAGATAAACAGATCATTATTGAAGTGTTTTGTAAATGGTGTATAATCTGTTTTACCAATCTTAAAACTGTTTTCAATATACCAAGCTCTAGGAACTTGTTTGAGGCCGTAGAGAGCCTTACACAGTTTAAAGACGTGGTAGAGAACTCTTTATATTCAAATCCGGGGGGGGGGGGGGGGGGGGGTTGCTCCACGTACACTTCCTCCTTGATTGGACCGTTGAGGAAGGCACTTTTCATATCCATTTGATAGAGCTTGAAATCATGGTGAGTAGCATATGCAAGTAATATTCTAATAGATTCAAGCCTAGCTACAGGAGCAAAGGTTTCATCGAAATCCAAACCTTCGACTTGTGAATACCCTTTGGCCACTAGTCGTGCCTTGTTCCTTGTCACCACCTCATGTTCGTCTTGTTTGTTGCGGAAGACCCATTTGGTGCCGACAACGTTCGCGTTGGGTCTTTCAACGAGTTCCCACACTTTATTCCGTTTGAAGTTGTTGAGTTCTTCTTGCATCGCCACCACCCAATCTGGATCCTTCAATGCATCCTCAATCCTATGTGGTTCCATAAACAACATAAAGGAGTAATGTTTACAAAAATTAGCTATGCGAGATCTAGTTGTTACTCCCTTTTGGATGTCATCGATGATGTTGTCGATTGGGTGGTCCCTTTGGATGCATTGGTGTACTCTCGGGTGTGGCACTTGCGGTCTTGTATCTTCATGATCTTCTTCTGCTCCCCCTAGATGGTTGCCCTCATTGACTTGTTGATCATCTTCGTTTTCTTGAGGTTGATCTTGTGCGAAAGCTCCCCTTGATCATTGGCCTCCACTTGCGGTTCATCTTCCTCATGCACATGTAGAGGTAGCTCTTGTGGTCGAACTTTGCCCAACGCCATTATTCTCAATGCTTGACAAGGAGCTTCTTCTCTATCTAGCACACATGGATCAACTTGCTCCTTATGGGAGCCGTTAGTTTCATCGAACACTATGTCACGTGCTACTTCAACAAGTCTGGAGGTCTTGTTGAAGACACGATAGGCGTAAGAGTTTGAATCATAACCAAGCAAGAAACCTTCATCAGACTTTGAAGCGAACTTTGAAGTCATAGGCTTCTTGTTCAAAATATAGCACTTAGAACCGAAAACTCAAAAATAAGAAATATTTGGCTTGTCACCGGTGAGTAGCTCATAGGATGTCTTCTTGAGTAGTCGATGGAGATATAGTCGATTTATGGCGTGGCAAGCGATGTTAACCGCTTCCGTCCAAAATCGATCCAAGGTCTTGTACTCATCGAGCATTGTTCTCGCCATCTCTATGAAGGTTCGGTTCTTCCTTTCGGAAACTCCGTTTTGCTGAGGAGAGTAAGGTGTTGAAAACTCATGCTTTATGCCTTCTTCATCTAGGTACTCCTCAACTTGGGTGTTCTTGAACTCCGTTCCGTTGTTGCTTCGAATGTTCTTGATCGTTAATGAAAACTCATTTTGAGCATGCTTGAAAAACTTCTTCAAGGTTCCTTGAGTTTCTGTCTTATCATGCAAAAAGAAAACCCAAGTGAAGCGCGAAAAGTCATCAACAATGACTAAACCATATTTGTTACCGCTAATGCTTATGTAAGCAATCAGACCAAAAAGGTCCATGTGAAGTAGCTCGAGCGGTCTTGTTGTAGTCATGACGTTCTTCGCGGGGTGAGGTGCTACAACTTGCATCCCAGCTTGGCGCGCGCTACAAGGCCTATCTTTGTCAAAA
Organism: Tuctoria greenei; assembly: GCA_036927565.1. Lineage (NCBI taxonomy): Eukaryota > Viridiplantae > Streptophyta > Magnoliopsida > Poales > Poaceae > Tuctoria > Tuctoria greenei. The sequence goes on along the minus strand of JAYESD010000012.1, from coordinate 99,007,892 downwards.
CCAACATCCTTCAAGCCTCGGATGTGATCGCCCTTGAGGAGTTTTTGAAGATTCCTCATACCAACATGCGCTAGCCGTCTATGCCACAGCCAACCCATGTTGGTCTTTGCAATCAAGCATGTGTCAAGTTCGGCTTTATCTTTGTTGAAGTCAACAAGGTAAAGCTTTCCTTTTAATATACCCTTGAATGCAATGGAACCATCACCCCTTCTAGAGATGGTCACACCCTCATTAGTGAACAAGCAATTATAACCTTTGTCACATAATTGAGATATGGACTGCGGATTATAATCTAAGGAATTGACATCTAAAATATGAGAAAGAGTATGTTGAGATGATATAGCAATGTTACCGGTACCGAGCACCTTTCCTTGACTATTGTCTCCAAAATAGATGTCTTCGCTTGGATCCTCATTTTCTTCATACTCAACGAACATTCTTCTTTCTTCGGTCATATGGTTGGTGCAACCACTGTCTAGCACCCATTTCTATCCACCGAAGGAATATGCCTACAACAACAAATCATTCCTTGGTTTTAGGTACCCAAGCTTGCTTGGGTCCTTGGAGGTTTGTTACAAGAGATTTGGGCACCCACACATGAGACGTGGTGTTCCCATGGCGTGGCCCAACATAATGAGCATAAACTTTACCAAAATTACTTCTCATTAGAACATAAGATGCATCGAAAGTCCTGAATAATAGTTGTTGTTGTTTATATATAGAACTAGTTCGGGAAATCGGACTTGTCCGGAGGACTGAACTTGTCCGTGTCCGTACCGGACTAGTCCGGTGATCATATGTGTTGACTTTGGACTTTCCAGCTTGAGAGGGTTTTCCCTTTACAAAGGCAATGCTTTCCTTGTTATTTTTATGGCTTTTAGCATATTGCTTTTCACCATAAGAATAACCAATGCCATATTTGACATTAGGAGGTCTTGTGATCAAGTATGCACTACATGCATAATTGATCTTCTCCTTGTCAAATATTCCACTTTGGGACAGATGCTTGACCTTGGTAGAGGTTGACTTGTCTTTCAAGCTAGTGTCGTCTTTAGCACATGAACAAGTAATGGCAACTTCAGTTTTAAGTAGTTGAGAAGGTGAGCTTGAAGAGGATGAGGGGTCACTTTATTTGAGTGACTCAACTTATACCTCAAGGATTTTGTTAACCTTGGATAGGTTAGCAAGTTCATCCTTGATGGTGGTGTTTGAGTTGCATAACTTCAAGCAAGCTTTCTTGCTTGAGGCTAACTCAAGTTCCAGTGACTTGCCTCGCTCCTTTTCAAGTTCGAGAAGTTTGTCAAGTTCAGAATATTCCTCCTTTTGGGACATAATCATATCTTCTTGATGGTTGATTAACTTCTCCTTCTCAACAAGCTGATCAAGTAGGAATTTCATTTTTGTTGTTGTTTTCTTATCTAAGACGACGAGCATGTCTTCATTATCACTAGCAACTTCACTATCACTAGAATAGGAATGCAAGGAAGAGGATTTGGTTGTTACCTTTCGTTTACCTTCCTTTGCCATGAGGTAAGTGTTGTTGTCCTTCCATGCGCCTAGAGTTGGGAAGAGGGTTGACTTCTTAGTTGTCTTCTCGATGGCTATGCTAGCCATCTCCTCTTCCTCTTCGGATGAGGACTCATCATTTGAGTCCCACTCCTTCCCTAGATGCTCTTGCCCAGCTTGTTTCTTCTTATTGAAGAATTTCTTGGGTTGAGGTCTTGTTTCCTTCATTTTCTTCTTGTTTTCTTCGTATGGGCAATCAACTATAAAGTGGTTATATTCATCACAGTTATAGCATGCCCTCCTCAACTTTGGTCTTGACTTCTCTTTATACTTTCCTTCACCTGATTTCCCCCCTTGTATTTTCTTCATCATTTTCTTGAATCTCTTCATAAAGGGGATCATGTCCTGTTCGTCAATGTCGCTACTCTCGTCATCGCTGTCCTCTTCTTGTTGAGCTTCTCGAGCTTCTTTAGACAAGGTCTTGCAAGTGGACTTCAAAGCGACCCCTTTCTTCTTTGTCGAGGTGAGGTCGGCAATCTCCTTGACATGCTTCGCCTGCTTTTCCATCATCTCAAAGTTCATGATTTTCCCAAGCAGCTCATACGGGGTCATTTTCTTGTACTCGGGGCTTTCTCTAATCATCGAGCACAAGGTGACGTTGCGAGGCATGAAAGCTATAAGGATGAGCTTCACCACCTCGTGGCCGTTCCACTTCTTGCTTCCGTATGCTTGAACCTTGTTGATGAGCGTCTTTAAGCGGTTGTACATGTATTGCAGCGACTCATCTTCTTCAATGGCGAATCTTTCCAATTCGCCTTCGATCATTTCAATCTTCGCTTCTCGCACATGACGATCGCCTTCATGTGCAGTTTGCAATGTATCCCATATTTCTTTCGCAATCTCGAGTCCATCCACCTTGGTGAACTCGTCTCGACTAAGTGATGAGGTGATGACTGCTGCAGCTTGGGCATTTCGATGGATTGCTTGCTCTTGGCTAAGCGTGAGCTCCTCATCATCGTCGGGGATATCTATTCCTGTGACCACAATGTGCCACAAGCTTGGATTGAGTGAGATCAAGTGCTTTTTCATGTTTTGCATCCACATTGAGTAGTCATTGCCATCAAAGTGTGGGGCTTTTCCAAGGGGAATAGATAGGTAATGATTATTATTAGAATTTAAGCGATCATAATTAAAAGCATATTGGGAGTAGTCGGTGTGACTACTCCCCTTCTTCTTCTTCTCGTCCTCGACCTTCAATTTCCCTTTTGAGAGAGCTTTCTTTCTTAGGAGCGCCTTGAGTTCAAGCATCTCCTCATCATCATCCTCGAAGTCTTAGATGGCATCGAGGAGCTTCTCCAACTTTTGAGCTTTTTCGTCTTCAACCTTCTCTTGGTTAAGACTCTTGTGTACATCCTTCATGTCCGACATGTTTTCTTCGAGCGATTAGTCTCTTGCGAAGAAATCTGATCTGATACCAATTGAATGTGGCCTAGAGGAGGGTGAATAGGCCTTTTTGAGATTTAGTCAGAACCTGCAACACTTAACAAACTGATCAAATATTGAGATATCGGACTAGTCCGGTAGAGTGCGGACTAGTCCGGTGCGTGCGGACTAGATTGATCAAGTTTGATCAATGATTTCAATTCAAGCACAGTATGCAGCGGAAAATAGTATATAACTTGCAAGTATTGATTGAAAGAAGTTAAGTGTAGTGCAAATTAGCTTTGATATGAATGTTCTAATATAAGATGGACAAACTCAATCAAACCCTAGAATATGATATGAGAAACTTTAAGAGCAAGTTTGACACACGATTTTATCCCGTGGTTCGGTTCCCACAGAGGCAACCTACATCCACGTTGAGGAGCCCACGAAAGGACCGGATCTTCGCTGACCCTAACCTCATCGAATCGCCACGAAGGCCAATTCTTCTTCCACTATCACAAAGGGGAAAATCACCAAGTTCAAGGGGCCTTCTCACAAGTTGAGGGCTCCCCAAGATTACAATTCAAACACCACCAAGAACACACTTGTAAGATGAATAATGAAACCACAGCAGTGTGTTAGAGATCAAACCCAAGAGCTCAAGTGTGTGGAATCGTGTCTCTCCTTTGATCCAAAGTGAATCCTCAAGGGATTGATCTTTCTTGCATTGGATTGTGTGGAGAGATGTGTTTTCTAGGCACTTGGAGGGTGTGACGGCGCAGGAGGTCGAGTAATGTCATAGTTGGGCCGTGCACATATATTTATATTAGGGTTTTCAAAAGATACCGTTAGGGTTTTGAGGCTCCGGACTAGTCTGTGGTGGAGTCCGAACTAGTCCGGTGTGCGGCGTGCAGGAAACCCTAAGTGTCCAGAAATATCGGACTTGTGCGGCTAGGAGCGGACTTGTCCAATTTTAGTCAGAAAGGTTTTCGGACTTGTCCGTAGTGATATCGGACTAGTCTGGTGTGGTGATGCCCTTAGTGAATATTGGACATGTCCGCACTGGGAGGACTTGTCCGATTCTAGTCAGAGGCATTATCGGACTAGTCCGGACTTTTTCAGACTAGTCCGGTGCAGACAAGTCTGCATTGGTTGGACTTGTCCGAATCTGTCCAGAGAGGATATCGGACTAGTTCGGTGTATATCGGACTAGTCCGTTTTTCCTATGAAATTTGAAGTGTGTGAGAATTTTTATGCTTGAGCTCTTGGGATGTGTTTCACCAACACACTCCCTACACAATAATGTATTCTATTCAGCTCTTGAGCTCTTTTCTGAATTGATCCTCATTCTCCTATCTTTTGGCACTTCTTCATTCTTTCCTTTAAACCTGCGCTCATCTCAATAATGTGGTTAAGATCTCATTTGTTTGTCATAAATCAACCAAAATCCACAAGGGATGCCTAGATGCACTTTCAAGGGGCTCTCCTTCTTCCGTGGTGAGGCGGACACACCCGTGGCAGGATACTTGTATCACTCAGAAGGGGCCCTCCCAGCTGGGGGAAAGTTTGTGTGACCCTTCTCAAGAAAGTATGCGCTGCACCACCAGGTCACCTATCTTGAGCTCTCTACTCCGCACGAACCGCTCTTGGTAGCGTCTCAGCGCCTGTCGATAACGTGCGTTTCGGATGGTGGCGTGCTGCCTTGCTTCGTCAACGAGGTTGACATCTTCTCGTCAGAGCTGTTCTTGTGAGGCTTCGTCGAACGCTCGGACTCTGAACGAGCCCACAACGATTTTTGGGGGGAAGACAGCCTCGGCCCCATACACCAGAAAGAAAGGTGTTTCTCCTGTGGCACGACAGGGTGACGTCCTGCTTGCCCACAGTGCACAGGGGAGTTCGTCGACCCATTTGGCACCATGCTTATCCAAGCTATCATATGTGTGTGTCTTGAGGCCCCTGAGGATCTCAGCGTTGGCCCTTTTGACTTGTTTGTTGCTCTTTGGATGAGCCACAGATGCATAACAAAATTGGATGCTGAGGTATTCGCAGTAGTCCTGGAAAGCTGCACTGGTGAATTGGGTCCCGTTGTCGGTGATGATCCTGTTCGGGACCCCGAACCTGCAGACAATTGATTTGATGAACTTGACTACGGACTCCTTGTTGATGTTGATCACTGGGCTGCTTCCGGCCACTTGGTGCATTTATCTATGGCGACATAGAGGAACCAGTACCCTCTGACTGCCCTGGGAAAGGGTCCTAGGATATCCAGCCCCCAGACCGCGAAAGGCCAGGAGGGCGGGATCATCTGCAGTTGCTGCATTGGGGTGTGGATTTGCTTGGCGTCGAACTGGCACGCCTTGCACTTCTTGACCAGTTTGACTGCGTCTTGTAGTGTTGTTGGCCAGTAGAAACCATGCTGGAAGGCATTGCCAACCAGCGTGCAGGAGGTCGCGTGATTCCCACACTCTCCTTCGTGGATTTCCTCGAGCAAGTCGCAACCTTCCTGTTGAGTTATGCATCGTAACAGTATTCCATTGGCACCACGTTGGTAGAGACCACCTTCTACCAGCTCCGGTAGGGGACTTTTTCCCCGTCAAGATCTCCACCAGCAGCAATGGTGAATGACCAATCCAACACCGGTTCATCCAGGGCGCAGTCGCGGCGACAGACAGTGGCGGAGGATCAGGCATCATCCCGCTCTAGGGCAGGCTACCGCTCTAGGGCAGGAAGGTCAGGACCTTTGCGTCGCCCTGCAGTCACTTCGCCGGCTGCGGGCCAACACGCCACTCCACGGCATACTCCGGCCGTGACAGCAATCACGGCGCCACCGACTGCAAGCCCAGAGAGTGCGCTCGCGGCAGCACGCGCGCTACTCCACAACCCTCCTGCCGGGGATGCTCCTCAGGGAGCAGCTCAGCAGTGGATCAACGACGTCGACCACCTCGTCACCGCCGCACTCAACGCACCTCCGCCGAGGGAGACACATGTCCAGCCGATGCATGTGTCATTGTTGCGAACGTCGACAATCGACCGGTGGACGGTAGACTCGCGCTCGACCAGGATCTCAACAACAGATCTGAGAACCGGGTTGCAGCGCTGCAGGGCCGGAGAGGACTGTCGAGTCACCATCGAGCGCCAGAGGGAGCGTCGGTGCAACCTCGAGGCAGACTACAATGTGCCGGGCCCCGTGCCCCCGGCTCATGTTGTGCCTCCACCACACCAGGCGTACGTCGCGCCTCTGCTGCGCCAGGCGTACGTCGCACCCCCTGCACAGGCGTATGCAACACCGGCCCAGCTCCAGGTGTACGCAGGTCCGCCTGCTCACCCGGGGTATGCACTCCGCCGTCGGCACCAGTCAGCCCCAGCCAAGGGTGTGCAGCGCTAGCGCCTCACCTCCGTTTCGTGGTTTGGCCACGAAAGTTCCGACCGCACATGTTGGAGAAGTACGATGGGAGCGTCAACCTGAGCGAGTTCCTGTAGATCTACACCACTGCGATACTAGCTGCAGGAGACGACGAGGCCATTATGGCTAACTACTTCCCCGTCGTCCTGACCGGCCCAGCTCGGTCATGGCTCATGAACCTGCCCCAGGGGTCCATAACCTCTTGGGATGAGTTGTGCCGACAATTCATGGCTAACTTCGGCAGTTCCTACAAGCGCCCCGGCACCGAGCTTGACCTCCACGCTGTTAGACAGCGCGCTGGAGAGTCACTACGATCGTTCATCCAGCGGTTCTCCCAGGTACAGAACACCATCCCTCATGTTTCTAGCGCATCGGTTATTGTTGCGTTCAGGCAAGGTGTGAGGGACAAGAAGATGCTCGAGAAGCTAGCCACGCACGAGGTGCGTGATGTCTCCGAGCTGTTCTCCCTGGTGGACAGATGTGCCAGGGCAGCTGAGGGGCGCAACTAGCACTCCCAGCCATCCTCAGAAGCAAGGGAAGCCACCCCGACTGAGGAAGGAGCCTCTGCGAGGAGCAGCGGCAAGAAGAAGAAGAAGGGCAGTGGCAAGAACAGGCCAAAGCTCGGAGCCCAGGCAATGGCGGCTGCGGCACCCGGTGGAGCCCGGGCGTTGCGTCGAGACAAGCGCCCTAGGTAGTCGCCTGAGCCTGAGGAGCCCGACTTCAAGTGCCCGGTGCACCGTACAAATAGCCATAGTGCTAGCGAGTGTCGGGAAGTGAAGAGGTTCACGGAACGTTTCTGCGAACAGAAACAGAGGCAGCAGCGGCAAGAGGGCGCACCATCCCGCCAGAGGGAGGGCAAGCAGAAGGCTGATCCTGAGAAGGAGGATGACAGCGAGATGGGGTTCCAGGAACCCCAGCGGGCGGTCAAGGCCGTCTTCGAGGACGGCGACTCCGACTCCAGCAGTGATAAGGAGTGCCGCAAGACCCTCCATGTCATCTACGGGGGAGCCACCGACCCCAAGTCCTGAAACACGGTGAAAACCCTGCGACGGGCAGTGGCTGTAGTGGCCCCCGCCCCAAGTCCGGCTCCCCACCACAAGTGGATGAGCACGGCGATCAGCTTCGACGCTTCTGACTGCCCGAAGAACATGGCAGGGGCAGGAGTGCTCCCACTGCTAGTGTCCCCGACCATCGCCAACGTGAAGGTCTTTCACGTGTTGATAGATGGAGGGGCAGGCCTCAACCTCATCTCCACAGCGGCTTTCCAAAAGCTGCAGCTGTTGATGTCCCAGCTCACACCCTCGAGCCCGTTCTCGGGTGTCGGACCTGGGCAAATCCTCCCGTATGGTAACATAAACCTCCCGGTGACCTTCGAGACCCCAGAGAATTACCGTACGGAGAACGTCTTATTCGACGTGGCGGACGTCGACCTCCCCTTCAACGCAATCATCGGGAGGCCAGCCCTCTACAGGTTCATGGCTGTAGCCCACTACGGCTACCTCGTCCTGAAGATGCCGACGCCTTCCGGTGTCCTCAGGATCAGAGGGGACCGCTCAGCTGCAGTGTCAGCCTTGGAGCAGCTCCAAGCACTTGCAGTGGGGAGGGCTCCGGCCCCAGGAGACTCGAAGGAGAGTCGGCCACAGCAAGGCCCGACGCAACGAGCCTCCACTACTGCACCCCGAGTGCAACCTACCAACGACGACGACGTCCCCGTGAAGGTCGTCAGGATTGGCTCCGAGGCTGCCCAGACAACCCGTATCGCGGGGAACTTGGACAACAAATAGGAATGCACGCTCATCACCTTCCTCCGGGGCAACGTCGATGTGTTTGCATGGCAACCATCACAAATGCCCGGGATCCCCAGGGAGGTGATTGAGCACATCTGAAGATCTACCCTGACGCCCGACCGGTACAGCAGAAGCCCAGGAAACAGTCCATCGAGCGGCAAAACTTCATCCGTGAAGAAATTAAGAAGCTGCTCGATGCTGGTTTCATTCGGGAGGTCCACCACCCACGGTGGTTGGCCAACCCTGTTGTCGTTCCCAAGGCTGGCGCCAAGCTCTGGATGTGCATCGACTACACCAACCTCAATAACGCATGTCCAAAGGATCCATTACCTCTCCCTAGGATAGATCAAATAGTAGACTCAACATCAGGCTGTGATCTTCTGTGTTTCCTAGATGCGTATTCCGGTTTTCACCAAATACCTATGTCTAGGGAAGATGAGGAACACACTGCTTTCATAACGGTAGACGGCCTGTATTGTTATGTCTCCATGCCTTATGGTCTCAAAAATGCTCTCCCCACCTTTGTACGTGCAATGCATAAGACATTCGGGGACCTCATTAGAGACCTAGTAGAGGTGTATATCGACGACATCATGGTAAAAATCAGGGACAGCACATCCCTATTAGACAACCTAGCCTGAGTCTTCAGCAAGCTGCGCACGACACGCACGATGTTGAACCCCGACAAGTGTGTCTTTGGGGTTTCTGCAGGGAAGCTCCTTGGTTTCTTGGTATCGCACCGAGGGATCGAAGCTAACCCAGAGAAGATCAAGGCGACAGAGCTGATGCGGCCGCCAGCCCGCATCAAGGACGTGCAGAAGCTTGCAGGATGTTTGGCAGCCCTCAGTCGTTTCATCTCAAGACTGGCTGAGCAGGCCCTGCCCTTCTTCAAGATTCTGCGGAAGTCAGGCCCCTTTGAGTGGACTGAGGAAGCTGAAGCGGCCTTCCAGGAGCTCAAGAAACACCTGACGACGCTACCCATTATGGTGGCGCCAGAACCCGGCGAACCGCTCCTGTTGTACATCACCGCAACAACGGAAGTGGTCAGCATGGTCTTGATTGCAGAACGGTCGGAGCTACTGCCGCAACAAGCACCAGAAGGAGCCCCAGGGGGGAGGCCGAGCCTCAAGACTCGGACCCCCCCAGGGAGAGTTCGGACCTCCCAACGGCCAGTCTACTACGTCAGTGAGGTCCTCCATGAAGCAAAAACAAGATTCTTGGAGGTACACAAACTGCTGTATGCAGCGCTCATAGCGTCGAGGAAGCTCCGGCATTACTTCCAGGCTCACCGGGTTTCAGTGGTCACCTCCTTCCCACTGAAAACCGTACTCCACAGCCCTAATTTGACTGGCAACATTGCCAAGTGGGCAGCGGAGCTGGCTGAGTTCGAGCTGGAGTTCTTACCTCGACATGCAGTCAAAAGCCAAGCACTGGCGGACTTCTTGGCCGAATGGACCCCATCACCAAGCAACCCGGGGGACCCGGACAACGACGAAATGGTGTCGAAGGCTCTAGTTTTCACCGAGACCCCCTGGACGCTCTACTTCGACAGTTCCTCGCGGAAGCAGGGGGCCGGCGCTGGGGTCCTGCTCCTCACCCCGACAGGGGAGCAGTTCAAGTACATGGTGCGCCTCGACTTCAAGGCGACAAACAACATGGCAGAGTATGAAGCCCTGATCTTTGGGCTGAAGACTGCCCTGACCCTCAATGTCCGACAGCTTCTGGCTAAAGGTGATTCTCAACTGATCATCAAGCAAGCCAAAGGAGAGTGCAGCTGCAACGACCCTCAATTAGCAACATATCTGCTGCATGTCCAGAACCTAGAGAAGGACTTTGAAGTCTTGGACTTGTGCCATGTACCCCGAGCCGACAACTCAGTCGCAGACGACCTGTCAACGAAGGCCTCCACAGGGGCCCCAGTGCCCCAAGGAGTCTTTGCAAGGACGTTACCGTGACCAACCGCCCGGGCAGCCGAGCCGGGCGAAGGGGGCGAGCCCAGCACCTCGAAGCTGGCAGTCCCGACGACCCTGCTACCATGGAGTCCGCCAAGGATCGTATGCGTCACTGGGGGCTCCGAGCTACCGGGCGCCCAAGATCCAGAGGCTCAAGCAAGTCCCGATGCATGGATCTCGGAGGTACGGGACTACTTGAAAGACAATATCCTTCTCGAAGAACATGCCCTGGCAGAAAGGATTGTTCGCATGGCTAAAAGGTACACGCTCGTGGAAGGGGATCTCTACCGGCGTGGCGCCAACGACATCCTACTGCGATGCATTACCCAGGAGGAGGGTTGCGACTTGCTCGCAGAGATCGATGGAGGCGACTGCGGGAACCACGCGTCCTCCCGCACGCTGGTCGGTAAAGCCTTTCGGCATGGCTTTTACTGGCCGACAGCACTCCAGGATGCCGCCGAGATGGTAAAGAGATGCAAGGCGTGCCAGTTCCATGCCAAGCAGATCCACACACCAGCTCAGGCGCTGCAGATGATCCCTCCCTCAT